>CM033690.1:7742141-8342141 GCA_019514585.1 Dendrobium officinale
CCAAATATTATTTTTGGAATGCACCATATTTATCCAAAGCTTGCAATGACTAAATTATTAGGAAAAGTGTCCCTGAGGAAGAAGTAGAACCTATAATTAGAGAATATCACGATTATCATTAAAGAGGGCATTTTGGAGGATTTAGAACAACTTCTAAGGAACTCCTATCAAGATTTTATTGTCCTACTTTATTTAAGGATGCTAATAATTATGTTAGAAAATGTGATCCATGTCAAAGAGTAAGCAATATTTCTAGAAGAAATGAAATGCTAGTATATTCTTATTACTATTGACTTTTTATCAAAATGGATTGTGGGAGTGATGACCCAAAAAATTGATGCTTAGAGTTTTAATCAGTGATGGGAAAAGTCATTTCTACAATAAGAGAGTATAAACAATATTAAGAAAATATGGTATTCATCATAGGGGTGCAACGGCTTATCATCCCAAAATTAGTTGCCTAACTGAAATAAGTAATAGGGAGATTAAAATAATTTTGAAAAAAAATATATGTCATTTTTAATATGAAAGAGAGGGCTATTAAATTAGATAATGCATTATAGGCCTATATAACTTCTTTTAAAACTCACATAAGCATGTTCTTCCTATAGGTTAGTCTTTGAAAAATCTTGCCACTTTTTTATAGAATTAGAACATAAGGCATTCTAGGCGGTAAAAGAACTAAATTTTAATTTTAAGATAATAGAAGAAAAAAGATTGATACAATTTAGTGAATTGGAATAATTTAGAAATTACGCTCATGAAAATGCTAATTTTATAAAGATAAAATAAAAAAAGGACATAATTGTAAGCTTCTTAAAAAGAATTTATTTATGGATAGGATGTTTTGTTTTTTTAATTATAGTTTAATTTATTTTTTGGAAAATGAAAATTGTGGTGGTTGGGGCTATTCACTTCTATGAAAATATTTTCTTACAAAGCTGTTAAAATTCAGGATAAAAAAGTTTGCATATTTTCAAAGTTAATGCATGTAGACTAAAGCCTTATTAGGTGGGGGCATAAAGCATATGAGAACTATCACTTTCTTAGTTCATCTTCAAATAGAATAATTTATATAGTCTGGTTGAAGACAATAAATTTAGCGCTGATGGAAGACAACCTACTTATGTTTTGTGATTGAAGTTTTTTTTGAGTTATTTGGTTTTTTAGGTGTAGTGCTATTTAAATTTTTTAATTTTCATTTCATGTTTGTTTACTATTAATTTATATTGTGTAGTTCTGTTATTTACATGTAATTAAATTTCTTTAAGCTTAAACTATGGTACACTAATCTCTATAAATACTTGCATTTTGATTATTTATTTAGCCAAAATAAAAAAAATAATTAAAATTTATGTAAAATTAGGATAGTAATAAAATCCTTGGTGATAGTTTAAATGAACATCAAATAATAATGTATAATTTGAAAACCTAAATAATTAACTGATACATATCACTTAAGTCATTGGCTTGATTATAATTTGAAAAATACACACTAATGCATTGACCACTAAATTAAAAAATGAATAATTAAGTTTAAGGAAAAGTTGTCTGAAGATTAAATTAGAAAGATCATAGTAAACTTAAAAATAAAATTAGTGATCTTATTGGATCCTTACTTTAAATTAATTTAGAGTTGCAAGAGAATGAAAGCAAAATTGATATTCAAAATCATTAAATGTGTACACCATATGTAAGAAATGATAAAAAATGTGAATAATATTTGATTAAGAAAATGAGTACATTAAAAAATTAATATCGGTTAAAGCTTAAGTTTAAATGCATCTTACTATGTAAACTCAAATAGGATAAGATAAGTGAATTAGTACATGTGATGGTGCACTAATAACTTCATATTTAAATGCAAGCGCAACTAATCCCTAAGCTATATTATTCATTTCTTCATTCAGAAGTCAATTTTACACATACATACTTAGTTGATAGATTCAAATAAAGTTATAACAATAGTGACTAATTGGGATAATTGAGATGACTTTTTAAATTAGAATTATAACTTTTTTCATTCCAAATTACTTCTAAATTGTAATGCATTATCTTATATTTTAATAATTTTAAATTATTTAATTTTACTTTAACTATTAAGTGATCAATAAGTATGTTTTATCATTACTTGAGAAAAATCAAGAGTTTAAATTGGTGGAAATTTATTTAATATAAATTATGTGTTGATTATTATGTATAAATTCAAATAAAATATATTATTTTAATGGTGTTTTTACAGAAAATATTCATGAGAATGTAAAAATCTACAAGTGTTGAATAGCATCACAATACCATCATCATAAGCCCCACAACATATGTTTTCATAGCACACTAAGCTAGATTCAGATATGGCAGTGCCAGGTTCTTTGTTTCCCAACGCCAAGGTGACACCAAGGTTAGTACCAACAACCAAATAGTGCTTCATGACAACCAAATTTAGTACGGTAGAATTGGACCCTCAGGAAAAAGAGCGCCTCAACACTAAACCTCGTAATTCCTTAGCACCAAAATTTACATTCAAGTGCCGCAGTACTCAAATTCTTGAGCACCACATTGGAGTAGTTGCCAATGTGAGGAGTCGTGTAGACTCAACCAAAAGATGTGTCATTTTAATTATTAAATGTGTCAGGTCAGATAGCACAGCAATGGAGCCAACATTATAGTGCCGAGGCTCTAATTTATGTTATACCAATATTGTGCCACCTTGTCAAGCACCATGATGCTTAACCCCATCCCTATACTTACTACAAAAAGTTATTTAATTTTATTATTTGGAGAGTTCCAAGTCTTTAAAAAATTCTATAATTTTAAGTGTGTTTCATTAGTGCCTCCTTAGAGTAAAGTCTAAGGGAGACGAATAAAGAGTAAGATACTTTCATTTTGGAGATATTAGCATGTTTATGTAAGTAACTCTATGGTTAGAGGAATGAGTGTGGAGAAGATCATATGATCCTTCCAGGTGACAATTTTCTTATTAGTTTCTTATATCCCTTTTTAATGAATAAAATGAAATGAGTTTTCTCTCTCCAACTTTCATTTAATATATACAATGGTCATGAGTGTAGTTAATATATAGTGTAAAGTATAGCCTCGATGGAGAAATGTTATAATAATAATGAATATTAAAATGAAATGTTGGTATGCTTAGACATAGGATGCTCGATTATTCTAGGTTCTATAGAGATATAAAAATTGTAAGAAGGACATAAACCTCTTTTTCACCCCTATAAGCTCGACAGAAATTTAAGGATGCATATGCTCTGATCTACATCTTGACATTAAGAGTTTCATTAGGAAAATTATATTATTTACATACATTAGTCCAAAATACTTTATTTTCATAAGTATAAAAATCTCCTTCAAATTGTTTTTTCAGTGACAAAAACTCAAAAAACATTTTTATTTTACTTTAAATTAAACAGTAATAGTTTAATTACAATTAAGCAGAACATTTTCTCTTGGGATCAACACTATATTCTATCAGTTTATTACTTGATTCGAAACTATCTTATATCACTTTATTACTTGATTTGGCACCATATTCTAAGCATATTTTAAATCAACAAGTTACATCCTAGCCCAACCCTCATCACTGGGCAGGGAGTTCAGGCGAACCAAACTGGCATGTTCGATTTGATTTTCAAAACCATACTTTATATTATCTTGTTCCCCCCTTTTTTTGTGGAAAGGGGATTCCAAATACGAGAAGTATTATCCACTCTCTTATTGATGATGCTCATTCATTTATTTTCTTGCAATCCAACACTTGTATCGATTGATAAAATTAATCAATGCTAAATATAATTAACTTATCATGTGAAATGGATAAAATGTAATTCATAAGTATGATATATTAATTATGCATATCAAGCAAACAAGAAATGCAAACACCATTATTCATATAACAATAAATTTGTTTCAACTACTCACATAATAAAAAGTTAAAAAGTTAAATTTATAGCATGAGGCTCTGTAAAAAGGTTCAAAGAGACTTGTAAGTTATCGAAAAGCATTGAGCCACCAATAAAAGAGTCATTAGATCGCATTGGTGATGGATCCAACACTTGTAGTTTTATTTCTAAAACTGATGATAATAGAAAAATGGATACAAGTAGGTTGAGGAGAACATTTAAGGGCCATGTATATAAGATAAATGTTTCTTTTGAGATAAAAGGTTCATCAATTCACTTTTTCTTATTCAACTAATAGACGATCACTTCACATTTGACATTGGTGTCCCAACCTTTTTCAAATAAAATAATCTAATTGTGTGTAAACACATTAATGCCTTGTTCATGTTGAACACAACATATTTCTATTGTGAATTATTGGTGCATCATAGTTATCCTGAACTCACTTTTGGAGGGCGATCATACTCGAAGTAAAGCACTCATAGCAAGGCACTCACAATCACAATGGAGCAAGAAATAATAAGCATGAGTTGAAAATTCAAATTGCATTGTTCACAAAGCCATATATTGTCTATTTAAAGAAGAAATCTACTATATGTGGATCTTGAAGTGGTACTCACATCGTATTAAATGTGAATATTTGATATTTCTCTCTCCATCATTGCAAAAGATTTGGGGATCTCTCTCACTCGCTAAGTATTTCTCTCACCTATTCAAGGAGTAAGATGAGTTGAAAATTCAAATTCCAGTGCCCACAAGGCCCTACATCGCCTATTCAAAGAAGAAATCTACTACATGTGGATCTCGAAGTGGCACTCGCATCTTACTAAATGTGAAGATTTCATTTTTCTCTCTCCACTGTTGCAAAATATTTGGGGATCTCTCTTTCACTCGTCAAGTATTTCTCTCACCTATTCCACTATTTCTCTCACTAGCAAGCCTGGGTGAGTCATTGCTCATTGGGTAGATCATTACTTTGATCTTTAAGTTGTCCATTAGGTCAGTCATTGTTTTAAAGGCTAGTTGCCATTCATTGAGCAGAGTTTCTTTCTTAGTTCATTGAAATCGAACTCGCCCCATACTCTTTCTCTCTCTCTCGTTCCCTATGATGGCTATAAAAAAAATTCTAAAATTTCCCCAAGTCCTATACTCGATGATTGAGTGTCACTTACCATCACGCACTGTGATGACCTCACATAGGGCACTCATAGAATTGATCTCACTCACCTCACAAGACAACACTTGCCACTTCATAAAGAAAAAAAGTGTGAGAATAAAATTAAATAAACTTGTATGTAATATGTACAACCCAATAAAAAAAAACTTTATTTTATTTCATTATGATATTTTAATAAAGGAAAAAATGTATAATAGCATTGGGGCAAGTCTACTCACCACCATGGAGCATCCTATACAATGGGCATTCAAAATCATTGGAGTTAACCACTTATACCTTCTAAATAATCTAGAGAAAATTTACTTCTTGTAGTGAAGCTAGATAACTTTGCATTCTATACACATGCCCTCATTGAGCCGACTATGGTCCTCATTATATTATGTTGGGTCTTCATCATTGGGATTGCTTCTTTCTATTTGCCAGTCTCTTTCTTTAGTCCGACGACCTCCCATTATGGAGCCTACTTGCCACCAGCGAGCTCACCCACAGAGAGGTTGTCTATTGACTTCATTGCTTTCCAGCTTATTAGGAGGCGACACGTGTTTAGATTAGCATATCATTGTAATGGTATTTTATATTGCTTGTAATTTTATACATTTTTTTATATAGTCTTTTCTGTAGCCCTTAGAAACTAAATTTTCTCAAATAGTGGGTACTCTTTCTATTTGAGATGTATAGTTTTTCTCTATGCTCTCTCTATTCCCACTGCACTCTCCATTCTCATTCAGAGGTTTCAGCATAACACATTAACCTGCTAGTAAAATTGCTTATCACCAAAAGGAAAATTTTAGATTCAACAAAATTAACAAAAATAAATATGTAAGAAGCAATTATGAATTTTCTAACGATAAAAAACAACTATATCCTTAAAATAAAATCATATTCTATCTACCAATTCAACCACTAGTAATGGTATAAAATTCTTCAAGGTTATGAAGAATGAGAGATTCAAGGTTCAATGATTCGACCATAGTTGAATCGGATGATGTAATAAATATTAAAATTATTTAAATAAATTTTAAATGATATAATGATGATGTAATAATTATTTAATAATATATTTTATTACAAAAAAAATAAATAATATTCATACACAACATCTTCTATAATTTTAAATTTAAATATCTCTGATATTTAAATTTTACTATTGATCTAATTTTAATATAAATTATCCTAAACTTATTATTTAATATAAATTAGGAAGTACTCTCATCAAACTCTGTATAATGAGAATATTCATTGAGAATTTAATAAGAGCTTCAGTTAGCTATGGCAAATCATAGTTTCTTCTCTATTGTGGCCATTAATGTGTTGCTTCTTAGCTTCATCATTGCAGGTTCGAATTCCTCTCTTCTCTTAAGCTTCATCTTCTAATATAGGAGGGATTCGGCTCTATGCCCCCAACCAAGATGTCTTTCGAGCCCTAAGAGGCTCTAACATTGAAGACATAATCGACGTGGGGATTGATGTGGCATCTTTGGCATCCGACCCCTCTGTTGCCTTCAAATGGGTTCAAAGCAACATCCAACCTTTCTCCCAGGACGTAAATTTCTATTACATAGCCGTTGGCAATGAGCTTATTCCTGGACCTCAAGCCCAAAATGTTCTCCCTGCAATGCAGAATGTGCAAAATGCATTACAGTCAATTGGCCTCCAAGATAAGATCAAAGTCTCAACATCTATTTCCACCGTAGTGATTGGAAACTCCTACCCTCCATCCGCTGGTGCCTTCTCATCATACACCCTCCCCACTCTCCAACCCATTATCGGTTTCCTCACCGGTACTGGTGCGCCGCTCCTTGCCAATGTCTACCCTTACTTTTCTTATATCGACAACCTCAATACAAACTCCCTCGCTTATGCGCTCTTTACTTCGCCTAGGTCGGTGGTTTCAGACGGACAGTTGCAGTATCAAAATCTTTTTGATGCCACCGTTGATGCCCTCTACGCGGCTCTTGAGAAGGTAGGAGGAAACAACATCGCCATAGTGGTGTCGAAGAGTGGCTGGCCATCAGATGGTGGGGTGGGTGCGACGACAGAGAATGCCCAGACATATGTCTCTAATTTAATAAGGCATGTGGGGCAAGGAACACCCAAACGGCCAGGGAACTATATTAATACTTTTATCTTTGCCATGTTTGATGAGAACATGAATTAACCACAGGGAGCAGAGAATCATTTTGGTCTGTTTAATCCTGATAAGCAGCGTAAATATTCTCTCGGCTTTTAATTATAGGAGGGTTGTGCTATTTGAATAAGCTATAAGTGTGCGCACTTGAGCATATCATGAGATAACTTTAGATAAAAAAAAAAGTGATTGTGGGTTTTTATATATGTAATAAATCGAGAACTATTGGCATAATAAAATTCTATCTGATGATCAACTAAATATAGATAAATAAAGTTAAAAATATTTTAAAAAATAAAAATACTAAAGCATTAGGATGCATGAGCAAGATATAAATTGGTCTCAATAAGAAATTGATTAATGATCTGTTTGAGAAAGCTTTCTCACTATTTTATTTTTCATTTATGTATGTTAAGGCATGAATAAGAATTAATAATCTCCTTCCATTTAATGGAGTCATCAACATCTACAAGTACTAGAAAATTGCTTTAAGAAGCAGTAAGAAAGCTGTCTCAAACAAAGCCTAAATTTATTTTCTAACAAGTGATGATGCTTAACAAGAAATCAATGTGCGCACATCAGCATCCATTATGCATAATTGGAGAGCAGTTATGTATGAAGAACGGGCTTTAATTTGAGAGCTCAGGATGATAAAATCTCATGAAGGTCCGCCGTTCATATTAGAAATAAAAAGAAAATAGCAAAGTTCTACAATGAGTTGCTGGAACCCAATGTCAATTTTGCAGTTCATGGCCACCAAATCACTCTACTCCTTGATCCCTACAATTATATTTATTCAAATCTAAAAAAAATGCCAAATTTTGTGGCTCTTTGAAAGCACAAAAACCATAAGATTTGCAATCTAGAAAAAAAAAATTTTCAAAGGAACGCTAAGGCTTCATTCGGGACAGCTTTCTTGTTGCTTTCTGAAGCAATTTTCTAGCACAAAATTTGTTAGTTTATGAAATTTTTGTAATAAAAAAATGTTTTAGAAAGCAGTAAAAAAACCATTTCAAATGAAACCTAAATTGCAATAAAGAAATGCAAAAGATGTTAAATTTTATGTTTATAAATTCAAAGTCTTCACATTATACATAAAAGATGATCTTCCTGCTACTGCACAGCAACAGATGCAATGGAGATGTTCTGAATTCTATACAGATAAAATTCGGTTCCCCTAAATAATCGGCAATGGGACTTTTATAAGATTATAATATGTGGTGAGGTTAAGGTCCACACTGATCCCTTCAACAGATTTGAAAAGCATTGTTGAAAAAATAAAAGTACTAAGAAAAACCAAGGCTTAATCCAAGACAACAAATTAAAAATTTGATCAGATTTTCCTACCAAGTATGAACTGATAACATCGTATTAAAGGGCAGCTGATGTAAGGAATGCACGAATGCGTTGTAATAGCTCAGCCTTCACAGAGTCCGGTACTGAAGCTGCAACCCACCATTAATCCAAAAGTGGAAAAGAATTTGTCAGCTATGAGGAAAATGACTGAGCTGCTCAGACTAGAAAAAAAAAAACTTTTGAAGGAGATGAGATTCATGATTTCTATTAAAGGGTTGTTTGGTTGTTTGAGTAGAAAGAAATCATGTTTTAAAGTATAAGAAATTCATTAAATTTCATTATTTCATTATATGTAGCTAGAAATTAATATCAATTTTCAAATCTCCTAGTATCTTAAAAACCTCTCAAAAGTAAATAATTACATTTTTCTGATGCAAAACAAGTGAACAAAATTATCATTCACTAACATATTTCTCATCAACAAACAAGAAGATGAGCCTATAATGACTTGTGCATCATTGTAATGTTGGTTGAAGAGTTAATATCTGCATAAAATCATATTTGCAACTAGCATATTGTATACCCAATGGTCGGATCTGCGCAAGTTATGAATATCTGACAGCATTGCTGAGGAATCGGAGATTATGCAAACTCACCGAAAAGGAGCTTGACCAAAGAGGGAACCCAATCCGGTCATGAGGGATTGGCCAATAGCATGCGTCTCAGCTAGGGGTCCACCTCAGAGGCACTTCTTCTCTCAAAAGTTCGGATGAGTTACTTGTCTTACAAGAACTCACCTTGAATAAAGGGGCATACACCCAGTGAGCAAGAGATGCTTATCCACCTAAAAATAACTTCACCAACCCAATTAGCACCTAAGCTAGAGATCTCACTCGTTAGAGTAGCTAGTAGGAAGCACTCGCTAGAGCCACTCATCAAAGGTGTTCCAAGGCCACATCGCAGATGGCTATAGACTTTTAGTAACTGGAGTCCTGTCCACATATATGTAGCAATCAAATCATGTATTATTTTATTACTTCTCAAGTGTAACCTCTCTTGCAGCTTTCCTAACCCAATAAATATATGGTTGAGATGTATTTTTTGGGACTTTAGGCTAATTATTGATTACAAAGAAAATATAGACTCTCAAAGCCTTCTCTTCTTACTCGCCTACCTCTTCCCTTATTGCTCAAAAATAGTCAAACTAGTCTAGCAAGCAGAGTCTGAGTGTCAATCACAGACGAATTTGAATCTGACATGCTTTTAGGTATGGTAAGCATGGATTGATGCCAGTCACCAGAAATCAATCATTATGGGAATCAAAATAGTAAGGAAGAGGACCCATGAATATGGAAAGGTCAAGACCTTGTTGTGGTAAGCATGGATTGATGTCACTCAAAATTATCACTTATGAACAAATTTGAATCTAACATGCTTTTAGGTGTGATAAGCATGAATTGATGTCAATCACAAGAAACCAATCATTTTGGGAATCATAGTAAGGCAAAGAGGACCCACAAATATGGAAAGGTGGAGACCTCGTTGTGGTAAGCATGGATTGATGCCACTCAAATTTGCAGAACTCGCATTTTAGAATTCAATAGATACTTGGGGAACACGTCCACTTCGCAAGCAAAATTAACAGAACTCACCCCCTTGGCTACTAGAACTAGTGGAACTTGCCCCCTTTGCTACCAGAACTTTAGGAATCTACCTACTTGTACTCACTCGACTCCTCAAAAGATTAAACTCACATTGTGAAAATTCAATTTGGTTGAAGTCACTAAGGAGAAAGTTCAACAACCCACAATATTCCAACTTAAAAATCGGGTAAATTGGTTCCCCTCTGAGAAACTTTTTTCTTATCCGTTCTCTTTTGTATGCCACAATTACAAATCATCACAACTCTCGAATCTGGCTAAAAAATATAAACTGCTAGAGAGGTCATTCTAAAAATCTAATGGACCAACTCTATAGTTTGGAGTAAGCCAGTCTCAAACTAGAAGGTCGACAAATTAATAACCTAGGTCGATATTTGAGAAACTTATTTCCTGCGTGAAATTCAGCCTAATAAGAACATGGTAGAATAAGTTGAGCATGGGATTGAAGTGATCTTGACTTAGGGTTAAGTTTGTAAGTTGCAAAATTACTCTCTATAGATGAGCTAAGGCCCCCAAGTAAAATGAAAAGTCTGCACTTAGTGAAACCGCCCTTTAAACTTAAACAAGAGCAAGAATTTCATTTGTAGGAGAAAACATATATCGAACATACTTCAATAAATATCTAACATTGCCAAGTACACATGTGAAAATATAGATCCATTTGATAAGGGCGTGTGTGTGTGTATATATGGGTAACATGTGTCTAACTTGGCATTCTGCTCCTGGAGTGACAAAACTAGCTTAGGAAGCTCCTGCTACGCCCTTTTGATCTTGGCTAGTGTCTCAAAACTTGTATTTCTCTTGACAACATCTCTAGTCAAGAGCAACGAGCAGGGTCATATCTAATCCTGACCAATCCTTGCTAGCCCCTTGAAGAATCACCAACTTCGAGCAAAGATGTTCAGGGAAGGGCATCAAAAATTGAAAATTAAGGAAAGTTAAAAACAAGATAAAAAATCAAAAGCTAAGTAACATGAAAGGAGATAGGGATTCAAAACACACTCAATTAAAGACAGATAGGTTCCCCATTAGGTATGTTTCAATTCAAATTTGCGTAGACTCACCATCACATTAATTCAAGCGGACGTGGCTCAAAATTAAATTAGTTCAATCCACAAGCCAATTTTGAGATAGCTTATATATATTTGAGAAAATTTAGATCCGGGTTTAGATTGGCTCAAAGTCGAATGGTTCTCAATCCTAAATACAACAAAATTGAATATAATTGAGGCAGTTCTTTAATTATCATATTTTTTTTATTTGTCATCCACTCAACCACCTTAGCACTCGCTGGCATTGACAGCCCATGCCAATGAGCTTGCATTGAATCCTAGGCAAGTTTGCCTGCCAGGAATTCGCCCCTGCGAGATCAAACTAGAACGATCTGAATCACATCTATTTGCCACAAAGATTTTGGTCATGATCACTTGGGTGCATGGGATCTCACTAGAACAGAACCTTACTAGAAATTTTTGGACTCTCAAAATTTAATCAATCAAAGGCCAGTAATAAATATGTAGTAAATCATGCCCAGTTGAGTGAGACCCATAAATTTATATGCCCAAATCATCACCCAATCATAGCTGCTTGGTTTCAGGTGAAATGCAAAGCAAGTACAAGGACTGAATTGTGCACGACTTGGACATGATTTATGCAGTTTTCATTACTCGGCAAACTCGTCAACAAATGAATTGCTTGATTAACCATTAAAAGAAAATTTGACAGGATCCCCTGCACGGCTTCACAATAACCGCCATAGATGGGATTCACATAATCCACTCAAGAGATCCAACAATACCATATGGGATCAATTCAAATACTTTCCCTGGCTAGCGAACTTACGCAGAATTTCATGCAAGATTGCTAACTTAAGCTTCCAGCAACATCAGGTGGAGGCACAAGGGGACAACAAGAAAGAGGAAGGAAGAAATAAAATACAATTAAGAAGTTGAGTAAATTATAATTAGATTAGTTGAGCACAATTTCATTTTTAAAAAAAAATTAAAAATAAAAAAGACAAGCTGTGGTAGCTGAATACCAAACTTAAAAACTAATATCCTTTATCATAAGGTAAATATATGGAGTTATTAATCCAGAATTATGATGATTATTGAATGCCGAGTAAGGGAAAAGGAGCAGCAAAAAACAGAACGGAATTACCTTCATTTAGCCCATCACACCCCTTTGGATATATGGGATTACTCTTACCTTTTTTTTTCTGATTTTGGTAAACTCAATTCCATCATCCAAAGTGAGGTGAATTGCAAGGCTGAAGATCATTGCCCATCAAGTAACAATAATAACTGGTGAGCATTTAGATCCAAAACTAATCAAACAGAACATTGCAGAACATGCAAGGGTATACACCGTTAACCCAAAAAGTTAAAAATAATATTAAAAATCAAATAGCATTAAAGATCTCTTTCCAAACACACGGCAGATTTATTGGAGCTAATTTGGCAAATAAATTTATGGAAGATACTGGTTTAAGAGATGGTAGAATAAAAAATTTTCAATATAACAATATACCAAAAAGAGTAAGATACCACTTCCTAATTTACTAGACAGTAGAGATGTGATTGTTAAATGAAGGAACATGCAAACTAGTATTGAAAAAAGATAAGAAAAAATTGATCAAGATGCTAGTTAAATATCATCTACCTCTTCCTTTTGGTGTGATAACATGAATAAGATCATCCACTGTAACATTATTTCTTCCTTTCTTTCTAGCATAGGACCTGGTAAGCAAAAACAGAATGGAAAGAGTATAATGGCATACAAAAGCAACGCAATTCTCCATGTGATTTACCCTACTATAAAGTGTTAAACGACAGACGTTCAAATGCTGAGTCATGTTGAGTAAAGAAATGAATGAATGAAAAAATCTAAGGACACAAATTAGGAAAATGAGAGAAGAAAACAAGTTGTTTGATGGTAAAAGAAAGCCACTTTATTTAAAAAAAAAAAAAAAACCACAATCAAATTTGTGCATCAATATCATTACACATTTAGGACAGTTTATTTATACAAAGTATTTGAAAATGGTTGAAATTCGGTTATCAGAATAAGTTTCATGGACAAGAGTTTCATTGATTTTTGAATTTTTATGTGTATAAAAACAATTCTAGTGAACTATAATAGATTTAATCTATTGGCTAAGCATGACTTGAAAGTGATATATGGTAACTTGTGGTGAACTTACCACCTCTAATACTTGTAGGCTATTAACTAATTTATAAATCTCAATATAAATAATATATAAGATAATATAAACTATATGCAATGGTAACTATAAATTATACTTATCTAAAATTACAAAAACATTAGTACGCTAAAAAAAATTATTTTATACATTTTTTTCATGAAGTGCAAAATATTTTTATACAAATTTCAAATTCATATAAATCCACATACGATTTTTTTTAACTATTTGAAGCAGATATAATTTATTTATTATTATCCTAATATTATTTGTTCAAACTGTTCAATTTAAAACTTTTATACTCCAACTTAAAAAAGTTAATAGACCATAGAGCATTTCAGCATATACGTTTTATAGTTTAGAATAATATTCAATATATTTCAATCGATATAATCTACTTCATAAAGTATAAGTATGCTATATAACAACCATATCTAAAGCTCTTGATGAAATGGTGGTAGAAAAGTTAAATATAAATATTTTGTCTATGGTAAAGTTTCTTATACAGTGTTAATATCTAAAATTATCATATTTTTAATTTCTTATACAGCTATATAACAAGCATAGCCTTGTTAGGCCCACCCTGCCTAATGAGCAGCTCATGTAAGGGGTGGAGCCACCTGTTACTCCCAACCATAAAATGAAACCAACTGAACCTTAAGTAGATGTATTTTGATATTAATATTTGATCAAATTGCTAATTTGTTCTAACGTTACTGGAACTTATAATCAATTTATTTAAATTATCCCTTTACTTTTTCTCTTTTATATAGTTCCCTAGTTAATTTGACTTCCATCATTTAATATATATATTTGAACCACTTGAGTTTATTTTTCACTATCTTATCTTGAATAAATGCTATTCCTGTCATCCCCTTATAATAATCTATCAATTCATCCTTCCTAATTGTAACAATGCCCAATGTAATCTTAACATTGAAAAATATGTCGTCGTTACAACATCGAAATTTCAAAAACAATCTCAACATCAAAGTCTGACAATGTCTTAATATTGATGCTGACGCTAGCAATTTCTACACTCACAACTTGATAGCTCATATTTGTCCGAAGTTGTCTTAACATCAACGACCAACGCCTCTCAACATCGACTACAGACGCGCTCTTTACATTGACTCTCGATAGCATTGTTGTCTCTTATCTCGATGACCGATACTCGACATCGACGCCCGCCTCTTGACATCCTAATATTAATCATTTTAAGCAAAAATTCGAGTTAATTGACTTATTGTTTCTAAATTATTTTTAATATTATAATTATTAAAAAAATTTACAGTACTTTTAAAATATTATAAATATAATATCATGTTCAATCAATGTCCGTGTCCTATATTTTCAATAATTGATATGTCATGTGTCCGTGTCATGTCATATCTGTGTTGTCGTATGCGTGTCTTGCATCATAGATGGTACCACTTGGATATTTCTCCATTTTAACAATTGAGTTTCAACTTAAAAAATAATATCCCCGTTATTCTATATGAGAGATCAAATATTTAAATCGATCACACCCACAAGTATAAGTTGATCTTTAGCAATATTTACTAACTAACAATTTTGCACAATCTAAAATCACATATCATATGCCCTACTGTTTTTCTACAAATCTTAAGCAATTTATCTTCTAAACATTTATTCCATTACTCTAAATTTCTACTTATATCAGATAGGTTTCACTAATTACAAATCTATCATATGCAAGTAACATACACCAATGTACTTCAATTTAAATATACTTTGTAAAGATTTTCAAAACTATAGATTTACAATCGACACTCGAAATATTATACTACTATTACGAACACTTTGATCACTTTACAATAAGTAATGCTAATCTATGTTCCATTATATATATCTGTATAAATTCAATATGTTTATATAATACACACCCTTTTTTAATATGCAAAAATTCAATTTTCACGGATCTAATCATAAACTTTAAAGATAAATAAAAATTGAATGATCATTTGTTTGCTCTCTAGACATTTTCATTAGTTTTGAAGCATAAAAATTGGCATAATAGTAGAGCTTCTTCACCTAAAATCAAATATATTCTCAAATAGTAGCATGTTTTTCCAAAATCTTCATTTCATTGCCCCTCTCCTATCACTTCATTATATGATTTAATAAGTTGATTCCCCTATAATTATCACAATTATAAATATTACCCATCTTCTTAAATATTAGTATCAAAATTGTACTCCAATTATTTGATATCCCTAGCTTGTTAAGGCTTGTTTAGATTCCATGAAATGAATTTTTGCTAAAACTAATACAATATATAGCACAATTTTTCATATCTCAATTGGCATGTAAATTGAGAAATAATGGAGAAAATCCCTTTTCCATAACTCTACAAACCCTTAAATAGTTATCTCAAAATGCAACCTCTATTACAAAATTTTAACTAATATTTATTATTAAAAAAAAAAAGTAAAATTAAGTTAATTTTGAAGATGTATAAGCTAAATGATGCTCATCCTCAAACATAATGGCCTAAGCTTTGGAGAAGATGTATAAGTGAAATTGAGTCACATCCACAAACATAATGAATAATAATACTTGCTTGTATAAGTGAAGAATACAGCAACAACAAGCCTTTATCCCGATATGTGGGGTCGGCTATATGAATCATTTTTTCTCCATTGTGCCCTATTAAAAGTTATATTTTCATTTAAATCTAATTTTAAAAAAAAAATTTAATACTTTCTAACCAAATCTTTTTAAGTCTACATCTACCTTTCTTAACATAAGCTAGATCTAATACATCTACTCTATTAAAAGGGTCATTGAAAGGAGGATGTTTTATGCGACCAAACCAGCTAAGGTAACTTTCTCTAATCTTATTTTCCACTGGAGCTATTCCAACCTTTTCATGTATATACTCATCTCGAATTCTGTCTCTAAGTGTAAAGCCACTCATCTACTAAAGCATCATCATCTCTGCAACACTTAATTTTATAGTTCTATTTTAATGGACAACATTACGCACTATAAAGCATTGTAGGTCTCACCATCTAATAAAATTTTTCCTTAAGTTTTAGGGGTACTTTCTATCACACAATAGGCCTGATGCATTCCTCCGCTTCAACCATCCAACTTGAATTCAACTTATAATATCCCTATCTATCTTACCATTATTTTGAACAATAGACCCTAGATATCTAAAACATGCACTCTTTTTAATGACTTGATCACCCAATGTCACAATCCCACCACTAGATATATTACTACTAAAATTGCACTCCATGTATTCAGTTTTAGATCTACTTAAACGAAAACTTTTAGACTCTAAGGTTGAGCTCCATAATTCAAGCTCTTTATCAACTCCCTCTCTAGTCTTATCAACAAGAAGAATATCATCAACAAAAAGAATACATCAAGGTACATCCTCTTGCAAATGTTTAGTAAGAACATCCATGACTAAAGAAAAAACATATGGGCTTAAAGCTGAACCTTGATGTAATCCAACTTAAATAGAAAAATACTTGGTCAAACCGCCTTTTGTTTGAACACTAGTAATAGCTCATGTATACATATCCTTAGTAATTTGAATACAAGAATTATTAACTCATTTCTTTTCTAAAACTCTCCAGAGCATTTCTCTTGGAACTTTATCATATGCTTTCTCTAAATCTATAAATATTATATATAGATCCTCCTTACTCTCTTTGTACTTCTCCATCAAACCTCTCAGCAAATGTATAGCTTCCCTAGCAGACCTACCCAGCATGAATCCAAACTGATTTTGAGAAGCATTAGTATCACATCGTAATCTATGCCCAATTACTTTCTCCCATAATTTTAATATATAACACATTAACTTAATTTCTCAATGATTTGCACACTCTTATGCATCACCTTTATTATTAAAAATAAGAATCAACATATCGTAATCTATGCCCAATTACTTTCTCCCATAATTTTAATATATAACACATTAACTTAATTTCTCAATGATTTGCACACTCTTATGCATCACCTTAATTATTAAAAATAAGAATCAACATTCTTTCTCCACTCACCTGGCATCTTTTTAACCTTCAAAATAATATTAAAAAATTTTAGTAAGTCAAGAAATTACTTCATCTCTTAAACATTTTCATATTTCTATTGGAACATTATCAGACCCTACTACTTTTACATATTTCATTTTCTTTAAAGCCTCTATAACTTCGGCTTTACTAATACGATGATAAAAATAAAAATTCTTATTTTTATTTAAGGTGCGAAGGTCACTAAAGTCAATCGTATTCTCATAACCTTCATTAAAAAGTGAAGGGTTGTGTTAAGTAATTAATAGCTAGCATAAAATTTGTCAAATAATCATGACATGAATCTTTTAATTTATTGTGTTATATAAGTGAAGAATATAGTTGAGAAATTAAATGTAAGTGAATGATTGAAATGTCATTACTTAATATGCAGATCTATTAATCAAACATGAATGAGCACAAGTTTGATGAGTAAATATTTTCATTTGTGGTTCTCTCATTTGTTATCGAATTGAATACAAACCAAACTTAAACATGCATCCAAGTTGCCATATGCATGAAAAAAAAATTTAATCAATGGTTGTGATGGCTTTAAAAATGATTTATGATTTTAATTGAACAACATCCTTTAACTGACAAAAAAAACTTAAAATATATGTTGTCCATCATGAATTTTAAAGTTATTTGATAATATTTAACAATAAAATAAATGAGAAAAAAATTAAACAATTATTGTGTACGTGTATGCATGTATATACTCATGCATATGCCACACACAAGCATACTTATTTATACCAAGCTCTTATTGACATAATCAAGTCATCTCTAGCTCATGTTCTTTTAATAAATGTATTAAAAAACCTTTCTCAAGATTAGCACATTTAGTCATCAAACAACTTGTACTCAAGCTAATTAACAAGCCAAGCACCAATTGTTTGATAAGATCAACCTTTTTTAAAACCCCTAAACAATTAAGAAACAGCTGTATTAAATCCTAATAATTTTACAATATGAAATGAAACAGCTGTGTTATTATACCAAAAGCTTTTTGTAAAAATTAGTAATGTTCCCAATCTATTTCACCCTCAAAAGCTCATCATAGACAGAAATATTTGCTCGAGTTCTTCTGCACCTTGTATTGTTGAAATAAACCAAGAGGCTTCTAGAATTGAAAAAAAAATGTCTTGATTCAGCTTAAGAGCATAACCAGCAGGCGTTTGAGTGATATATTTTCAATATATAAACATAATAAAATTAAAATTAAAATTGTTTCAGGAAAACCACGGGCAGCTCAAAATAAACAGCACCTGCAAAGCGTCTTCATTTCATCTCTCCAGCCGCACTCTATGAGCCTTTCCCTCAAGAGATCCATCAGTTTTTCCTTCTCCCCGCTCTCAATCAACTTCATAGAACAAAAAAAAAAAAAAAAAAATCAGCGGTCAGATAGAAAAAGCAACCTCCTGAACACAAAGAAAAAGAGAGACGGTACTTTGATGTTGATGATTTCCTGAAGTGTCGGCTCTTTCTGTGGCTCATCGTCGACGTCTGGCGTTGGCGGCCGATTGACCGAACCCCTCCTTCATTGGCGCCCAATCGATTAAATAAAGGAAGTAGAGGCGAGATCGTCATATTTAAGAAAAAACAAGGTAAGAATTGAATCAAATGAGCCATTTTGAATGCCATGATAAGATCTAGATGAACACAGAGATCGATTACATTGTCCTCCTCCCTCGCTCTCAAGCTTCCCCTTCGCAGTCCCGCAATCGCTTCGCTTGCCTGTCCGCAACAACACCAGAGCAAGCCAAAGCTAGTTCTTGCTATCGAGGGACTTTTTGGGAGCTTCTAGTTTGGCAAATTTTTCAAGAGATTTTTATAATATTGGCTAAATTTTTAGAATAGGATATATTATAATTTGGTAATCATAAAAAAATATATTTATAATTTCATTCTCAAAATAATTTATTAATTCTTAAAATAATTTACTTTTTCATATTTTTTTTTAACTATTTGTATAGTTGCTCTAATTAGCTTAAGCAAACTCAAGAGTTATTCAGCTCTACTATCTAAGCAAATGAGTTAAAATTTAATGTTTTTGCGCAACTTGTTAAATTATCAAATTTATCTCAAGTTGTTCATAAATATAAACTCTTCTTAAAAGTGATATATAATGGGATATTGACTTTATATGGCCTATAATAGTAAAAATTGGAGTAATATAGATATTTTATTTTAGGGAAATATGCTCAAAAGTTTTTCAAGCTAAAAAATATTCTCGCTTTTGAATGTGGAGTACTAAATTGAGGTCACTCCTGAGCTATTAAGTTTAAATGAGCTTCGAATAAAGTTAGATCATGATTTGAATGACATGTGAGAAAAAAAATCAACCCTTGTTTGAACCAACCTAAGTTTGAATAGGGTTAGGACAAGGCTTGGGCAAGGTTCAAGCAAAGCTCAAACATGTTAAAACAATACTCAAATTGGGTCTAAGCAAATTTACCTACAACAGATACAGTGAAGTGTGTGCCAATAGTTTTAATTGAACAAACTACAAGATTAATATAACATAATATAATCATAATAGCTATAGCATTAATAGATTATAAGGCATATATAATAGAGTGTAAACTAATGGCTATAAAACATCATAATGATAAACAAAATATCATTGCACAATCAATCAACAACATTACTTGGCTAATAGCCTTTCACTTTGTATTAGTCGCACCTGAGTTGTACCACATCCTTCTTTGCCTTTGAAGGTTATAGATTATTCCTTGGACAAACACTCTTTGACATCACTTGTGGTAGTAACATAAAAATTCCCTTTATTTTGGAGTGATTTAAATTTTTAGCATACATAATTACAATGTTTTATGTGTATAGAACTTTGAATGTAAGCCATAACTAACACCTTTGTCCTGACCCAATATAAAACACATTTGCATGGGAGAAACATAAATCAAACTTTATGCATGTACATATTCTCTCTCACAAATCAACATTATTGTTAAGATCGCCATCAATGATATGCAATTCAAATTGACTAATATAAGATACAATAAAAATTTTGGCTTTATTCAAAAGCTTTTTCAGTGTTTCTTTGATTATTTTCATCAAAAATAATTTTTTTTTAATTTGTTATTGTTATAATGGTATATCTATCAAAGAATAATATATGTATCATATTTCTTAAAAACTTTTATAATGCAGAAAATGGATATAAGCATGTACAGTTGGTAACATTATTGAAGCTCATTTTAATAATAAGTTTCATCAAGTTATATCAATTTTCATGAAAGAAAACATGAGCCCAACACTCAAAGCTTGCTAACTCCATTCTCCATATAGGTATATATGGTTGGGTTCTTGATGTAAATTTTGTCAAATTGCTTATAAAACACAACTTTTCTATAAGACCTAACAGTCATATGATATTCCTCATGATATTTATCAATTTAATGGTCGTTGTGGTATGGTAAGTGCAAGCTCACTAATGTTTGTCTAGAAAATGGATAATAAAGTATTATTGATGTATATATATTAGAGATAAATACTAAGTTTTCCCTTTCACTATTAACTCTCTCAATCTGGCCATGAAATATGTTAATAAATGATTATGTTGAGAGTCAATTACTATAAATACCATGAGTATTAGCAATTTTGATGCCCCAGAATTTAATTTGGATGAATTCTTCTTATTTATCAATATATAACAACCAGAGCTATCTAATTTCACTTATCAATATAAATACCAGCAAAAATAAAACTATCCATCAAAATAATAATATATATACATCTAAATTCATTTTTCCAAAAATCATATACACTATTCATGATCTATACAATTATTTCACAACTACCATGTCATAAGTACAAAAGAATAGTTAAAAACTAGGAACATAAACTTGAAGGATCATGGTCAATCTCACACTCCTTGTCATGCCCCAAAATAGAAATTCAAATTGCTACACTTCTTTTCCCAAGTCCTGACCTAAAATCTTTTAACCATACATAATGAGTTCAAGAGCCCAGCAATTAACCAAATCCTATAATTAAACTCAAATATGACAAAATTAAAGCAATATGCATATCAACAATCAAATTATAGTAGTAATAATTATATGATCATGAATTAGTGCAGAAGTAGTAAAGCTCACATATAGTAGTAATAAAGTCTGAAAATGATAAAATAATATGATATACAAGCCAATATAATAGTACAGTGGAGAAATCGATAAATTAGTAAGGGAGTCAAATTAATAAAGTAGTCATCATATCAGTATTATCAATCAATAAAGAAATTATATAAAGCAATAAAATTAAAGCATTGGTAAGAACTGTTGGAATCATATCAATACATAAGAAGCATATAAATATATGCATATGTATCATATCAGCATCTTAATTACATGCTCAATATATCACGTGCTTAATATCAGTGTAGTGAATCTGTAGTATCAAACAGTGTCGGTGTCTATATCGATAATAATAATAGTCAGGTATCATTAGTAAAATTGGTGATAGTAACAATAAAATAATATGGTGATAGTGAATCCAAATAATAATAGTAAATCAGTACAATAATTATAAGGTCGTATAACAATAATAAATTAGTAACATACATTTTAATAATCATATTAAAAAAATAAGAAGTCATAGTTTATATAGTATTTTTTATCAGTAAGTTTATTGTCATTAATTCTTGGCTCAGTAAATAGAGTGATCACTCTTTGCCTATCAGCATAATAATAACTCATCATAACTCTCAATCAGTGTATCATGTGAATCAGTAGAGGATAACACCAAACCACAATAGTTAAAGGAAAGCTTGTTGGCCCATCATACTATACATGTTAGTCAGTCTCTAGCATATGTCAGTAAAATTAGATTTTTACTTGACTTCATATATATTATTTCATATTATTATAATAATAATAGTAATTAACTATTAGTTAATCATACACCCATTTTCATTCTTAATACCCGTATTAACAGTATGCTTAAATAAAAATGCATATTTATTTATTCAGTACAATTCATATACAATTTAATAACTTTTATTTTACGTGATGAAAATCAATAATATTATAGTTAAAATGCTTATATTGTTGGCATATATCACATACAAAAAATTATGCTATGAAAATTTACAAACATTTAAGATATTATAGCTTTTAAAAGTTTTGAATAAATTAAAATGTATAAAACACAAAATACACAAAACTCTTGAAATAAAAAATAGGATAATGATTCCTTACAATAATACAAGTAAATTATTCAATAGGATTGACTGACAAAAAATTATTCGCTCCATGATCTCCAAACCCTATATTTTCTTCCTCACCCTCTCTCTTTTTTTTTTTTTTTGTTAATTGAATAAATAGGGAAAAAGTCTTTTAATAGATTTGGGTTAATTGATTAATATATTTATAATAAAATAACAATATAATATAATTATAATTATATAATTTATTCAATTTTAAATATAAAATTTATATAAATTTTCTTATATCTTCAAATTTAAAGATCCAAAAATCATAAAAAATATCCATAAAATAATCCATCATATTTAAAAATTTTCTGTGAAATCGATTTGCAAAACAGACACCAAACAGTTTCAAAACCCTCAATTATACCGAGGTGTCAATTTTTCAAAGATTTGCACAAATGCCTAAAATTTTTAGAAAACTTAGTGTAATTAAAAACACTACAATATCTATGTTATGACAAAGACAATTTATAATTTGCACTTATAATGATTCTAGAAAACATTTATTTTAGTAGATGAAAATATGGTTTATTACATAAATAATTTCATAATCCCTTTTTACATATGGTATGAATCCCATTTTACATATATATTTATTGTTAGTAACTGTTAGCTCGATAAATAGATTGATCACTCTTTGTCTGTCAGCATAATAATAACTCATCATAACTCTCAATTAGTGTATCATGTGAATCAGTAGAGGATAACATCAAACCACAATAGTTAAAGAAAAGCCCCTTGGCCCATCATACTATACATGTTAGTCAGTCTCTAGCCAATGTCAATGAAATTAGATTTTTATCTGTCTTCACATATATTATTATCATATTATCATAATAATAATAGTAATTAACTAGTAGTTAATCATACACCCATTTTCATTCTCAATACATGTATTAACAGTATGCTAAAATAAAAATACATATATTATTTATTCAGTACAAATCATATAAAATTTAATAACTTTTATTTAACCTGATGAAATTCAATAATATTACAGTTAAAATGCTTATATTGTTGACATATATCACATACCAAAAATTATGCTATGAAAATTTGCTAAAATTTAAGATATTATAGCTTTTAAAAGTTTTGAATAAATTAAAATGTATAAAACACAAAATACACAAAACTCTTGAAATAAAAAATAGGATAATGATTTCTTACAATAATACAAGCAAATTATTCAATACGATTGACTAACAAAAACCGCTTCACGATCTCCAAACCCTATATTTTCTTCCTCCCCCCTCTCTCTTCTTTTTTATTTTCGTTTTTTGTTTTATGTTAATTGAATAAATAGGGAAAAAGGCTTTTAATAGATTTGGGTTAACGGATTAAGATATTTATAATAAAATAATAATATAATATAATTATAATTATATAATTTATTCAATTTTTAATATAAAATTTATATAAATTTTCTTATATCTTCAAATTCAAAGATCCAAAAATCATTAAAAAATATCCATAAAATAATTCATCATATTTAAAAAATTTTGGTGAAATCGGTTTGTAAAACGGACACCAAACAGTTTCATAACCCTCAATTGTACTAAGGTGACAATTTTTCAAAGATTTGCACAAATGCTTAAAAAATTTAGAAAAATTAGTGTAATTAAAGCACTACAATATCTATGCTATGACAAGGACAATTTATAATTTGCACTTATGATAATTCTAGAAAACATTTATTTCATTAGGTTAAAATATGGTTTATTACATAAATAATGTCATAATCCCTTTTTACATATGGTATGAATATATTTAGCTTCATGATAGGATCAAATCCAATAGGATTCTTCTTGATTATATGTTTAATCAGTCATGCATGGTTAATCTTATCAGTGATCTTTTTTCTTTAACATTCAAGATACAAGTTTATTTTAATTCAAGTCTCTTGGTCTTAGGCATATTTAAAGTTATTAATTTTTTAACGAGCAAGTTCCATGAGCATCTTTTAAGTGCAACAAATATAACATACTTTTTGCCTAATTTATGCACCTTAAATTGAAAGTTATTTTCATTGCATATATATATATATATATATATATATTGAATCCTCTTTTTATCTTAAAAAGCAACCCAATTTGTAATTAAATTGGGTACAAATTTGGCTATGATGCCATTAAATCAATAGCTATTAAATTAGAGTTACTTTTAATCATTGGCCCTTATAGGATAAGAATTATAAGACCAAACCTATTTGATAGTTTCATGTTGATAACAAATTGGGCTTGTAATCTCTATTTGGGACTTAAACATTGAAGCATCCATATAATCATTATTATCCATAGTTTGTATGTCTAAGGCATCACCCACTTCTATATTTTATTCATCTATATCATCACTCACTTCTACATGTCATATGCCCACATCATCAACTATACTAACATAAGATAGTGAACTAATAGATTTTGCATCATTGCCATTTTATAAAAAGTTACAATTAAAATCTTCTTGGGAGCAATAAACACACATAGGAGATTAGTATTGAATGGATAAAAGAATGTAAAAGAAAGGTCATCTGGTTCACCCATATGACACTATTCTGGTTCACCCTTCTCCTCATTACTTGCAACAATCAGAATAATCATCTAGTGGACAATAATGCCCAGAAAGATATGCATATCTAATACATTGGTCACATAAGGAGATATAAAATCTTCATATGCAACAAAAAAAGAATGTAAAAGAAAGGTCAAATATCATTATATAGGAATTATGCATAACAATTCATAACATAGCATGTGAAGATATTGCTACACATAAGATTTATGCAAAGAGTTACATAAAACTCATTACATTAGATTGTTTGCATCCCATCTTATCATATGTAACTTTAAATAGATTTATATTCATGCCCATAATTCTTTTTCTTCAACCTCACAAGGTGTAATGTCAAGGTCTTTAGGTCTAGGACTCTAGCCTATAGTCTCCTAAGATCGTTTTGTTTCTATCGCCCGTAGGCTTAATATCATACCAATATCGCATTGCCTCAACTAGGCCATGCTGCCCACCAGGGTCACATTGTCATAGGTCACCCTCTATTAATTCATTTGCATATTTATTCTATACTTGAAAACTGTAAATAAAAAAAAAACACATGTCTTACTTTCTAGATTCACAAACTCAACAATTTGGACCCCTCGTGTCTTCTCGCACGTATAAGACACCTAACAAAACTATATATATATATATATATATATATATATCAACTCTCCCAATAATGGATGTCCTAATCCAAAACATAACCCTTATATATTAGGAATGCTAAGTATTCAAAAATACCACTTTCTTTTCTCAAGGACATAAGAAAAAATTCTTACCATCGTAGCACAGTAGCATCAGAAATCTGCGTCATTGCACCTGAGTCTCGGGAATTTGAGCACTGGAGCTCCAAATTTTCTATTTGAAGACAAATTGTAGAGATGATGAGTAAGACAACAATAAGAGAAATTTTAAGGAAAAATAAATGCTGACGTTGCTTAGGAAGACTTCATTGTAATGTTAGGATATAATTTTTACTTCCTTTAGCTCGATGATAGATACAAGAAACTTTCATAAGATTTGAATGAGGATGTAAGATAGTGATGCAGTATGAATCTTATTTTAATGCATTGGATAGGTGTGCACTTTATTTGATCCCCACTTTTAAAGAAAAATGTTATAGATTTATGTAAGGATTGAACAAGGAATTGAGACATTTATTAGTACATCTACGGATTCAGGAGTTTTTTGAGTTTATGGAAATGGCTAGATTAATTTGGCAGTACTTGTATCCAGGTATGATGATGTTAGAGAAAAAAGGACCGGAGATAAATCAAGCAGGGATAGGAAAAGTGTCGGTGTTTAGTGGAGAAAATTTGGTGATTCGATAACACCTACCAACAACTATAGTGATTTCATCCATTGTGGAAGGAGACATTCAAGTTAGTCTTATCTTATGACGGGATGCTATTTTTTTATGTGGATAGTAAGGGCATAAGGTAGTAGATTATCCACATAGGGGACCTAGTGAAAGAACTAATTTTTGAGCTGGACAATCCAAGTAGACTGAAGGAATAAGGAGTGTAGGATAAAGAGCTTAAAGTGTAAGACTAATGAACAAAGCTGATGACAAAGATACTAGTGGCAATCATAGGGAGTTTGTTGCACTAGCACCAACATCACCTATTCTAGTGATGCCACAAGTATATAACTTATTATATCACGAGGATTGATAACAACCTAAGAGTTCATATAGTAAAAAAATCTATTTTGAATAATTGCTTAGCATAGCATTGCATTTTATACCTAATGATGTCTTGTTGAATGAAATGCATGACTGTATGATAGAAATTGATTTTTGGTTTGATTTGGATTTCCAAAAAAATTTGTTAGTTGATAAGTATCTAATTTGAATTTCTTAGTACTGATTTATTTTGAACAAATTTATTTTGTATTAGTTTTATTGCCCGAATCCTTGGTGAAATTATCAATGATGATATTTTTTTTAAGGTTGGTAGATTATAACAACCCTAATTTTTAATAATATGATATTTTATATTTAAAAAAAACAGCATTGAGTGTTGCGGTGTTGTGCTTTCAAGTGCATCAACACTAAGAAGCGCCAAAAAGGGGATTTTTTCAAGAAAGAGGAAACTTCAGATTAAGATGCTCCAGAATGGAAATGAGGGGTGGCACCTTAGCACCATAACTCTCTATTCTAAAGTAACTTTACAATTGCATGCAACACAACGCCGCTTGGTTACTTGGGCACTACAATGCCATGCACTGAAATGAGTTTTTATATATTTTTTATCCACTTAACTGACTCTCTTACTCACTTGACGATTTGTCGTGGTAGGAAAGAAAAGGAGGAGAATTGACATAGGAGAGATGAAAGAGAAACTAAGTTTTTTGGCCCCTAATTCATGTCATCTCTTTTATAAAAATAGCTCTAATCATTATATGTGACTTCTAACCTATTACTATTTTCAAAGATTTTACTTTCAACCATTTGGTATGCCTTAAATTGATTTTATTCTATTTTCTCTATATTTAGTGAAATTCTAATGCGTAACTTTTTGTATATATTATAGTACTGATTATTCTGGATATTTGTACTAGTTGTTTTTATAATTTTACTGGTCAAAATTATAGTTATTGCATTTTATATGAATTGCACATAATAGTGATTTTGATTTTTTTTTTTATCGAATTATATTATTAATGCAAGCATTGTGAATGAATATGGGCTAGTGATTAGGTAATAATTATTTGTTATTAATTTATAATATTGTAATAATACTATGTGTGAAGATAAGTAAATGGTGGTGATTTAGTGATGTTGGCTAGAGATTGATTTATATACATACAGGATTGTGGACTGACGGACTTTAATTTAAATATTGTGATTTGGTGTTATTCCTTACTGATTCATGTTATTTATTAATTGAGAGTTGTAAGGAGTTAATTATTATGCTGATGGGCAAGAGTGACAACTTTGTTATTGAGCCAACAATTACTGATTTCATGTTTACAAGAAAAATACTATGAGAGCCAAAACATGCTACTTGTTTAGTATAATTGCTTGGATATGATTTTATGTATTATTTCATTGCTACTGGTATACTATAAATGATTTATTATAATGTTACTATTGATCTATTATTTTTATATTAATTTATTATTATTGAGCACGTGATTATTATGAAAAGTGATATAAGCTAATGATTGACATTGTTACTAATATAACTGAATATCATGTTTACACTCCTATACGATTTATGAATAATACTACACTATATTGTTATATTGTATGACTTCTAACTATTGTATATAACTTTTAGAATATTGAATACATATGTATATTGATATTTTTATCAGTAGATTTGTTTCCATTTATATTTTATTATTAAAAGAAATTAGATAGCTCTGATTGCTATTATTAAAAGTTAAAAGAAATAATTATTTTCAATTAGATTCTAGGGCAAGGCATTTATCCTCCCATAGCGACGATTTATCAAAAATCTTGGTTATTCTAACAGATGATTGAGATATCAATAATTTAATTATAAGCATCAATTAAGCAAGTATTTTAATATGTGGAAAAACATATGCTCAATGGTTGAACAAATAAGGAGTGTTAATTCAAATTTACTCCATCTATTAATCATGTTGAGTACTTCACCTTTTGTTATATTTAGGGAAGAGTCACTAGATGCTTGATTGGATGATAGCCCTTTGACATTCACTCCATTTGACAATCCTTTACACCAAACAAATCCTATTTAAGAGGCAAAATACAAAAATCTTATCTAAGACACTAATTGCTCAAGCCCTTCACTCTTTATCCTTAGAAACTCTAAGAACCAAGTTCTCATCTTTGATGGTACTTAAAATATATATACATCTATATTAAATTGGAGAAAAAATTAACAATAAAGAAGACCTGAGTATATAATAAGACTTAGAATATTATAGAGAGGCATATGCTAGTAAATTCACTTTCCAACATCAAGAATGTCAAAAAAAAAAAAATCAGTCATTTAATGCCTTGATAAACTAAAAATAACTCAAGATTTTACAAGGAAAAATTATTTTATTATAATTTTTTTATGAAAGATATAAACATCAAGTTGAGTATCTATAAAAGCTTTTAGCCAATTTTGACAAATA
This sequence comes from Dendrobium officinale, assembly GCA_019514585.1. Lineage (NCBI taxonomy): Eukaryota > Viridiplantae > Streptophyta > Magnoliopsida > Asparagales > Orchidaceae > Dendrobium > Dendrobium officinale. Next base: position 7,771,465 of record CM033690.1, read on the forward strand.
GATAAATTGCAAGAAATTTGTGATGTTTGCAATCAACAATTGAGATGTTTTATAGTCATATTTTTTAAATTTTTTGCCCTAATAAATAATAGCAATTTGACTTGAGAAAATACATGAAGATGGATGTTGATTTTATCTACACCTATAAAAAAATTGCAGATTTTAGATTTTTTCTGATAAAGGCAAAAACTCTACAAATTTGACAATAGAACATTCAAAAAATAGAGAAAAAAATCTCCAAAAACTTAAAAAAAAAAAGTAGAATTTTGTGATACAAATTTTTGGTACAAAAATACACACCAGAGCATCCAACAAAAAATAAAAAAATAAAAAACTAAAAAAGAAGATAAAAAGCAAAAATAAGTATTAAAATTGCTCAAAATAAAAAACAAGAAGAAATCAAATAAATTGTTGATATTTTTGGGGAGACCCTCGTTGTTGTCATCACCATACCATCATACTGAGAAACAATCGTTACATCAATCTCCATTGAAATTTTTTAAGCCATTAAAATTTTTATTTAATATTTTTTTCTCTAATTAAATGGTAAATTAAAAAAAAAAAGGTTAGATTATGATCAGAGAAACTTTATTTAGCTTATGATCCCGAGAGGAGATCTATATTAATGTTTAGAGAATGGTCACAAATTATTAAAAACTCACTTTATTTTTGAATGACATAGATTTTGATGTCTAAAAATAATGACAAATGATAAATCAATAGACAATTCATCTAAACAAACACAAACCTCCAAACTTTTGATTTCAAAAATATTTAGTCAAAACAAATGTTTCAATCAAACGAACTTAAAGACACCAAAATCTTTTGATCCGAGGCCAATATAGCCGAAATCAATCACTATATTTAAAATTTTGATATTATTTTAAGAACCAAATGATTATGAATCTTATGTACGTAGTTATAATTAAAATGAGTATCTCAATGAAATGAATTTTACAAGTTCATGAACTGTCACTTTTAATATAACTAAGGGATGTAAAAACCTCATAAATATTCCATGATCAAGCCAATAAATGGTAAAGTTTGACTTTTGAACCTTCTGTACAAGTCAACACATATGAGGTGAAGTTGACATTTATGATAAAATTTTACAGTGAAAATATAATATGTATGATCATAATTACTATTAATACATAAAATCAAATTTTATATTATTTTATAAAATTCAAAATTGATTTCCTTGCATATTGTTTTCTTTTCCGTTTAAGTTATTATAATTTAAAATTGTTATTTATCCACTAAGTTATTTATATAACTCACTTCATAAGTTAATAAATACTTTTTAGATAAATTTTAGAATGTGCACGCAATTTCAACGAGGAGAATGAGGAATTGGTCTAAATTGTGAAGAAGACAGCATTAGGAAATATTCAAATGTAAAAGCGAACAAATTTGAACAGAATTTTTCTTTTTTTTAAGCATATTTGCTTACAATTAACGATTAGCTTCATAAAATATTTGTTTAATAATTATTTTGTTACTTATTTAAGGATTTTATTATTATTACTTTTTTATATCAAGTTGAACATAACTTCTTACAAAATGATGTATATCTAATAGAGATAAATCTGAAAATTTTTATATTGAGTAGTAGAAAACTTTAGAAATTAGAAACTATATTTTAAACCACTCAGATGTTAAAACTATTTTTTAATAGTTTCGAAGAATTTGAGAAACCGCTCGGATATTAAAACTATTTTTTACAATTAGAATAATTAAGTTATTTTCGTCACAATATCTTTACAACCAACTTTATAAAACGCACTAATCGTCCCAAACAAACCCTTAGAGAGATCACGAAAGACTGTTTTGAGCCATATAGAAACTTGCAAATGCAAGGATAATTGTGCACAAATTAACAACCACTAAATGCAAGGGATATTAGAAACTAAGGGCCTGTTTAAGACAGCTACAACTTTTTATAAAAGTGATTGAAAAGCTACTATGAAAAAAAAAAAAAAAAAGCTTTTCAAAACTATTGTAAAAAAACAACTTTCTAATAAAAACATTTATCAAAAACAGTAAAAAAATAGTGACCAGGCAAAAATTGTGATTACAATCTGCAAAACAAAGCAGTAAAAAAGCTATCTCAAACGAAACCTAAAACAAAAAAAAACTCCAAGGTTGAATAAGCACCTGCAACTTGTCTGAAACTTTTATCTTGTTTCTCACTCAGTTTCACATTTCTTACATACAAAAAACAGCCCAACAAAGATTTAAATCATTTCAAATGAATCGTTGACATTTTGATTTGAAAAAAAAAATTAAAACAAACAAACAAACATCCAATAATTACAGTGCAATGCAGCCTTGCAGAACAACAGACTCATTGAATTTAGCAAACTCAATAGCAAATGTTGATGCTGATGAAGATTGGAAAAAAAATAGATCATTTATGGTGGTATAGAAAAACCGCTACAGCAAGGCTAGAGACATCCTGAGACTTTCCTTTCCAGCCACACACTACATATTAAGAACAAACGAATAAAAATAAAAAGTAGGTACCTTTACTATAGTGTCAGCTTTTATTAGTATTTGGCCTTCTGCTTATAAGAAATAATAGACACCTTGAAGAGATAATTGGATTTATGAAGAACAGAGAGAAGAGTGATATGGATCCTTCAAGGTTCCTGCAACAATAGGGTGAAAGACAAGAAAGAAAATTTATGAATGATTGGTTAATGAGAGCACAAAAGTGTACTGAAAACGAGGTAAAATTGAAGTAATAAAAGATGGTATGTGCGTGTTTGATGAGGGTTACATCAAATAACAATCTGTGATTGTTTATCTTCTGGGGCAACAAGCTGCCAGATTGACCTGTAGGTTGGGATATCAGCTGCTTTGACGCCGAGTGAAGCAAGATTGCGACCATACTCCTAATGAATACCATGGGCATTAGGAAAAATTGCATTTTCAGCAGATTATTTCATAGTCTAGAAGAGCATGTAAGAAAACATTAAAAATAAATACAATAATTTTATTCCAATAAGAACTCAGTAAATTTCTGTACACTAACAACAACAACAATAACAAGCTTTTATACTACTACGTGGGGTCGGCTAAATGAATCATTTTTCTCCTTTGTGTCATGTTAAGAGTCAAATTCTCATTTAAATCTAATAAAGAATTAAGGTCATTTCTAATATTTTTAACACGTTCTTAATAGAAGAGTAAATCCACTCATCCACCTGAGCATACTCATCTCAGCAACACTTAACTTAATATTATGTTTCACTTTTAATGGCCAACATTTGCGCAGATATCTCCACCATCTTATAAAAATTTCCATTAAGTTTGAGTGGTGCTTTTCTATCACACAACAAACCCGAAATATTCCTCCACTTCAACCATCCAACTTGAATTCTACTAATAATATCCGTATCTATTTCACCATCACTCTGAACAATACATCCAAGATATTTAAAACGAGTACACTTATTAATGACTTGACCGCTCAAAGTCACAAAACCCCCCACTAGATCTATTACTACTAAAATTACAATCCATGTATATGATTTTAGATCTACTCAAACAAAAAACTTTAGACTCTAAGTTGACCTCCATAATTCGAGTTTACCTTCAACTCCCTCTCTAGTCTTATCAACAAGAAGAATATCATCAACAAAAAAGCATACATTAGGGTACATCATCTTGCAAATATCTAGTAAGAAAATTCATGACTAAAGCAAAAAAAGATAATGGCTTAAGGCTGATCCTTGATGTAATCCAACTGAAATAGGAAAATACTTGGTCAAACTATCTTGCATTTGAGCAAGTAATAGCTCCTGCATGCACATCCCTAATGACTTCAATATAAGCATTATTAACCCCTTTATTTTCTAGAACTCTCCATAGCACTTCTCTTGGAACTTTATCACACGCTTTCTCTAAATCAATAAATATCATATGTAGATCATCCTTATTCTCTCTAAAATTCTGCATCAAACCTCTCAATAAATGAATAGCTTCCCTAGTAGACCTACCCGGCATGAATCCAAATTGATTTTGAGAAACATAAATACCACATCATAAACCATGCTCCATAACTCTCTCACAAAATTTTGAAGTACAACAACAACATCAAGCCTTTGTCCCACTACGTGGGGTCAGCTACATGAATCATTTTTCTCCGTTATGTCATGTTAAAAGTCAAATTATCATTTAAATATAATAAAGAAAGATCATTTATAATATTTTCTAACCAAGTCTTTTTAGGTCTACCTCTACGTTTCTTAACATAAGTCAAATCTAATATCTCAACTTTCCTAACTACGTCATCGGAAGGCCTCAGTTTTATGTGACCAAACTATCTAAGGTGACTCTCTCTAATCTTATCTGCCATTGGAGCTACTCCAACCTTTTCATGTATATGCTCATTTCGTATCCTATCTCTAAGGGTACAGCCACTCATCCACCTGAGCATCCTCATCTATGCAATACTTAGTATTATGCTTCTCTTTTAATGGCCAACATTCAACACCATAAAGCATTGTAGGTCTCAACAACATCTTATAGAATTTTCCCTTAAGTTTGAGGACTTCTCTATCATACAACAAGCCCGATGCATTCCTCCACTTCAACCATCCAACTTGAATTTTGTTGATAATATCCCCATCTATTCACCATCACTCTGAACAATAGATCCACGATATCTAAAACGTGTACTCTTATTAATGACTTGATCGCCCAAAGTCACAATCCCCTCACTAGGTCTATTACTACTAAAATTACACTCCATATATTCAGTTTTAGATCTACTCAAGCCAAAACCTTTAGACTCTAAGGTTGACCTCCATAATTCAAGTTTACCTTCAACTCCCTATCTAGTATTAACAACAAGAAGAATTTCATCAGCAAAAAGCATACACCAAGGTACATCCTCTTGCAAATGTCTAGTGAGAACATCCATGACTAAAGCAAAAAGATGGGGGCTTAAGGCTGATCCTTGATGTAATCCAACCGAAATAGGGAAATACTTGGTCAAACCACCTTGTGTTTGAACACAATTAATAGCTCATGCATACATATATTTAATGATTTTAATATAAGCGTTATTAACTCCTTTCTTTTCAAGAACTCTCCATAGCACTTCTCTTGGAACTTTATCATATGCTTTCTCTAAATCAATAAATATCATATGTAGACCCTCCTTATTCTCTTTATATTTTCTCCATCAAACCTCTCAATCATGTATGGCTTCCATAGTAGACCTACCCGGCATGAATCCAAATTGATTTTGAAAAACATTAGTATCACACCGCAACCTACGCTTAATAACTCGCTCCCATATTTTTAAAGTATGGCACAATAACTTATCCCAATGTTTTAAAGTATGACACATCAATTTAATTCCTCTATAATTCGCACAATCTTGTGCATCACCTTTATTCTTAAAAATAAGAATCAATGCAGACATCTCCACTCATCTGACATCTTCTTAATCTTCAAAATAATATTAAAAAGTTTAATAAGCCAAGAAATTTATTCATTTCCAAAGCATTTCTACACCTCTATTGGAATATCATCATGTCCAATAGTTTTTCCACACTTCTTTTTCTTCAAAGCCTCTCTAACTTTAGTTTTACTAATACGCCGATAACAAAAAAAAAATCTTTATTTTCATTCTAAGTGCTAAGGTCATTAAAATTAATTGTATTCTCACAATATTCATTGAAAAGCTTAGCAAAATATCTCATCCATCTTTGTTGAATATCCTTTTCTAAAAAAAAATAATTTTTGATCTTCATCCTTAATGCACTTCACTTGAACTAAATCCTTACTATTCCTATATCTTTGTTTGGTTAACTTATACATATACCTTTCGCTCTCTTTATAATATAATCTATTATATAAATCATTAAAAGTTAAAATTTTTGCACTGCATACTGCTTTCTTAAACATCTTAAGAGCCTCTTTATATTTATCTAAATTTTCAGAACTTTTACATCTAAACTAATTATTATAACAAAACGTTTTATTTTTGATATTTTCTTGCACATTTTGATTTCACCACTAACTATTTTTATTATTATGAGATTTTTCTTTTGAAACTCCAAGCACAACTTTTATAATACTCTTAATATTACAAATTATTTTTTCTCATATAACATTCGCTTCTGCATGCACAGACAAAATCTTAAAATCTCGAATTTTACTCTTAAAAATATTTTTGTTAGTGTTTTTTAAATGCCCCCATCTGATCTTAGAACAATGTTTTACTATATTTGTCATATTATGCCCCTTATCTTAAAGTTCAAAACTAATAAACAATGTTGGATATATAAATTTTCACTCGAAATAATTTTACCATCTTTGAAATCTAAACGTTATATTTTTCTTATAAGAAAATAATCAATCAGAGTTTTACTAAATCCATTCTTATAAGTGATGAGATGCTCATTTATTTTCTTAAATAAGATATTAGTAATTATAAAATCATAAGCTAGAGCAAAATCTAATATAGGTTTCGTTTGGGACGGCTGCAGCTATCGGTAAAGCAGGTTGTGAAGTTGTTGTTCAGAAAGTTACTTTATAAAGTTGTTGTACATAAATTAATAAATTTTGTTTGGATAGTATAACTATCGAGCTGCTGTGCTGCTGTTATATAACAACAAATTACCTTGATATCCTTCCATATATTGGCATGAATATTAAATATAAATGAACTCTTAATTTTTTTAAAAACTAAATATTTTATGAATTTTAAATTTAAATGAATTCTTAATTTTTTAAAACAATGTAATATCATATTTTAAAATAAACTAAGAAAATATATGATAGATATGTATGATAATTACTATTTATAAAGGACATTTTTTTATCATTTAAATTAAAGGCAAGGAAAAAACGAATTACGAGAAGTACTATTGAGAGCTGCAGGCAACTGAAGAACTCTTGAGAGGTATTGTATTCAACAAATTGCAGACGTATATGTGAGAAGCTCAGCCGATATATAGAAGGCCTAACTGCTCAAGATGAAGGGTAGGACGTCTCTCCTCACTTTAGCTCTCGCCCGCGTCTCTCTCCTTCTAGTCTTCTTTCCCTTCCTCACTTCACATTTTCACACGCGAGAGAACTTCACCTAGGAATCTCCACTCTCAGATGAATTTCTAAATTTTGATCCTCTCAATTTTGAGCGGATTTGGGTGATTAATCTCTACAAAGAAGCAGGATAGAGGAATCTCCTACGTAAAGTAGATCATTCAAAGTCCGAGAACTAACGCATCATCGTCGTTGTCGTCGCCGACGGTGGAGATAACGCCGGCGTTGGTTCTGTCTAACTTAGGGAAGAGGGGAAACAAGAAGTACGTGTGGCAAATGGGGCAGCACAACGATACAAAGCTGCATCTGGCGATAAGCGTGGTGATCTGGTGGCAATGCATAAGATCATGAGCGAGATCGATTCGCAAATGAAAGGAGAGGCGGGAGGGGGAGGAGTTCGAAGCCGAGGTGGCGGAATATCTTGAAAAGATGAAGGATAATTTCGACATTTTAGCATTTCATAACCACGGAAAGCAGCGAACCGCGCCAGATATTTTGGGTCGCGAAAAGCAGGCTACAGACATGAAAATTTCTCTACCGCCGACGAAACGCATCATCCCAAACAGAAGGAGGCGCGCTTCTCAAACTGTGAAGCAGTGGAGACGGTGTCCCAAACGCACCCATAGTCTTATAACCTTACCACCTTCATTAGTCGCTCCAAACCCATAGCCATAATGAATGCTTTTAAAATCCTCAACCTCTCTACAAACATGTCAATTTAAATCTCTTGCAATAAAAACTCTTTCTGAATTAATTCTTCTTAGTCATTTCAAAATTTTAATTTTAAACACATATTCAAATTTACTTGAGGAGCATAGCATCAACAATAATTTTCAAACTTATAATTTTGTCTCCAATTCTATCAATTTTTTATACATTATACTTCAAACTCTTATTACACATACACCATTTCTAGTACGACTTCTACCAGAATACCAAAATTTAAATTCTAAACCATCAATCTTTTTAGCCTTCTCTCCAACCTATTTAATTTCCTAAATGCATAAAATATTTATTTTCCTATGAATTATAATATCAATTAAGTCCATTAATACATTCAGTACACTAACAAAACTAAAAAAATCATAAATAGACCGTGTAAAGGTCATCAGAAAGTTGCCTCAGGTCTAGTTAAGAGAAATTAAGCATTCATTAAACAACTGATATCCAAGAAAATAATGGGGATCTAAATGTCTATACAAGAAAAAAAATTAGGCATGTAGGCTATTTATTTTCGAAACAAGGATTTAGTGAAAAAAAAAATAATTATCAATGAGTATTTCTTATAAACAGTAAACTGCTGGAATGTTGGACAATAAAATAATGGCTTGAAACTTTCACGCGTAAAGATCTAATCTACTCATTTTTTAAATAAATTCGCAGTAATATTAAAATATATAACTCAAATAAATGACTAATCTCAACTATATGTCTATCTCAGGGAATTCCACTGAAGGAGATTTATTTTTCAGCTCTTGCGGAACGCATAAATTACAGAGAGAAACTAAAAACGCAGGTTGACATGCAAACTACAATTCTCTATTTGATAATTCGATCCATTCACTTAATATTGTGATCTTCATCCAGTGTTTCTCATTACATTAGTAACACTGCGTAGCAGTAATAAAGGATACAAATGAGATATAGTAGAAGTTGAAATTTCACAAACCCACAAATATAATAGCCTAAAAGAGAGAGCCCATATATGCAACAAACTAACCAGTAATAAACTCAAAAGTTTTTCTAGAAGCTGTCAATAAGTTTGCTGGTTATCTTGAGCTTGAATAATTACAGGTTTGACTTTGAGAACATATGGCATTAAAAAAAGCAGCCATGCCCATTGGTTCCATAAGCAAGAAGGTAAAGATGATCAAATTGCATCTCTTAAGGAGCCAAAAATGATTTTCAACTACAACAACAATAAAATTCGAGAATTAAGGCCAACAGGAAAAACTGAACCCTGGATGTACAATGATGCTTCCCCTGATCAGAGATTTAAATTTCCAGCACCAAATATGAAAGATCGCACTATGTGCATGAATTGCCACCGAGTAAAATAACTATAAAAGGGCTTAAGAAATGTAGACCAAGATTATAGATTTATTGTTTTCTCAAGCTTATAGTTGGGAACTCAGTATAAATTAAGTACCATAGTAAAGGCCAAAATCAACAAACACTATCAATACCTGAATATCTAGAAACAACTGCATGCAGATTTTCTCTGTGTTTGATATGTTGTTGTCCAAGGCATCCGAACTCGCTCCCACTCGCCTTTGCGCACCTTGGCGTAATCTCAGTAGTGAAGACTCTGTCTTCCTCGCCTGTCACAAACATTTCAGTATATGCAGATAAGATGATATTTCTTAGATATTTATGGGATCATAGCCCTGCTAGCTCACCAAATTGACAACATCTGCTGCCATTTCATAATATCGGCCTGTAATCCGATCTGCAGTACTGTAGAGCAGCTCATTTAACAGTTCCTTATTTAAATATACAACACTATCACCATCAAGAAAAACCTGGATAACCAAAAAAAGAGTCAAAGAATTGAAAAGGGATCCACATTTGATATCAAAGAATAACATACACAAACCACCGTGAAGTAGGCTCATCTTGACCATCACAATCATAACTATCATCATCAACATAATCATTAAGTCATTGGCATTCATGATAATTATCATTTTATTCATGTTTCATTTTAGGTTATATTTATGCACCATTGCATTGAAAAAAAGTGCATGTTTTAGATATCTCGGGTCTATCGTTCAAAGCGATGGTGAAGTAGATGGGGATATTATTAGTAGAATTCAAATGAGATGACTAAAGTGGAAAAATGCATTGGAGTTGTTGTATGATACAAAGGTATCCCTCAAATTATGGAAAAAGTTTTATGAGATAGTGGTGAGACCTGCAATTTTTTATAGCATAGAATGTTGGCCATTAAAAAATAGGCATAAAATCAAGTTAAGTGTTGCAAAGATAAGGATGCTCAGGTGGATGAGTGGCTTTTAAACATAGAGACAAAATGCGAAAAAAATTATATATATGAAAGATTGGAGTTGTTGTAGTGGCAGATAAGTTAAGAGAGAGTAACCTTTGTGGGCTCCAAAAATTCGAGCTTTTTGGGCCCCGGCCTCTCCGCGTTATATTCAGGGATAGTTTTAACGAATTATGTTCCAGGGGAAATTTTTAGAAGGCATATTAGAAAAAGATAAGACGCTAACAAGAGATTTCACCCTTTTAGTGAGGACTTTAAGATCTGAGTTCTAGCTTCCAATAGGCGCAAACCCCTATAGTTAATTACCCCTCTCGATAACGAGAGAGCACTTTCAACTAAGAGTAGTCGTTAATCAGATACTTAATATCCCACATATTTAGATGTTAAATTTAATATTTAAAGTTAAAAAAAACACCACCTCACACTTAAAGTGGATGGTGGAGGAATGATGATAGAACCGATCAAGATCTCATGGTTCCGTTATCCCTAGACATCATGGTCTCTAGTCCACTTAGTTAGAGGAGATATTCGACCCAACCTAACCGAAGGATCCATTTTGGCAGTCATAAGTTGCTTCGTACAAGGTTACTTATAGACTTGAGGTGAATGTTTGTATAAGGGACGAATTCAAGTCAACCTAGCTAACAGAGGGCTTTGTGTCCTATCGATTATACCACATAATTCATTACTCAATGATAACTAGTCATTGGAGAATATACGGGCTTTTAGCCATGATCGTAAGATAGTGGAGTCTTTTAACCAAACCACTTGGTCAAAGGGGCCCGATCATTATTGTGAACCACATGGAGCCTTCCTGACTAATGCACGAGTTCTTTGTAGAGTTGTCTGACCAAACCACCGATTAGAGCACCAATCATAATAATACCATGTAAAGTCGTCTGGTCAAGCTACGGGTTTTGTGAAACCATCTAGCCAAATCATGTAGACTGTTAATTTTGATTGCTTTTGCTTGATTCGTTTACGAGAGATCTCCGCTTAGATAAATTCAATGTTCTTATCACATCAGCACATTCCATTTGACTATTGGAAGTCATTCAGATAGTTTTGTGTAGCGTCATGCCCGCTGACAATCACCTTTATTGCTTGAACGAGCTGATTTTTGTGTAAGGGACCTCCTTGATAAATTTGATCCCCTGTACATATTGATGCAGTCTATGCTGAAAGTGGACAATATTTGATTAGTTTTTTGCACAACTGAGGCGCTTCGACATTCATGCTAAGCGACATATCCACCAACGGTCATCCTTCTCCTTGCTTGCCCAGTTGGAATGTATATGGAGGTCCAACAATCTTAGATGGTTTGGTTACCTAAAATGTCAGTCTTCCAATGACCGAGAGTAGATGTATTAGCTCTAGTCTATATTAAAAAGGTAATGGTAGATTAAAAAAGACTTGGTTAGAAAGCGTAAAGAATTACTATTTTTATTAAATTTAAATGAGAATTTAACTCTTAATAGGATGCAATGGAGAAAAAAATACATTGAGCCCACCCCACAATGGGATAAAGGCTTGTTATTTTTGTTGTTGTTATTGTTGTCATAGGAATTTATTAGTAATTAGTAAATTTGATGACAGTGCCTATATGCAAATCAAAAGGACATAATTATTTTTATTATTGATTAAAAAAAGCATGCTTTGCATCCTCCTCCTTAAGGCCATCCCTCTCATATGACCTCTCACTCGCTGCTCTCTAGGCTTGTCTATCTCTATCTCTACACCTCTTACTCAAACTTTACTCCAAGGTCATCAAGGGCTTGATTACACTGCAACAACTCCAATTGTTCTCAGAACCAAAAGATCATTTGCGATCATGCACCTAAGTCCTAAGAATTGTTTCTCACATTCAGCTTTCTGCTATAATTGGTATCCACCGTGGATCTAAGACATCCAAACTAATAATATACCCATCAAATTTAAAACCTAATCATGCATAACCATGTGAAACCTTAGCAAATCCTAATCTTATGCCCACTCCAATTCCTTCTAAAATTACTACATAAAATGCTATATCCAAAACTCAAGTAGTTACTAGGCTAATCCACCATTTCCATCTTCTCACCTAAACCTTATCTTTCCATATTAAACTTGCGAACTAACCCTAAATCTATCAGATAACCAATCTGTAACCTTATAGCACTTAAAATTAGTACACTTCACAAACTTCAGAGAAGATTATGTTTTAAAATAAACTTCACTTTGTGCAAAATCCATAGGAAACAAGAAAAAAAAATTAAAATACTTGCCTCTGCCATATCCTGCGGAAATCTAGCCCATACCCGCTACAGCTACAGCACCTACTCTCTGCAATGGCGCCAAAGAAATGTTGTATCACGTGTGCTCACTCTTGTCATTAAATGCCGACTCCAAAGCCTCCAACCCTCTTCTTCTTCTTCTATTCCCACATACCCACCCGCAAGCCGTTCGACCCCTGCCTTCCTCTTCTTCCTCCAGGCCATCGCCTCTTCACCTGCATATGCCGATCAAATCCTAAGAGCCTTCAACCCACTCACGATAAGCACTCATCCGACTCTCTACAGTGCCGCAATCCTCCATTCTCTCTTCCTCTAGCTGACTCCAAGCCGAAGCCTCCCTCAACCGAGCCCTCTGACCTCCGAACTCCACTAGCAACCGCAAGCTTCTTCCCAACCTCCAAGCTTCGGAACTCACAACCACAAACCCTGACCTCCTCCTTCTAACTGCAAGACCCACCGCAAGAAGCCATCCACCTTAATAAGAATCAAACTCTATCTTCCTCACAGCAAACCCAACCTCTACTCAATCTCCCCAACTCCTGCTTCAGCCGAATCCAAACAATGCCCTAGCAGAACCTCACGAGCATAGTCTCGATCTCCCTATCCATTGCCCCCTATGCCAGCATCTGACCTCCTACTGTATAGCCGTAAGCTAAACCAAAATATAGGTATATATTTCACTATTTTTTTTCTTTTCAGTTATTAAATTTTAATAAATTTATCAATTATTAATATATATATATATATATATATATATATATATATATATATATATATATATATATATATATATATATATAAGTGTGTGTACGAGGAAAGCCAAAAAAAAAGATGACTAAAAAAGAGTAGGAAGTAAAATACAAAAAAAAAAAGAGAAATGAAAAAAAGAAACATTAAAAAAAAAGAGGAAAAAATAAGAAATGAGAAATTTCAAAAACAAGGAAAAAAGGAGAAAAAAAATAGCGTGGCGGAGACACTTCTAAGTACTTGTACACGCTCTTGTAGCGTGGCGGGGAAAGCCGATTGCGAGTTTTTCAAACAAGTACCTGAAGAACCATACACGCTCTCATAGCGTGGTGGAGATTGAAGATATATAGCCGTGGAGTCTCTCGACACCTACCATACACACTCTCATAGGATGGTGGGATGGCTCAATCTCCCAAAATTTCTCCTAAACGGGGGAGATGCTGCGAGGCTGCCGAAATTCACTGTGACAGAGGACTTGATTGGACAATTTAATTGGACTTAATTTGAACCTAAATGAACCGCAAAAAACTTGGACAATTGAAAAAGGACTAAATAATAGAACTTAAACTTGTAAAGAGCTTGAATTCGAACCTGAACTTAGACAATTATAGAGGACTTGGATTTGAACTAATTTGAACATTAAGCAAAATGAACTCAAACTGAACATTGACTTTGATTCAAACCACAGCAAATTAAACTTGAATGAATTACAATGAATAGAACTTATACATTTGCATGCTTGCATAAGCATTTACATGTTTGTATGTGTACTTATATATTTGCATATGCATTTGCAAGTTGTTAAGCATGCATGTAAAATAAACTTGCATTTGCATAATGCACTTATGCAGTGCACTAGAACATTTTTCTTGGTGCATTTGTGTAACGCACCCGTATGAATCTCGATGCACTCGCATAATAGAATGATCATTGACATATGTACAAAGTGTCTTGCATGGTCAATAGTATGTGTGCATGCTACTTAATGTGCTCGCATGATTGGCAGTATACATACATGCTACTTAATGTATATGTATACTGTGTTTGTATGATTAACGGTATGCATACATACCATGCAGTGCACTCATATGATTGGAGGTATACATACATATTATATAGTGTTCTCGTATGGTACACTTGTATGGAGCGAATGCATTTTCACTATATGATCAAGAGACGTGTAGGAGATATTTCTTTTTGGTTATTTGGCACATCTCACACACTTGAATAAGAAAGTCATACATCCGTGACTTGCAATAGTTCATGGGATGTACGACACATGCACGAGAATATGAATCCCCTTACTTTAGGCAGCTGACATGTACGTTATCGGGGGTACTTGCATGCCCGTGACAAGCAATATGATTAATGCTCTTAATTCATTATGGAGCATTTAATTGAGATGATTATCACATATATGTCAGAGACATCTCATATGGCGATTATTAATATAAATGAATTTTCGTATGAACGTAAATAATTTTTACTTTTACCTTTTTCTTAGGATTATTATTATTCGTATTTAGGTGTATTTATACCCATATTTTACTTGCTTGAGAATACTCTAGGAATCCAAAACAAGAGTCTCAAAATGGCATCTTCACATATTTTAAACATGGATCCCAAGCTGGAGGGACCCGCAAATATATAATTCATGTCTTTTAGCAAATGGATCCTAGGCTAGTGGGATCCGCAAATATACCTTGTGTTTTAGCAAAAGGATCCTAAGTTGGTGGAACACGCAAATGTACCTTACCTGTCTTTTAGCAAAGGGATCCTAGGCTGGTAGGGCCCATAAATGATTTAAATTTTTTGTTATAAATAGGAGGGGAGGCTTAGTTCATTTTTCACATTTCAATTTTGCAAGTAGTATTGTTGGGGGAATTAGGTGCGCACGAGTAACTAAGAAACAAAGGGTAAAGGTTCTAACTCGTGCTTGTTGGCAATCAATCAATTCTCCTACAAGTTCACTATAAGTTCTTTTCTATTATGCAATAATTTTCGTTCATTTTTGCTTTCAGTGTTTAGAACCTACGATGCAATGTTTAAAATTGCGTATTTGGGTATTGAGGTGTTTTTCATTCGTGAGGCGAGGCATAAGCCTCAAGGCATTTTGAGGCGTAAGCCTCAAAATCAAAATATTGCGTAAACATAAAATGATAAATTTTTTATATACTAATGAGTTAATAATATAAAACATAAAAAAGCATAAGATATGAAGTGAAATCAAAATATCTCAATAATAAGACAACATGAAATATAGTTCAACTCAAAATTCTATCATTCTCAAATCTCAGTATTCTTTTCATTAACATATAATTCCAATTTCCAAAAATAAATAGCGATGACATATCACATAATAACTCATAAGTCATCAGCACTGTCACCACTAAGGGGTTCTTCATTTGAATCATCATTATGGTGAACTGCTCTCTCCCCTTCCTCCTCTCCAATAGAGTCCAATGTTGGGCATTTACTTCTAGATTTATGTAAGTTTTAATATATATAGTGTGAGGCGTAAGCCTCATGCCAGTGAGGCGAAGCGGGCCTCAACCAAGTTGAGGCGCAAGCCTCATAAAAAAAAAACTTAAGGCGTAAGCATCGAGGCATTTTGTACTGGAATTGCGCAAAGGCGGGCCTCAAGGTGAGCCTCATATTGCGCTTTTTTTTTTACTTAGGAGTTGAGTTAGATTCCTTTTTTTATTATTTTATCTAAGTCATGCATTTTGTTTTAAATTTTGGGAACACCCCAACATCGTCCCAGCGTAGGGGGCTACATCGTGGTACTAAGTCTTCCTGTCTGCCAAGAAAGGCAATCACAGTATGTGTCAAGTGACATCGCGACTGATAAAGGCAAACACAAGTCTTCAAGTACTTGTTTATTAAGCATAGCATTCTTCCACCTGCTAAGAAAAACGGTCACAAGTACTTAATTTCATGAAAACAAATTTGCCCGCGTGCTAAAAAAACAAGTCATAGGAACTTAATTTCATGCAAACAAATTTCTCCGCCTACTAAGAAAAGCGATTGCAGGTACTTATTTACATGCATGTGAATTATAAAATAACAAGAGTTGGGATTATACCTTAGGTGCAAAGCAAGATTAACGACGACAGTGAGATGACAAGACGACAGTGAGACGACAAGATGACGTTATGTACGAAATCTGCGATGAACAAATATAATTTTTTATGATTATCATTATTCTATTTAATTATATGCATATATATATTAAATGGGGCTAGAGAGAAAAAATGCAATATCTCTTTCTAGAGAGAGAAGGAAAGAGAATTTGGTGGGAAAATTGTAGGGCATGTATAGGAATATGGTGATGATGAGTGTGGTGTTAGAGAGAGCCTTCTCTCAGAATTTGGTGGGAAAATTGTAGGGCATGTATAGGAATATGGCGATGATGAGTGTGGTGTTAGAGAGAGCCTTCTCTCACTCAAATTTTAGAGAGAGAAAGAGATGAATTTTTTTCTCTAGGTGGATTGAAAAGAAGGAATGAGGGTGGAGGTGTAAGAGGCGAAGAATGGGGTGTTTGAAAGGTCAAATTATAGATTTTCTCTTTCTAGAGATAATATTTTCTCTCTCTAAGTCTAGAGAGAGAAAGTGTTATGGGGCTTTTGGGTGTTGTAGATGTGTAGGAGTATCTTTTTGTGAAGGAGGATGTGGGATCTGAGGCATGAAAATGGAGAAATCAAAGTTTTTCGGGTTAGGTTAGGTTTAAGTTTTCAGAAGGTGATGATAAGGAAGAAGAAGATGGAGGAGGAGAAGACGAGTGGAAGAACAAGAGAAAATGGGGGCAAATGGAGGAGAAAGAAAGAAGAATAAGAAAGTTGGAAGAAGAAGTAGGAGGAGAGGAAAGGAGGAAAGAAGAAGAAAAAAAGAAAGAAGAGAAGAAGATGGAGGAGAGGAGATACCTTATGGCTGACGATTGGGGCATTGTCGGTCGGTTGGGCGCATGAGAGAGAGGGAAAGGGAGAGAGGAGAGGGCGAGAGCGGGCCATGTGAGTTACGTGAGTGGGAGGCAGTTGGAGTTATGAGAGAGTGTTATGTGAGTGTTTAAGTGAAGGGTAGTTCATATTTAGTTTAGGGACTTAAGGATTAGGGATTTTTTATTTTAATTATATAATTAAGTGTTAAATTTTCATTTATGATAAATAATTATTTAGAATAACCATGCTTCGACTTGGTCTCCACGTCGTTGTCGTTCGCGTACGTCAATGTCACCTCAATCCGTGCGCACACGAAATTTAAATTTTCATTAATCGACTATCACAATCAATATGGGTGTCAATCTTAGCTATTACAATTGCTCCGGACACGTCGGCGCTGTCCATTTTGCGAACGGAGGCCATTTCGACGATTTAGATTTTCAGTCGACATGCGTAAGGTGAATTTGGCATGAAGTTGCGCTCTTTTTCTTTGGAAACCCACCTTGCACGGTCAACACAACACCGACACTAGTACTAAGATCAACAGGTCTGATCTATTCCGCATGTTTCCCTGTGTGTAGATAGGAGGTACAATAGCTATCCACGGAGGAGAAGAGATTATTGAAGGAGATGAAAAGGATCCAAGGGGATGAGCAATTCTTTCATAAGAACTAGAAAATGACGAATAATGTTAATATTGACCTTGCATCCATCTGCAACTCCATAATGATCCTGATAAGTCAGTTCCCCAGCATGCCCCACCTGGGTCGACCATTGTTTACAGGAGGCGGTTCAAACCGCCTCCTCTATAGCTGCCTCAGCATAAGGGTCCCACGGCCCTATTTAATTTAATGAAAATTTATATTTTAGGCAAGGGGGAGGTGGCAAAAGCTTTGGAGAGGAATAATTTTAAATTAGAAAATTGGTGGGTTATAAATAGGCATGAAGGGGGAGGTTTAGGGCATGCTTAAGTATTGTGATCTTTTGGCATCTCTTTTGAGTTTTGGGCTCTAGACCTAATATCTAGAGATTTGGAGAGAACGATCCTCCTCTCGAATAGAGGATCAATTGTATCTTTGCTTTATGTTTGCTTTGTTTTGAGTTGTTTAATAAAATCTACTGTTTCTTGAGTTGTTTCATTATCATTCTTGTGTGACTTGTGTCTTCTCGTTGTTTTTATCAATTTCTTGTTAGGGTTGTTTGTGAACTCAAGTATATGTGATAGGATTCCTTGCGAATTCAAGTATTTCCTATCAGATCCCCATCTGAGAGAAATTAATAACTACTTTGCTTTTCTTTCTTCAATCTTGTCCAAGCCCCACTGAGGCTTCTGTTTCTTAAACCAAAAAAGGGCAGTAAGGGTGCCTTCCAAAATGATCAGATTAGTCGAGGCTAGGAAAAGGGGTTTGTCATGCAGTAGTTAAGGAAGCCATCAATGAACATCAAACTCATATTACTACAACATTTATTTGCTCTCTTTGGTGGGCCTTCATGGTATGAGAAAGACAACTCTCCCGCAATATGTCTGTGAAGATGAAATGACAAAGGAATTGGTTCTTAAAATGTTGGCTTATGTTTCCAACAATTTTGATAATAAAAGACCATTGCAGATGTGTTGGAATATCTTAAAATGAACAGTCCTGATTTGGAGTCATTTGGTACGCCTCAAAGGAATCTCATGTCCGAGGTAATATCTAAAAAGTGTTCATCATTGACAACATGATGACAACATTGCAAAAAAGGAAGAGTGGGATAAAAGCGAATGTGAGATTGTTCTCATGTGAGATTGTTCTCATATCGCCCCATCACTATCATCATCATCTTGCACACAAAGGTATAAATAAAAATGCAACATTAAAAATATCCAAAAATCCCAAGGGTGTGTGTTTGACGCGATGAACAGAATCTGTACGCATTTTTCTAAGCACTATAGGAGAAGCTCATTACGACACTCACAATACAGCAGATAATCCTCATATGAATATTAGAAATGACCTTTTTTATTAGATTTAAATGAAAATTTGACTTTTAACATAACACAATGGCGAAAAAAGATTTATGTAGCCAACCCCGCATAGTTGTTGTTAATGGGGAAATTCAAATCAAAATAATTGTGTGTGTCTTGCTTGATGTGGCGGAGTAATATTGCAAACCTCATAACATATACATAAAAGATTCATGCATGCCTTATTTAACACACGTTAGGAAAGAAGACCTCCCATACACGATGTCTTATCACAACGACCATGCACACTTTTATTGGCATGGTTGGCAAGCCCAATCTCTCAAAAACACCCCGAGATAACAAGAGGTTGCAGAAATTCATTGTAAATCTGACTCGCACAAAAATTTAAAAAAAAAATAAAATAAAGAAACATTAAGGATTGTCCCGACTATAGAATGATAAAATGAACCAAAAAATCAAATGCAAATTGCAAAATAAAGATAAAATGAAAATTATGTGGTAACAACTGAAAAATGAATGAACTCACAAGGAACCTGTAACGAAGCTGGAAAGCTCATGCGTGGGTGAGAACCAAGCTCCCTAACTCTGACTAAATATATAAAACTCCACGAATTGTGAGGCAAATGGGAGTTTAACTGGTGAAGTGAATGAACTTCTCCCAATTTATAACAAGAGAACTCATATCGTATGGGCCCATCCAATTGAAATACAAGTCACATGTAGATAAATTGCCTTATATTAAAAAAATACAGGCTTGTGACACTCACAATCAGATCCACAATACACATATAAGTGACCATTGTGTGAGTAATAAAGAATTTAAAACGTGAAGTTACGAGAATGCTCCAATAACAATACATTTGCATTAACAACTGCAACATCGAACTCTCACACGTCACAAACAGTTATATTCATGTGCATAGTCAACAAACATATCAAAGTCACCCAACTTGTTACATCAAAGGTGTACTAGTCCCCTAAATGACATATAAAATAATTACTAAAAAAGAAACACATAAACAACCCGTGAACAAGCAGTGAGTCCCATGAGCAATCTATACATCCCATGATAAATAGTGTAACTCATGAATGAAATTTTTTTCGAGTGAGACAAAGCAATGCACGATTGTATGACAAATTTGCAGAACAGGTCAAATCATACAAAGCAATCGTGTCCACAAGTTCTTTAAATTTACAAAGCGAATGTCCTGATAAACATACAAATATAATAAATAAGAGCACTAAAGATTATGCAAGTGCATCACGTAACGACATCAATAAATATGCAATTATCTAGTATAAGTGAACTAAAAAATAAACAAGTGCATTGCGTGAATGCACCTGTTGACGAATATTTTTGCACCGACTCGACCCCGATCGAGCCCGACTAGGCTCGATCGCGCTCGATCGACTCGAGTCGACGTCGAGACAAAATCGACTCAAATTAAACTCCAATTTAATTAAATTAAATCAATTTAATTAAATTAAAATTAAATCAAATCAATTAAAACCCAATCGAACCTTGTCGAGCGTCGTAGAACCCAATTCGACGCTATCCGGCATCAATCGGAGTTCAATTTCGCAAAATTGACTCAATCGAACAAAATCGGACCCAAATCGACTCAAATTGATTCGGGTCGAGCCCAATTCGGAGCCAATTTCAGCCCCAATTGATTGATTTGGGCTCAATCAACTCCCCAAATCAGAATTTTGAACCTAGGGCTGAGATTTTCTCTCAAATCTCACCCAAATTTGGGTCCAATGTACTCAAGCACATTTCACCTCGTTTCAAGCAACGAGGAAGCCGGATTGGGTATTATAGGCGGTGGACCTGCTCCCTCGTGCTGTCCGTTCGAACCCGTCCCGAAACAAGAGCGGGAGAGGGAGTGGGGAGCGGCATTCGGCTCCCCCTTGGCTTTCTTTCTTCTGTCCCGACACACACAGAGAGAACGAG
Organism: Dendrobium officinale; assembly: GCA_019514585.1. Lineage (NCBI taxonomy): Eukaryota > Viridiplantae > Streptophyta > Magnoliopsida > Asparagales > Orchidaceae > Dendrobium > Dendrobium officinale. Next base: position 7,792,409 of record CM033690.1, read on the forward strand.
TGAGAGAGAGCGGGAGATAGAGGCGGAAAACCCTCTTCTTGCGTGCAGAACCCTCCATTCGCGCTCCCTTGCGTGCGGATCTGCCCTCCGACCCCGCTCAAGGCTTCGGCTAAGCTTCCCAGGCGTCGATCTCCTCTCAACCGCCAGACCTCTTGAAGCTGCCGGCCTCCAAGTTCGCCCCAGAGCCTTTGATTTTGCCCGGATTTGGCTTTTGGTGAAACATTCTTGCGGAAGAACGCTTCTACTTTCTTCCTTCTTCGTCTCCGGCGACCTCGAGGCGGGTTGGAAGCCATTTGAAGCTTCCAAACAGCAAAGGAAGGCTTCTCCTCCCTTCTCTTTCAACTCCGGCGACTTCTCGACGACGAAATTAGCTCCGGGAGACTGTCAGACAGCAAAATCTGCTGTTTGGAGCGTGTAAACAGCAGCCATACAGCTTCCGAGAGCTGTCAAACGCTGAAAACTGCTGTCGGGAGTGCTTTGGACAGCAAATCCACCCTCCGGAGTAGCTTGGACAGCAATTGGAACTTGGAGCGGAGCTTGGACAGCAATTGGAACGTGGAGAGGAGCTTGGACAGCAGATTAAAGCTTGGAGCGGAGCTTGGACAAAGCTTGGAACTTGGATAGGAGCGCTTGGACAACCCGGGGAAGGTATACCACTAAAACTTAGGCGAAACCTTAAGGCTCCCAAGGCCAATTGCAATGTGGTTGACGATCCAAAGCCTTAGGTCCTTAGAAACTTTAATTTTTGGTCCCCCGAAACCTTTGTGTTGGCTGTCCACTTCGCAAAGACTATGGAAATTGGTCGATTTCCATTGGTTGACTCTTATGTAAGGGTCCGAAGAGGATTTTGATGCGTATGAAGATGTTGGATTGGTATCCAACACCTTTTAAATTGTATGTCTTTGCATTCATGCAACCCTTCCATTACATATGCTTGAACTATAGGTTAAACCATTCTATTTGACCTAGAAATCAAATGTTAGGGTGTACACTTTTCTTTCTAGTGTCGCATGCTAGGTTAGGCTCTTTAGGTTGACACGCTACGACAAAATTGACATATGTTTAGGGTATGTTATATATACTAAAGTTCAACGTTTAATAAATTTGGTGGAAACTTGTAGCGGATTTGTTCGATACAAATTGTTGTGAGGTTTACTACAAGTCTCCAAAGACTTGTGTTTTAAACCCCATGACATTCATGACCAACTAAATCCGTGACATGTTATTTCATCAAGTTTACTTTGCTTGGAATGACGATTGCCACTTGTTTGGAACAACTCTAACCCTTTGAGAATTGGAAGGAGATTAAATGGGTTCATTTAATTCTAAACGATTTTGAAGTCTCATGGGCCTTCACAAGCCCATGAGTGCCCATGCCTAGAATTATCTAATCCCATTTTTTTGAACTTCCAAATTGAGGGTTTATGGTGAAATTATTGAAATGCATTTATGTGTTAAGGGTTGTTTGCTCACTTTTCTTTTATACCCAAAATCTACAAATTTATAAGCATGTTTATTTAATTTCCAAATGCTTCTTGAAGCAAAGGTGGTGTATTCCATGACATCCAAATGTTTATGGATCATACTCCACCAAGCATTGAAATTATCTAAGCATGATTAATCAAATTTGTAAATTAAGGGATTCAAGTGCAATGATAGTTGAACTTAGTATATATTCATCCCCTTAAACATACAAACGACATTCACGTTTCTAGGTTTCTTAGATGATGTCAAATCCAATCGTAAGACTTCTTAGAAATCGTAGGAGATCAATTCTCTCCTCTCCAAATGAATCCAAAAAGTTCATTCAAAACTTTGGGGAACTCTCTCCCCTATGTTTTTCCCATTCATGCATGATATTTGGAGCATCCTCAACGCTCCAAATGTTGGATTGTATGAATCCTAGCTCTAACCTAGGAGCTATAAACCATCCCATGCCTACTCTTAGGTCTCTCTTAGATCTTGCCAAAATGGATCTTTAGGTTTCTCCTAGAAACTTTCAAGTCCCCAAAATCATATCAAATTTGATCTGGGAAAACCTTCCAGTGCATTAGGAAGTTTGCCTTCCCTCTTTTAAGCAAATCCAAAACATTTGTAGGAGAGTGGGAAGTTTTCTTCCTTATGACATGTCCCTCACACTTAATAGTTGGGACGTTCTCTAAGTCCCAATTATTATAGTGCATGAATCAAGGTTTTAGGAAAACAAATTCTAAGCCTCTCTCCCATTTTCATTTGCTAACAACACAAAGTTAGCAAATAAACGTTTCTCCCTTCATAAATGATGATTTGGAATTCTCTAAAATTCCCACCTATCATTATATGAAAATCTTGTAGCTTAGAGCCAAAAATCTAAGCTACCTCTTTCTTTCATTTTGAGACACAAAAGTCAATGAAAGAATTCCCTTTTAGGCTTAGAATTCTAAACCTAGCCTATTTCATTTGTCTAACCTATATAGGTAGATGACCCCTTAATTTGTAGTCCAAAAACTACAAATTACATCTCTTATGTGACGTTATTTGGAGCACCCCAAGCTTCAAATACCTCATTGCATGTCTCCTAGTCTATCTTAGGAGCTATCACCCACCTTTATCATGTGTTGTGTTATGGATTTCTCTAGATCCTAAAATACATCATGCCTTAAACTCTTGAGCTTAGGAGTAAACTTCAAGTTTCACCCATTTGTTGGAACACAAGAAACCAACATATCTTTTCTCATGCAAGATATTTTAGGGCTCCTCAAGCCCTTAAACATATCCTTGTATAAATCCTTTAACTCTAGGATCAATCCTAGGTTATTTCCTCTTCTTTGTTTGTTGAAATGCAAAAAATCAACAAACAAATGCAACTTCTCCCCCCATGTATAATAGTTTGAAGCTTTTCCTAAACTTCTACTTACCGTCACATGGGATCGTTGAACTTAGAACCAAATTCTAAGTTCTTTCACTCAATTGTTCGAATCTAAGTTCAACAATTGAACACCCCGCTTAGGCTTAGAATCTAAAGCCTAGCCTTTCCTCATCATTCACTTAACCCAAAATTAAGTGAATGGTCACCTCTCTTTGAATACCAAATATTCAAAGACTTTCTATGATTTTTTTTGTAACCCTCTGAGTTACATTTCTTCCTTCAACCCATAAGTTGTAGGAAATCTATCAAACCCTTTATTCATTGGAACACCAAACCAATGAATGATTTCTCGGCCTTAGGATTCAAATCCTAATCCCTTTTCTCCTACGACTCAAAATTGTAGGAAAATATCTAATCCCCCTCATTCTCCTAACCCATGTTAGGTGAGTGAATCCCTTTTCTTTGGACACCAAACGTTCAAAGAAACTCCTCCAATTTGCAATTCATAGATTGCACCATGGACCACCCCTTTCCCTACAAGCCTAAATTGTAGGAAACCATTAAATCCCCATCTGCCTAGCTCCAAATTAGGCAAATGAATTCGCCTCTTTGAATACCAAATGTTCAAAGAATATTTATGGATTTGCAACCTCTAAGTTGCATGTTCCTTCCCTCATTCCTACAACCCAAAAGTTGTAGGAAATCCCTCATTCTCCTAAGCCCAAGCTAGGAGAGTGAATTCCCTTCTTTGGACAACAAATGTTCAAAGAACATTCATTGATTTGCAACCTCTAAAGTTGCATTTTTTTTCCTCTTTCCTACAAGTAAAGATTGTAGGAGAATACCCAAATCCGTCTTCATGCTCCCAAATCCTAATTGGGAGGATGAATTCCCCTTTGAACACTAAATATTCAAGGGCATCCATGATTTGCAACCTCTAAGTTGCATTTCCCTTTCCCTTTCCTACAAGCTAAGATGATAGGAGAGCATTTAAACCTATCTTCATGCTCTCAAACCCAAGTTGAGAGAACGAATTCCTCTCTTTGAACATCAAATGTTCAAGGAGGTTTTAGAAGCTTGCAACCCAAAGTTGCATCTTCTCTTCTCCTTTCGACAACTCAAAAGTTGTATGAAAGTCTTATTCACCCAACTCATGTTGTGTAAATCAATCTTATTTCAAATCATTCATTCGTTGAATCAAAATCAACAAATAGTTCAATCTAAAAAAAATCTTTTATTTGTTGAACCAAATTCAACAAATAATCTCATATCAAGCAAAGGAATCAAATCCTAGCTTTCTTTCATTCTCCTAACCCAAATCAGGTGAATGAGTTCTTCTCTTTGAACACCCAAAAGTTCGAATAATCCTTGGTGTGTAGGCCCAAATCTACACATCATCTTCTTATGTTCGCTTAATCCGAACTTAGCAAACTAAATGCCTGTCATTGAACATGAAAGTTCAGTGACAATTCCTCTTGATTTGTAACCACAAAGTTACAAATCTTTCTCACTTATTGAACCAAATTCAATAAGTGATTCAACTTTATTTGCTTAATCCAAATTAAACAAATGAAACCCACCTCCTTGAATACAACAATTCAAGGAGGCATCTTTTTGATTTGTAGCCTCAAAGCTACTAATTTTCATTCACCTTTATAGGTTCCAAAAGCCTTAGAAGATGTAATACCTTAGCCCAAAAGTTATAGGTTCTCTCTCCTTCAACTCCAAAGTTGTAGGAGATTTCCCCTCTTTAGCTCCAAAAGCTAGAGGAAGTTTTCCTACATTTAGCCCAAAAGTTAAATGTTGGATTCCTACCTTTCTTTTCTTAGCTCCAAAAGCTAAGAAAAATTCCTCAACAAGCGGCACCAAAAGCCACGTGTTGGACACTCCTTTCTTAGACCCAAACTCTAAAAAGACTTTTAGTGTGACATACCACACAAGCCTCACACACTTAGTTGCACAACCCCTTAGGCATGCTAGGATTAGGATTTTTCTTTGTGTGCGCATGTGATTGATGTTGTGGATTGATTGCCCTTGGATTGTCTGCGTGTGGGCACTTGCCCTTAAGTGGTTAGTATAGAAATATAAATGCTTTTCTGTGCAGGTGGCCATATCTAAAAGGGGGGCGCTCATAAATGATAATAAATTGCTTGCATGACAGGTACTGCTTAAAACCCCCCAAAGATGTGGCCAATAGGGTAGAAGCAGGGGGCCTAGCACTTAGCACTCTAAGTGCTAGGCCAATTTTGGGATGTTCATATTCTTGCTATATAAACTGCCTCATAACTCTATTTTGCAGATTTGAGTCTTTTTTTTTATCATGTATTTGGTATAAATAGGATGTAAAACTTGTGGGGTTTGGATCAGAAAGCAAGGAAGATCAAGGGAGAAAGTACCATTTTGAAGGTTAAAGCTTGAAGACCCCCACAAGTAGAGTCTGTAAATATAACTGGGTTGTATAATGGCAGGCAACTCAGCTGCCAAACATGTTTGTAATAACTGGGACATTATTTACATTTCTGTCTTTATTTATATACAAAAGCATGTGTTGAAGTGTTTATTGGGTGCGCAATAGAAATGCATGTCTTTCCTAGGTTTCTTCTCTTGTTTTTTGTGGGTGTGGTCTGGACTTGATCACGTTAGGCTCTTAGGATAAATTAAGTTTTCTACCCCTTAACATGTAAGCAATTTAAAAATAAAATCAAATTAGGCTCCATGTCTTTCAAGTAAGAAAAATTGCATGGCTCCCTTCAAGGAGCCAAGTTTTCAAAACGAAAATAAACATGCATAGCCAAAAATGTGTTGCATATAGAAAGCCCTCACTTAAGGAATAGATAACAAAAGTCTTTTTCTTTATGAGTCAACATATGCATACCCACATAATTAGGCATCTTGGCCTCAAAGCCAAGCTATAAGATCTACCTTCTAAATAAAAACAACCCTACCACTCTACATTTGCATTGAGACCGAATAGCATGATTTTAAAAGCAATTAGGAGGAGTTTAGCTGGTAGTCCCTTCCAGGCGGGACAGTAAATCCAGAGGTCGGGCGGGTTATGCCTCTTGTGAGGTGTAACTTGTAAGTCCCTCTTTGCACTCGTTAGATCTAGGTTCGAGGCACTACCTATCGGTGGTCCTCATCTTAGTCTTAGGGTCCGAGGCAAGGGTTGATTTCAAATCACCCTATAAGCCCTCATCTTTCGGGCAATTCCTCCAACAAGTATTGTTGGAATGTAAGCCCCAACATTCTAATAAAAATGTCAACTTAAACCAAAATTAGGTTGTTAAAATGTAAAGCCCAACATAGGATAGTTTGGGCCTCTGAGTTTCCTCTCAGAATCAAGTGCCCGTACTTCATCTCCCTGGCTTTCATTCCCAAAATCTAAATCTAAGTTGATCCACTCCTCCTTGAAATTCCTAAAGGTCAAAACCCTTTAAGCAAGACTTTCATGGATTTTAAAACAACAAAAAGCAAACTTTAGCCAATATTTAAATGACTTCCAAAAAACAAAGAAAACCACTAGTTTAATCAAAAGTTTTCCCAAATCAAACTTGGGATGTAATTAACCATAGGGGCTTGCCCCTATGGGATGTCTGTACCCCAGAAATAAATAAACCCCACTCAACCAAACATTGAGTGGGGGAATCTCTGTTAAATAATTGTAAATTTTATTATTGAGCCCATAAGAAAATGATATTTTTACCCTCCGGGGTAATATATCGTATTCTTATGCCGTGCCCGATTATAAAATATGCAATCCGTTTGAGGATACAAAAATTTTCCAACAGCACCATGAAACATATTAGCACGCCTTGCAAATCCATCAAAAGTCATGCGCAACACATTGAAACATTAAATCATTAAAAACAACATTACTCCAAAACAACAAATAAAATTTGAAAGAATGGAAATACAGCTAACAAAAGAGGATTATCAACCTTCAACGGCCGTAAAATTCCTGACACATAAGGTGAATGCCTCACAGGAAGTTTATCAGTCATCCTATATGTTGCCGTGATTCCTTTCAGCTGCTTCAAATCCTATGAACAAATTCCAAAAATAAAAGTAAATGAAAATCAATGGGCAAACATTGAACGATGCTTTTCTTAAAAAATGAAATCAAATCATCTTATTACTAAACATAGGAATTCACAAGGTTGTACAAAATGAATTTAGGTAATTAAGGAAATAAGTTCATTTAAAATGATTAGCATACAAATCAGCTCAAGATGCAACTTTGGTTACTTTCTTCAGCTTAATAGAATTGGAAATTGTATCTCTTTTTACCAAGTAAACCTTGTTTCCACTTCTATAATCAACAATAATATATAGTAGTAACTTAATTTAATGCAATTGATCTCCAAATATAAGTGATAACAGACTCCATGTTCTTCCTGCCAAAATCAGGACTTGCGTTATAGGCTTTCAGGAAAGAAACTGATTCTAACATACCAACATGAATGTTTTCATAGAAATTAAAAAATAAATAAATTTCATGTTAATAGTAATTCATATGGTAAATAAATAATGCTTCGATAAACTGTTTTTAAATAACACTGTCAAACCCGTCATTTACACACAATGCTTGTGAATTTTGACCTTTAAACACAAAATAGTAACTTATTCATGCTGCTTATAAATCACCAACAATTTAACGAATATAAGATATATATAAACCGTTCATGTTTTTCTTCACTATGAATGCAAAAATCAAATGGGTGGAGCTCAGAACCCAGCTATCTTGCATTTGTTAGTTTCTCATCTTTTACCAAGGTTCTGTGTACACATTTTCCTTGATTTTCTATTTAACAAAAACTGCTTACCAAAGTTCCTGTAAATTTTGGAAAACTTCCATTTCTTATAAAAAGCCTCAAATTTTACAAAAATTCGAACGTGTAAAGCAAGAGAGTATAATCAGGAAGAAAAAGTTTGGAAGCCGTTACAATACATCAATCATTAAAACTAAAGACCAACTTGAAAAAAAAAAAGTAGAATATGAGCATCCACCTGCACACTCAATTCACTCACCTCAAAAGATCTCTCAGCTATTCCCTCAACCATTGAATTCTTGACAATAGGTAAGGTGTCATTCAAAGATGTCACAGCCTGTAAAATGCTGCGTCTTACAAGATCAAGTACTTCAGTAGAACAAGACTCAAGAAGTTGCAATACATGCGTAAGGAAATTTCCACTAAGCTCAGCAACAAGAAAACCTACATCATGTATCACCTGTATATAATATTTAAAAATGAATAAAAAGTTAAGATATTCATCCGGTAAATATTAACCATAAGATGTGAAGTAGTTCATAATCAAAAGATAGATGCAAAGTGACAACATAAAAGCATAGGTCATCAAAGGCATCAACTTTGTTAATAATGGATCATATTAACAATATATAGAAGCATAGATACACACTTTCTTACTACACAAGCATGGCATTTTTGCTTATCCCAAATGGTTGTAAAAGGCTACTTAAGATGAAGATGATTGCTAAAGGAGATATTCATGATGTAATGATATATATATATATATATATATATAAACTTCTAATCTTTAAATGCATCAAAAGCTGTTGCGCTGTTTGGGCTCCACTTAGAATTTATTTGATCTCATAGATAAATTCCTCTATATATAATGTGTATTTAATTGAGCTTTTATAGCTCTTAACAATTTCAAAATCGTTAGGTATGAATGATATTGTATCATTTACATTCGTAAGTTTTTAATCTTTCCACTTACCTCATTAAAACATATTGTTTTCTCCCATCTCAGCCCAACATTCCACTAATTAACATAATAACTTTAGATCCTTTCATCCTCTCTTGCATCACAAGGGTATGTGAACAGTAATCATTGATGAGGATATACATGGTCATGTTGGGCAACTAAAATGGAAACAATACTTCTATGCAATAATGCAATCAGAAAATATCTTTAAGGATTAATAATGAAAATTCTTAGATGGCTAGCTATAATATATCGAGTATGAATTCAAAGTCGGGCCACAAAAGAGTCAGTGACAGCCATATTCAAGCAAAAGCTAAAATGTTAAAGATGAATGTATCGTAAAACTAGGAAGATAGAGTGTAAAAAGTTATTATATTTGAGAGAATAGAAATGGCACATAATGAAGAAAATACAAAAAAAAATTAAATTATTTGAGCGTATACAGTAGCTAACACACATCAATATGGTGAGAGGCTAGAAAAATATAAAAGAAATAAGCATAAAGGGATAGGCTGACGTGACAAGATTAAAAAAACATGCATACAGTTTCGTGTAAAATAGATAGACCACAGTCAGCATGAAACAAGAATAAAGTTGCAAGGGTTTCAAAATGCCAACTCTAAGTTGTTGGCATATGGCTACTAATGTTGTTTTTAATGATTAAAAAAAATGTTGTTTTTAATGATCATGAGATCGATGCAGTAATATAACACATGCAATATATAGATCTGTATTCATAAACGTTGCCTGCAGACAATAAATGATTGTTTCAAACGTGGTCTTTCAAGTGCAGGTGATAATCCAATTATCCTTTTCTAGCATTTCTTTATTAATTATGTGATAATCTCAATTAGATATTTAATATCTGCTGATCTATGATGTGTAGAGTAAAATATAAAATCATGAAAATCTCATCAGCAGCAGCCTTATCCTGCTATTTGGGGCTGCCTTTATGGACTGAGTTTTTGAACTCATTTTCCCTCAGTTCCATCAAGTGTTCATGTTGTGTAAAGTCTTGTTTATACATGGTTTCCCAATTCGTGTCAAAATGAGCTACAGACATAATCTAATTGATGGCATAAATCCAAATAAGTACCACATGGATTGGCTATCTTCTTCTATCCATTACTATGTCAGGGTACTGCATAAAAAATTAAGACCAATCAAACAAAGGAAAGAGGAAAACCTTGAATTCCAAAATTACAGAAAATGGCATAATTGATTTTTATTAGGCCGGGTTATGTTGTGGTGCCCAGACTTCTAATGTTCAATACCTAGTACCATTGTAACATTTACAAAAGAAGGATAATTAAAATGAATAAAAGCAGCAATTTTTATGTTAAAGGTTTTTGCTTCCTGTCTTGAGATAATATAGTAGCAACAAATAAAGAAAATGAATGTGAAGAGATAACTCATCTCTTTAACTGTAGTGTTCAATTAAAGGAATAAAAGTTTAGAGAATATATAACTGGAATACATCAAGGACTTTCATATATGCATTCCATATGCAAGCTAGAAAGGTTAAATCTGAAAAAGAATCGTCATATCATGCAGAAATGCCTTGTGTTATAAGCAAGTACTATGTATGATAAACAAGCTTTTGGTTGCCCAGTTTTAAACTTTTAATTAATTATCATTCCCTTTATTGCCAATGGATTTAACGTATGCAATGAGTATGAAAATTTGTTCATCTACATAAATTGTTTTATTCAGAAGAATTTTTAAGTTTATTCACTGAAGCAAAAAAGTTTACAAATTTCCAAGCAACAACAACAACAACATCAAGCCTTTGTCCCACTACGTGGGGTTCGGCTACACGAATCCTTTTTCGCCATTGTGTCCGGTTAAAAGTCAAATTCTCATTTAAATCTAATAAAGAAAGACCATTTCTAATATTTTCTAACCAAGTATTTTTAGGTCTACCTCTACCTTTCTAAGCATAAGTCAAATCTAATACCTCAACTTTCCTAACCGGGTCATTGGAAGGCCTCCGTTTAATGTGACCAAACCATCTAAGGCGACTCTCTCTAATCTTATCTTCCACTGGAGCAACTCCAACCTTTTCACGTATATGCTCATTTCGTATTCTATCTCTAAGGGTCAAGCCACTCATCCACCTAAGTATCCTCATCTCTGCAACAGTTAACTTAGTATTATGTTTCTCTTTTAATGGCCAACAAATTTCCAAGCAACCATAAGAAAAAATATCAACCAATGCTAAGCCAGTTTTATGACCTGGAATAGATAAACATGGTCAAAAAATAAAAACAAAGTAAAACTTTATGGAAGTCTGCTTATATTATCTCTCATGTTTATGTCATGAATCCAAAATGCAGAGAAGTTGCTGAATGTTATTATGTTCCCAATAACTAACATGCCCATCAAATTACCAAAAATAGAAGGTGAATCATCAAATGGCAATAAAAATAGCTTTTATCACGAAATTGCAGGACATCAATAACTTTTATCCTGCAATATCACTAACTGAACAACACAAAGAAATCAGAATCATCAAATGGGAACACTAAGAGGATGCTGAAAAAAAAAATTTCAAGATACAAACATACATATATAAAATCTTCTGCAGCTGCATTACGGGTAAGCAGACCAGCAGACAACCAAGTAGAATACCTGTACGCAAAGCCAAGGAATAAAGGCATCGTTCAATTGTCAAAATATTCAGACGTTTAAGGAAAGCTTTTGCAGATCTATAAACAAGTGAAAAGAAATCCAAACCTGACCTTGAAAGCAGCTGCAATGACAGTCGCAAGAACTTGTCTGAACAGGAAATAACAAGAACATCTTCACTCCAGCATAATCTTAAGCTTTCCAACAGCATGACACTTTGTTTCAATGTTAAGATTTGGAATTTTCCTTGATTGCTATACAAATTATCAACAGGAGTAACAGAAGCAGCCATAAGAGTGGAGTCCAGTGCCCCCGCAATTTCCTGGAATCTGTATAATTGTAGCACTGACTTAAAAATCATCTGATAGCATTTAAAAACATCAGTGATATAAAGTTCATTGTCTCAAAGTGTCAAACCTACCTTAAAGAGAAATAAACCCCAATATTCCACTGACGCATGAAGTCTACATAGACTGCCTGTAATCTGAATTTAGACACAGCGGATTTGGAAGAACAGTAACCTTCAATGAATAAATAACGGGCATTAATAAACAGTTAACAGCGGACGGAAAATATGTTTCAAATTGCCAAAGATGACAATACAAAATACAAAAACAAGGACACAAGAATAGGACGGTGTTGTAACATGATTGAACTCGAAGAAGCCCACATAGAAGAAAGTGCAGTAATGAAGAATATTGCTTGGCTTTCCATCCATTTCCTACAATCCTCCTACTGTCCAAATATGATGAAAACCATACCACAGGACCTTTTTTAGCTTTACCTTTGTCCCATCGTATCTTTTATTTACTAAGAAAATCGGAAAATGCTTTCCCCAGATTATTCATCTAAATGGACAAGAAACAACTCGTAATTAAGTCACTTCCCCTAGTTGCGTTGCTTCGCATGAAAGAGGGATTCAACTTTCTATTGTACACTTAAAGAGTTAAATAGGGAAGAACACAAAAGCACCCAACCAAGCAAATGCATAGACTTGCATTTTTGTCCTTAGCCTCAAGTAATGCAAGACGAGCTCATTCCAAAAACAAACTCATCGCTTTGGCATATTAATATTATAAAATCTGTATTGTGTTCTCTTCTTCCATCACTATCATCAACCCATCCCTTCTTCCATCACCAGCAGCAACCTATCCCTTCATCCACCACCACCAGCAACCTAACCCAACCAGCCAACCCAAACAAAAAACCACGTAACACAAGCTCATAATGCATTTACATGATTCGTCTTCAATGAAATAATTTTCTAAGAAAACTATTTACACTGCCACAAAATTGAGATACAAAACTAGAAAATCATACCTTCAAGATAGGCCAAAAACCCTAAGCTTGACTTGTAATTTTTCAGAAATTCTGTAGGCTTTCCAGGAGAGAATGCACCTGGTTTTCCTTTTTGAATGGCTAAAAGAACTTCTTTAAGGATCGAATTGGCGAGGAAATCAAACACATGCAACCCTGAGTTTTCTGGAAAGAACAAAAGGACTAATGAATCTGATGACCAAGGAAAAAGTGGCTATAAAATGAATAGAAGGGAAGAATATATAATAACCTATAGAAGAAATATCCAATATAAACTTGCAATCACTCTTGATAGACTGCCTTATCTTTTGATAGTACTCCTCCAACTCATCCGAGGAACTCCCATCGATGATCTGAGAGTAATTGTAAGGAATAATTTTCTGAATCAAGGGGGTCACAATAACTATTCGAAAGATCTCTTCAGCTGCTGTTGTGTTATCAATAGCAGCATATGCACGTAAGCAATTGTAAATAGCATCGTCATCATGATGCTCAAGGCCATCTTTAAAACAATTTCCTAAGCTATGATCTAGCAGTTCAGTAGCACTTTGGATTCGCTTCTCCAAGTTCACAATAAAAGGAAGATCCTGCACTGCCAGAATTTAGAATGGAAATTAAATATCAAAAGCATCCGATCCTCCAAAAAACATGTCCATTATGAATATGCTAAGTAAAGCAAAAAATAGGGGACGATTATTGAAGGTAAAATTTAATGTGATGGCTCAAAAAGCAAAGAATGAAAATAGGCCGGGTTACCAAGGCATGTGGGCAGTGTAGGTTGCTTCGAATTTTTCTAATTAAATATTTGTGGAGAAAATCCATTTTTTTCAGGAAATTAAAAAGAACAAAAAAATTCAATCCATCACCATTTGGGTGGCATGATTTTATCTCAAAAAATATTTCTCATTGGATTAGCAACAACCTATTATACGCTCCTAGATTAATCTTGTTTCTAAAACTCATCAATGCTTCAAAAAGCAGAGATCATGCCCAAAATTCTCATTGCAACAATATGATTTGTGCAATTCCTACTCTACACTCTTTAATGTTGACACTTGTCCTTGAGTTTTAAGATAAAAAGTTTTAGCAGAGGTCCTGGCATTCTCAGATATGGTAGAACGCTAAGAACAGGACTCAGCACAAAAATAAGTAGCCAATCAATGAAGTAATCATGGATAGCAAGTGTTTAACTTAAAAGAAACAAGGGTAAACATTTTCATTAAAGCATTGCAAATGAATATGTGCTGGGGTAATCCTCTGTTTCCAAATGGATGGTACACTGCATAAGGTTAACAAAATGGATGAAAATATGAGGGAAGTGCTTTATTGGCATCTTCAACTTCTTGCAAAGCAGCAATATATCATAAATCACTCAATGTTAATTTACTTCAGCTCTGCAACCTCTTTCTAGAAAATCACAATTGGATTAGTGCTAAGCAGCAAAATAATTCAAACTTTGAGAATAACACCTAAACTTAGGATGATATAAAATTTTTAATGGTCACGTATTTTTTTTAATGCTTAGGGTTCAAATTTAGCATGTAAATTTAAGATACAATTTTCAGTGGAAGTAAGAACCTTTGCATTACTGATAGAGAATTTTATCCTATTCATCTCACTAGCAATTCTTTCCAGAAGGATGCTTTGGGTCACTCTGAAGTTGGTTCCATTTTCTGCAGGATGCAAAGAATTCTCATTACTGAGAATTCCCTTTTCCACATGAACTAGATCTGCACCTGGTCCAATAGACACTGTGATCGGTAACTCCTTGATGAGCTTCTCAACCTACAAAATAGTGCAATTTTCAATATGTTCAAATATTTAGATATATCACATGGTGAAAAGTTTCTCAAACAATCAAACAGCCAAAATATATTAGCATAAAATGTCAATATGAACACAAAAACATAACCATAAAGGACTACAGAATTTTAGCATATGGGATTTCTGTTAAAGTTGTTGCTTCCAAAAATCCCATTATTCCAATTAAAACTATCTATTTAGAGGTTGAAAGTATCATTTTTATGAAGTTATATTTGGTAAAGTTTCAACTTAAATGGAACTACAAGCCAAATAATTCCAAATCTATAAGTATCATTTTAGAGAAACTACTAAGCTAGACCCTAAACACTTGGATGACTACATGCTTCTTAATTCTCTTCATAAGAGTTATTTGTATCCCAGAGGCGTTGATGTGGTATAAGCCAAATCAATCAAAAAAAATATCCATGCAGCAACAAGCTAATTACTAGAAGTCACACCATATCATAACAGGCCTAAATTGAACCCATTTTCAATTCTTTTTATACTCATTTTATTTAAGGACAACTTTCTCAAAAAAATTTAATCGGAATTATTTTGTTAGTTTTATTTTTTTTTTTCAATAAGATGATACATGAATGACCAAAGAGGAACTACAAAAAAGCTAGCCCCTAAACCATTGGATGCTACATGGATCTTAACTCTCCAAAGGAGAGTTCCATGCACCATAGAGGAGTTAATGTGACACAAACAAAATCAGTACAAAAAACCTGAAGAACTCCCATCAATGGCTAGTTACAAAAAAGTTAAACCAGGCTATAGTAAATTTGAATCAAACTCCTTTTAAAGCCTTTTTAATCCCACTTTATTTATGGTCAAATTTCTCAAAAAAAAAAATGTAATTTTAATTCTTTTATTATTTTTAATATTTTTAATAGGAATATGTTTAAATCAAAATGTTTGTTAGATTTTGATAAAATTACATTTGCATTTCAATATTTGGTCTTATCCTTGTAACCCATATTTTCTATAAAAAAAGGTATTTGTAAATGAATTATTATTGATAGATGATAAATAAATAATGATTATATGCATTGTCAATTCAGTCTCATGAGATTCAATTTGTGTATATGAATTACTCCAAGTTGGGTTTACCATTTTAATAAGCACAACAGCACAGCAGTAAAAAAGATAAAAGGGGTCTCGAATAACTAAGAGACATCAACTTTGCATTATTTTTTTAAAGAGAAACTTCTTCAAAATTCAAAAATCTTGTTTATCCTCCATGAACCACAATGTGCAATCCATATTTTAAAGGAGAAAAGACCATACCAAATCTAGTGAATAATAGGAAGGTGGAAGAGGAGGAAGGAGAGGCTAAACATGATAGGTGGAAACTGGATTTTGACTTTCTAGAATGTTCGCATTGACAAGATATGAAATTTATTCATCAACAGCTTGAGGCAGCATCCAATATACAATTTACAAGCATATATTTTAGCGCCACTAATCATGGATATAGCGGGATTTTGTGGGTAGAATAGCCTTTCAAAAGTTCTGCCAGTAAAAGTGAAAAATGGTTAACCACGCAACCAATTCCAGACCAGATCCACAAACAAAAGCATATTGATCAATGAGTTGTACATTGGATCCAGAAACTGCACGCTCGTTAAAAGATGAGAATGTTACTAGGGTTACCTTGGAAACAACATGGAAGGTGTCAAGCAATCTTTCGAGCATCTCCCGAGCAGCCGACGCCTCCGCTCGCTGGCGGAGCCCGCTGCGGAGTGAGGAGAGAGAATTTTCAACGGCGATGCGGAAGGCTCCAGCCTTGTCCCGGAATTCGACGAGTGGAGCACGCATGCGAGCGACGGAGGAATCGACGTCCACAAGGCGAGTGCTTAGGCTGACGAAGTCGGTGTAATCGCGGTTAATAAGCTCGACAAGCTCGGACTTGAGGGTGGCAAGGTGAGAACGGAGCTCTGCCCCGAGGCTTTCGAGGGGAACAAATGTACGGAGGTCGGCGATGTATGACTCGGGATCGAAGTCGGCGCGGAGAAATGAGGATTTCTTGAACCATAAAGGCTCGGAGTCGCCGGACGGGTCGCCGAAAAGCTCGACCGCCGAGCGGGAAGGTAGGGACGGCGAGCGGTGATCCACCATTCTCCCCCCACTTCCTTCCTGGGGATCAACGCGCCGTCACAGCGACGGGTGATGGTTATAAGTTATATCAAGCACATTAGTAAATGTTGGAATAAATTATGAGCAATGAGTTTTATCGCATTGCAAAGGAGTTTAATGATGTTTAGGGGTATCAATTTGGGTCAAGGGGTTGGGTTAGGATCAAATTCAATTTGATTTGAGCATAAACGGTTTGATCCAAATCCAATCTGTTTAGCTAAATGGGTCAGTATTCCTAATCCTTACCCGACCTGCACGGGTTGTCGGGTTGACCCGACCTGACCCGCAAACTTGCAGGCGCAATTTTGAGTTGCGAAATAAGGGTGAATGGCGACTGGGCTAGGCGTCATCGTTGGCGAATGGCGACTTGGCTGACCGGCTGAGAGCTTAGGCCTTAGGGGTGTAGGTCCTGGGCGTCGATGCATCCTGGGCGCCTGATAGGTAGACCAGCGGAGGCAGATCCTGCCATAGGCAGGAGGCAAGATGCGTCGTCGCCGGTGGAGGCTGGGGCGCAGTCGGTGGAGGGCCTGGAGGCTAGGGAGTCGTCGACAGTGGAAGCTAAGGCACGGTTGCGAGTCGCGAAACGAGGGTCACAGCTCATGATGCTAAGTTAAGATGTCAAATTAGCAAGTTAGTCGGGTTAGCCGGGTTGACACTCGGGTTTTTGGGTCAACCCAAACCCAACCCGTTTTTCATACGGGTCAAAAATTCAAACCCGGAACTGATCCGTTTTACAAAACGAGTTGACTTAAACCCAAAATTTTTCGAGCCAGGTCCGATCGAGTTTTGGGACGTGCTAACTTTTGACACCCCAACTGATGTTAGAGCTTGAATTTGATTAATTAATTATTTTTTAGCTCGAGGTGTATTCTATGAGGTTATGTTGGCTTATGAATCAGCTATTTTATTTTAAAAGAGGGGGAAAATGTTTATGATTCAAACAATTATTATAATAAAAATTTAAAAATGATAAATTTGATGAAAAATAATGAAGAACCACTTAATATAAGAAAATGAGATCTAATTAATAAATATTTTTAATAAATTTGTGATTAAAATTCAGAATACTAATATATCTTAAGTGCATATATATTCATATTTTTAAACAAATTGGCTAGCAAACTAATGAGCCAATTCAAGGCTTACTCAAACTAGGCTCATTGGCTCATAAAGCTCGGCTCATAGGCTTATAAAGTTCGGCTCATGAGCCATTTACTGTATCTAGATTGAGCTAGCTCACAAGTCGGCTAAACTCACTTACACCTTATTGTTATAATCCGAACCAGACAGAACCGATCTAGTATTCCTTCTTCACGTGAACCAGCAGACAACAAACTGCTCCCCTATTCGCACAAGCCAGCCACCTCGACTCCTCCTTCGCCCGAATCGTAAACAAACTGCCCTTGCCCATCATCTCTCCCTTCAAATTGCAATTTCTTCCCATATTTGACGTATTCTCCCAACTCTCTCTCTCTCTCTCTCTCTCTCTCTCTCTCTCTCTCTCTCTCTCTCTCTCTCTCTCTCTCTCTCTCTCTCTCTCTCTCTCTCTCTCTCTCTCTCTCTCTCACACACACACACACACACCATTTAAGGTGAATTGGAATCCAAGGCATCATTTTTCTCCTCTTTTCTCCCTCATAGTAGCCACCGAAAGTCTTTCTCCCTCTCTCAGCCTCAAAACCTTTTCCTTATCCCACCTTTTTGTTTATTCCCTATGAATAGCGACCATTATTGGCAAAGAAGATCCCTCCATCTTCTAACTCTTCAAGCAAGTCTCCCTTATTTCTCTTGGATCAAGATTGAGTCTTTCTCCTCCCTCCTTCCCTATCGATCATAGTCGAGTAGGTGATTATTTTTATCATTTTTTATTTATTTTATTGTTTGGATGTTTAATTGGAATTGTGGTGTTATATCTTAATTAACGACACATATATATAGTTTTGTGCTTTTATTTGTGTGGGGGTCTTATGTTTCATATATAATTAGAGTCTTTATCCTATTAGTTTGTATATTAAATTAGGATTCTTCTTGTAGGGATTTTGGAGTCGTTGCCTTCATAGCCTTGTTGATTCAATATCGGATGGGCTTGGAGTTTCGTATTGCTCGCCCACAGGTAAGTATTATTATCTATTTATGTGTAAGTGTACTATTATTAGTTAGGGGTGTAATCCGTGCCAATTGTAGTAGTTTCACTTGTAACTATTTAGATTGTCAATTCTATTTTGAATTCTTTAGCATAATTACATGTAATAAATCTTTTCAATTGTTCATATCAAATCATCATGTAATAATCATAATTTTACTTGATTTATTGATCATTAGTTCTTAATCATGTATGCTAAATTATATGTTAGAAAAGTTAGATTTATGTAATTTAGCTTGGTTAAATAAATTAGTATCATTCCTGCAAACCATACTTGGCATGTTGAAGTATATATGCCTATTGGTTATTAATAAAAGCATTGATCATGTATAATTGCATGTATGTCGGTAGAACCCTATTAGTTTTCGGCTAGCCCGGGTAGACGAGCCCCAAAGCGACAACTCTACAGGAAATCACTGGATTTACTTGGATTTGTGTTTACCTTCTTGGTGATGGGAACATAATAAACCGACAATAATTAAATATACATAAAAATATAAGTGGATATGAATTGGAAATAAGATATGACTTACAGTCATTGTGAGGTACATGGATACCTATTATGGTGCATTTGTAAACATTATAATAATTTGGCATCAATAGCTATTTAATATATTTACATGTAGATTAAAAGATGTAGAAAACATAGCATATCTCATAACAGTTTTTTATATAGTGATTATAGGCTAGTTTTCTCCTCTTTTGATTTTTCATATTGCATGCCCCACTCCTTTAGCATTTATGGTTTGATAGATATTAGTTAATTGTTGAATTTGATTTATTGGTTATTTGAACTTCTATTAATGGATTGGCTTTATTTCACTTCCTCTAGTTACTCTGATGCTATATATATATGAGGGATATGAGGGATAAGATCGCCTCCATGAAAGAATGGGTGGCAGTCATACAAAGTTGTATGCACTCGATGGTGCTAAATTGTGAGCCTTACTTAGCCATACTAAGGAAGAGGGTTTTCATAAGGGTGCGCAATACATCATGGAGTACCTTGCACTACAGGAAAATCACTTAGTACCGGCGGCTTGTTCCGGCAATTATCATAAGCTTTATGGTGGTTTTTAAAAAAACCGGTGGCTTTGCGATGGTTTAAAATCTACAGGTAAAAATCATAGGAAATCATTTCTGACGGTTTTACACACTGGCGGTTTACCAGTGGACCATACCGCAGGTCATTTTCAGCAATCATAACACTAGAATGTCGTCGGTACGTTGGTTTGGTTAGATTTTTTCAGCGGCAAACTGCCGGAATATCGTTGGTAAATAACCGGTGGTCATAACCGAAGGAATTAGGCAGCACCACCACCGGGGTCTTATGTTTCATATATAATTAGAGTCTTTATCCTATTAGTTTGTATATTAAATTAGGATTTTTCTTGTAGTGATTTTGGAGTCGTTGCCTTCATAGCCTTGTTGATTCAATATCGGATAGGCTTGGAGTTTTGTATTGCTCGCCCACAGGTAAGTATTATTATCTATTTATGTGTAAGTGTACTATTATTAGTTAGGGGTGTAATCCGTGCCAATTGTAGTAGTTTCACTTGTAACTATTTAGATTGCCAATTCTATTTTGAATTCTTTAGCATAATTACATGTACTAAATCTTTTCAATTGTTCATATCAAATCATCATGCAATAATCATAACTTTACTTGATTTATTGCTCATTAGTTCTTAATCATGTATGCTAAATTATATGTTAGAAAAGTTAGATTTATGTAATTTAGCTTGGTTAAATAAATTAGTATCATTCCTGCAAACCATACTTGGCATGTTGAAGTATATATGCCTATTGGTTATTAATAAAAGCATTGATCATGTATAATTGCATGTATGTCGGTAGAACCCTATTAGTTTTCGGCTAGCTCGGGTAGACGAGCCCCAAAGCAACAACTCTACAGGAAATCACTGGATTTACTTGGATTTGTGTTTACCTTCTTTGTGATGGGTACATAATAAACCGACAATAATTAAATATACATAAAAATATAAGTGGATATGAATTGGAAATAAGATATGACTTACAGTCATTGTGAGGTACATGGATACCTATTATGGTGCATTTGTAAACATTATAATAATTTGGCATCAATAGCTATTTAATATATTTACATGTAGATTAAAAGATGTAGAAAACATAGCATATCTCAAACATCATAGGCTAGTTTTCTCCTCTTTTGATTTTTCATATTGCATGCCCCACTCCTTTAGCATTTATGGTTGGATAGATATTAGTTAATTGTTGAATTTGATTTATTGGTTATTTGAACTTCTATTAATGGATTGGCTTTATTTCACTTCCTCTAGTTACCCTGATGCTATATATATATATATATATATATATATATATATGAGGGATATGAGGAATAAGATCGCCTCCATGAAAGAATGGGTGGCAGCCATACAAAGTTGTACGCACTCGATGGTGCTACATTGTGAGCCTTACTTAGCCATACTAAGCAAGAGGGTTCTCATTAGGGTGCTCAATACATCATGGAGTACCTTGCACTACAGGAAAATCACTTAGTACCGGCGGCTTGTTCCGGCAGTTATCATAAGCTTTATGGTGGTTTTAAAAAAAAATCGGTGGCTTTGCGACGGTTTAAAATCTACAGGTAAAAATCGTAGGAAATCATTTCTGACGGTTTTACACACTGGCGGTTTACCAGTGGACCATACCGCAGGTCATTTTCAGCGATCATAACACCGGAATATCGTCGGTACGCCGGTTTGGTTAGATTTTTCCGGCGGCAAACTGCCGGAATATCGTTGGTAAATAACCGGTGGTCATAACCGAAGGAATTATCGGCAGCGCCACCACCGGTGTATCGCCGGAGAACCACCGAATGCCGTCGGTAAGCCGCTGGAAACTACCGGTAGTAATAGTGATCCGCGGCTGATATTAGTCGTCCGGTATCGAGGTTTCCGGCAGCCAAAATAGCCGGTTGGCCGCCGGAAACCTAAGCATTTGAAAAAAAAATTAACAAAGAGAAATTGAGAAAGAAATGGAGGTACAAAAATGGTCATCTTTATTCCATATATCAAATGTATTACATCTAATCTCTATTACACATCTCAAATCAAAGACATTTACACATAATCGTATAATGAATCCTATTAAATCTCCATTGAAATACATGGTAATCGAGAAAAAGTCCCAATCAGTATAATAAAATGAGTAAGGGACCGGATATCCACCACCATTTTAATATATTTCATGTGAACTTCATCAAATAACAACACTTTGATGGAAAGCAAGAGTTTGGACACTCTCATAAGTGAGAGCATCCAAACTCCCCTAGATGAATCAATTAACATAGCTCTTTCATCTCCTGATAACAGAATTAATTAAGAGCATATCTCAAAAATACTAATTCTAATTGCCAAAGTAAACCCTATGAGAAAAGAAAATATGAGAGCAGTGTGATGTTTTATTCATCCACATTTACTCTAGCTTTTATCTTACCTATTCAAGATAGAATCAAACACTGACTCCTTGCCTCCCTCATCAAATTTTAAAAGACTTAAAAATATGCATCAGCATAAATGCACCATGAACCAACCAAGGTAAGCCACAACTCCTTCCAGATTAATTATAATTCTATACGGACTGGACACACACCATTTTGCTAAAGATCCCATTTATATCTTCCATAGAGCTTTAACAAACAAACATCTTAGTCACTATTGGTTGCCTCGTCCCTTTATAATGAGCATGATATTGACTAGAAAGTGAGTCTCCATCACACAATAAGTCTTATATGCTCCAATACTAATGGCAACTATACGCACAAAAACCATCATTTAGAGTAAATGCCTAATCTTAATTGCTTTTTTAAATCATTAACAAAACATGGAAGAATAAAGAAGGTCATATTAAAGGAGAAGCCATTCCACTCAGGGTAAATTAAAAAAAAAAATGCAAACATACGGGACTTGGATGACAAATTCAAGCAGGAGTTGGGGCGAGATCTTCAGCCTTGCTTTGATGCCGGAGCGGGGTCGAGATCTTCGGCCGGAGGGGACGGGGCGATTGTTGGAAGGGAGAGAGAGGATGGAGGAGACGAGAGAGGGTGGAGGAGACGGGGCGAATGTTAGAAGGGAGAGAGAGGACGATGCGAGCAAATGAAATGGAAGGCTGGGGACGGCTAATTTTAGGGCTTTTACCGGCGGCGTTCTCGCGGTTCAGACCGCCATAAAAAAATCAATTAATAGTGATGGTTTAAACCGCCAGAAAAGCACCGGTAAGAATTAATGCCGACAGACTAACCGGAGGTTATTTGATCACCGCTAATTCTGGTGGCAGTCAATTAAATAACTGCCGGTAAACACCGGGGGTCTAACCGCCGTTAGTACCGGCAGTTACATAACCGGCGATCAGGACCGCAAAAAATTCATGAATTTCCTGTAGTATTGATTGAATGCAAAAACTGACACCGAGTATGGAGAAGGATCCTATATTGAAGTATGCCCAGTACAGTCATTGTATTGGCTGATTTGTTTTCTTTTTCATGTTGTAATTTATCTGCGAGCTCAGATGTGTCTGTCAGTGTATAAATAAAATTCTCAATTTATGAGAAATTTGAACACTGCTCTGTGTCAAATAGAGTGACAAGGTGATCAAACCATAATTTTTTAGAGTATGTGTTGGGAATGGGTGCCGTATGGTCATCTGGATCCCGTAATGATGAGAAGGAAAGGTGAGATCTTTTCACATTAATTTTGATTTGTGGTATCTTGAAATCTTGTGCAACAAGTTTTCAATTATAAATGGAAGTGGTAGGACCCTGAGAGTAGATCTCTATTTTGTCTCTTCAGTCTTTTTTTATTCATAACCCAAAAATAAGAATGTTTAGATTATGTAAGTGTAAGAACAAATTCTTTCACGAGAAGAATCTGCATAGGACTCAACTAACTGAAGAGTATGTTAATTATGTTTTTAAAGTCCATTGCTTCTCCCACAATGATCTTTTTGCTAGAGAAGCAATAGTATAAGAAAATCAACTCATTGTTGGATGGGGAACTGGTTGTTCCCGTTGATCATCCAGTGCTGGGGCAGATGTTTCCCTTATTCATAGAGGTAGAAGAAGTTTTAAATTTCTACAAGCTCAGTTGCTGCACAACTTCATCTTTGTAGTGATATATTTTGCTTCTTGATTATGGGAACACAATTTTTCATGGTCATTGAACTTGTTTAAGCACATCTTTATAATGAAAGGCATCTCAAAGATATTTTATACAATATTTTGCAAATAGCATACAGGATAGTTATGCTAGCGAACAAAGTGCGGGACTGTAAAGCAAAATTTGTCGGGATTATGAGCCTTTAAGGGTGGAGAGTGTTGACTGCTCCGATCTCATTATTGAAGAAGGAATTAGTTCTTTAAGAGCTCTCCGCGATGGCGAATTTTTACGTCCGGTCACCAGACGTCCGGACACCAAATCCATACGTGCCACGTCACCCAAAATGGCATTTATCATGTTTTTTTTTATAAATTTTAAAACCCAAAAGAATTTCTATCAATTTTATAATGAAAATTTATTATTATTATTATTATTATTATTATCTTAAGTCACTCACATAATGTATTAAATGCCATTTTTCTCCCCATTCATCCAACAAAGAAGAATTAGGGGAAATGTGAAGGAAAAGAGAGGGAATGAGATAGGAAAGCTGGGTTTTGGAGGTTGTAAAGTCATTTTTGTCCATTACCAAGTTAGGAAATTTGCTCGTCTGAATGTAGATTATATTTTATACTTTTAGTATTTTTTGGATCAAATTTAAAATTTTATTACTAACAAATGATGATAACTTTGTTTTGATAAAACCTTTTCCTAGTAACTTTTTATATGGTATAGAGATTGAAATTATGAATATTTTGAGTATATTTTAAAAAATATTTCACTGAGTGATTTAAAAAAATGCTGTGAGTTTTCCTACTCAAAATGATGTTTTACACAATTTATGATAACTTGGTTATATTTTGAAGTAGTGAATTTTTGTTAAGTAGTTTTTCTATTATTTATCGTTGAGGCATTTAATAATTTTTTTTATTTTAATCTAATTATTATTTAATTAATGAAATGCATTAAAATATGAAAGAAATGTGATGTTATGTTGACACTAGCACGTGACCGAGGTGGAATTCTTTTTTGCCAGAGCCAGTGAGCTATCAAGGTGAGAGTTTATTGCCAAAATATTATTGTGTCATAGCCATTTGGCTTCTGAGTGGGATTTTATTACTGAAGTATTGTTATATTTTGAAATTATGAATTTTTTGCTTAGTAGTATTTTTGTTGTCGACTGTTAGGACATTTTGGCAATTTTTAAATTTAGTCCTATTATATTTTAATTAATGAAATGCATTGAAAAATATGAAAGAAATTTGATGTAATGTGACGTGATGTAATATGAAGTTATGCCTGCATCAATGGAGGACCCAGGTGAGATTCTGTAATGCTAGAGCCAGTGGGCTACTGAGGTGGAATTTTGTTATGAAGTATTTGCTTATAATTCAGTTAATTTCAATAAAAATTTAAATGCCTTCAATTTTAGTATACGCTTCAGTTTCAACTTTTCATATAATGCTTCAATTGCTTTAGTTTCAACTTTTCATGCAATACTTCTATTTATTATTAAAGCATAGTAGTTTCAGTTTCTTTTGGTTTCAATTATTGATTTTTATTTTAGGCTATGATAACTATTGAACCGCGTTAGCTCATTCCTACTTAGGCTTCCATTTTCAGGCAAGGGAAGGGTAAGAAGCGATTTGAGTAGTTTGGATAACAAGTTTTGATCTGTGTTGTATGTATAATTTGATTAGTTTTGATTTTTATAGTCTTTCCTTTTATTTTATTATTCTTTCAATTGCCAAGCATTCTTGCAGATAGACTTCTATTTGTATATATTTTGGATGATAAATAAAAAAATAGTAGTCTTTTGCTTATAATTCATTTAGTAGTAACTTTGTATAGTATATAAATTATAAGTTTTGTTTCAGTTCTTCTCCAACGAAACCTAGGGGTCAGTCTTGCCACAATCGGACATGGCATGACTTGTGTGATATCGGGTCAGGTTGTGATAGGTTTTTTGGTATAAGAGTAAGGTTGGATAAGTAAATCATAATAGAACCATAAAATTTAATTTGAAGAAGAATAAGATGGTTCTGGATTGTTTTGGGTGCTTATTTATTTGTTTTTCTTATGCATTTCAATATATGGTGCATATTTTGATATGACTGATCCACCTCAGCAAGATCCACATATGACCAATAATCAGAGCTCTAATCAGGCAGATCATGTTCAGGGTATAGCTTATGTGATCAATTTTGATGTTATTTCCTATTGTTAATTTGGTTGCACATTTAGTAGGAGAGGCTCAT
Organism: Dendrobium officinale; assembly: GCA_019514585.1. Classification (NCBI taxonomy): domain Eukaryota; kingdom Viridiplantae; phylum Streptophyta; class Magnoliopsida; order Asparagales; family Orchidaceae; genus Dendrobium; species Dendrobium officinale. The sequence continues at coordinate 7,818,413 of CM033690.1, forward strand.
ACTCACGTTTTGGTACATGATCTAATGATATATATAGATATTTATAGAATTTAACAAGATTATAACCTTCTAGACTATCATGTGTTATTGAGCCTAAAGCAACTAAGGATTGACTGATGAGGATAGAGAACATTCTGGATGGGATGCATTATCCTCTTGAGAGGAGAGTTACATTAGTTGTATTTATATTAGATGGTGAGATGGAACGCTTGTGGCTTGGCCAGTAAAAGGAGAAATTTCATGGTCTTGTAAATACTCTAATTTCTTATGAGGAATTTATAGAGATATTCAGGATTTGATTTATATTTATATTTGCTAGGAAACAACTATGAAGTTCTTTCCTAAAGTTGATTCAAGGAGGCATGTTAGTTGTCATATGAGATAGAGTTTATTGCTCTCTCCAGGTATACTCCACACTTGATTAGCACTTTAGAGGAGAAGTATTACTAATTTTTGGAAGGACTTTGAGTGCTTTGAGGCAGTCCATGTTGGTACGAGATATTATAGATTTTTCTCAGTTGGTCGAGAGGGCCAAGAGGATAAAGATTGATTTAATATCAGTGCATCAAAGATGAACTGTGGATAGAAAATGATTTTGTAGTGAGGCAACTAACAATAATCATTATGTAAAGAAGAGTAGATTTAGACATGTTAAGTTCAAAGGAGGCGATTGTTGATAACAATTTCTTCTAGATCTAATAGAGGTAGTGTTTTCAGTTCTGGAGGTTTAGTTAGTGGGTTCCAGCCATTAAATCAGCATTGTGGTAGGAGGCGTGTTGGATAGTGTTATAGAGCTTTGGGATGATATTTTGTTGTGGCTATTATAAATACATGATAACTATTAATTAAGTGTCTACAGGGTGGCTTTGACAAACATTCTGACTTGAGAGCTTCTAGTTATGGGTAATCGACAGTGGCTAGGCTGAGGACAGTACCATCACTACCATATTATAATGCTTCTTATAGTCGAGAAGTTGGTATGGTGTCATGAAAGTTAGCATTACAAAGGTTCATAGGGTGCAGGTAGTTTTGTTGCTTTGACCCTAGTATAACCATGAGTTTATAATCTGACGTAGCAAGATGTCAGCGAGTCTATAAGATGTTGTGATAGGTATGACTTATATTTTTGTATTTCTTGCCATATTTTATTTGATTATGGTGCTAGCCATTCTTTCATATTATAACAATATTTTTATTCTCTTAGTTTACCTTTCATATTACTACAAATTTCTTTGTTTGTTGTTTGAACTATGAAAGATGGAATAGTAGCTAGTAGTGTTTATTTTTTGTGGTTTATAGTTTTCCAAAAGTGTTTAAAGAGCTGGTTTGATTTTATTACATATTTTTGCATTTGATGGCATTTTAGGTATATATTAGATGAGTCAATATAGAGATTTATTGTTTGAAGAAGAAAGTGACTTTATATCAAAAATGGTAAGAGCTTTATATTTCAGTGAATTAGAGGTATTCTTTCATGTCAGATTTTTACTCTAGAAGTAGATAAGCTTTATAGGAAAGGTAACCAAATATTTTTTTAGCATCTATTAGATATGTGAGACTCTTTTATGCATCTATGAGTAGTGTCCCTATAGTTTGGGAGTTTTCAGATGTCTTCTTTGAGAAGTTAGTTACTTTATCATCGGATAGAGAGGTAGAGTTTTATATAGATATTTTTCTAGGTACTACTCCAATCTTTAAGGCTCCATATTAAATGTCACCTAAGGAGCTTTAGGAGTTGAAGGTAACTCTTCAAGAGTTGGTGGATCAAGGATTTACCTATCTTAGTGTGTCTTTATTGGGAGAACCTGCATTATTTGACAAGAAAAAGGATCGTACCTTATAGATGTGCATCGACTAAAAAATTTTGAATATGATAACTATAAAAAATAAGTTTCTTTTGCTTAGGATTAACAACTTATTTAATCAACTGGATGGATGTTCAGTATTTTCCAAGTTTAATCTATGATCTAATTATCATTAGCTAAAAGTGAGAGCAAATGATATAGAGAAGATTATATGTAGTATGAGGTATGGGCATTATGAGTTTTAATTATGTCATTTGGAGTGATTAATTCCCAATCGATCTTCATGGATTTGATAAATGGGGGTTTTAGAAAGTATCTGGACCAGTTTGTAATCGTATTTATAGGTGATATTCTAATTTATTCCATATCTGTAAAGGTGCATGCAACACACTTGAGGATTGCTCTAAAGATTTTGAGACAGCATCAGTTATATGCCAAATTCTCAAAGTGTAAGTTTTGGTTGAGTAGAATTTAATTTCTAGGGCATGTAATGAGCAGTGCATGTAATCCCCAAAAGAATTAAGCTATTTTTGATAGGCCAAAGCCTACTATAATGTCAAAGGTTCATAGTTTATTAGGCTTGGCTGGCTATTATTAGATGTTTATTAAGAGGTTTGTGGCATATCTTTACCTTTGATGAGATTTGATTAGAAGTCAGTAGCATTCATATAGAATCTGAAGTATGAGGAGAGTTTTTAGTTATTGAAAGATCGTTTAACTTTTGCTCTTATGCTGACCATTTTTTTTAGGCACGAAGGAGTTTCGGGTTTTCACTGATGCATTATTGAGAGGTTTGGGATGCATGCTGATACAGCATGGTAAAGTGATTGCTTGTGCATCTCTACATTTGAAACCACATGAGAGGAACTACATAATATATGATTTATAGTTAATTGTTGTTTTATTTATAATTTAGAGGTATTACTTGTACATAGTCAAATTATCTTTATCGACCATCAGAGCTTGAAGTACATTTTTCATAAGGATCTGAATTTGAGGAAGAGAATGTGGTTAGAGCTTATTAAGAATTATGATTTATCTATTTAGTATCAGGGTGATATGGAAAATATGGTACCAAATTCTTTGAGTAGGAAGTTATCAGGTACTTCTCTTTCATTTCTTAGTTCTACAAACCTTCTTGTTCGGGATTTAGAGAAGCTGGAGATAGAGGTGTTATTTAGTGATATGTTTTTAGTTTGTTAGCTCAGATGATTATTCAACCTACTCTATAATAAAAAGTTCAGGAAGGTAAAAAATTAGATTTAGACTATCTAAAGTTTATTGATTCGATTATGGTTAGTAAGAGAACTGAACTTTTACTATCTAATTTTAAAGTCATTTTATGCAAGAATAGATTGTGGGTTTCTTCTGTTGGTGGACTAAAAGCTGAGATCCTATATGAAGCATATTATTCATCTATGAAGCAGTAAGATGTATGAAGATTTAAAAGGTATGTTCTTATGGCTTGGATTAAAGAATAAAATAGCTTATTTTGTTTTGAAGTGTGAGACCTATAAGTTTGTCAAGATAGTGCACAAAAATTGGATGATCTTTTACAGTTGTTACCTATCCCTGAGTGGAAATGGGAGGTGGTGATGATGGATTTTGTTATGAGTTTTTCCAAATTGAGGCAAAGACATGATGTCATTTGGGTTGTTGTCGATTGACTAACAAAGTCTGCACATTTCATTTTGATATGATAGATTGATATATATATATATATATATATATATATATATATATATATATATATATATATATATATATATATATATATATATATATATATATATATATATATCAGAGATTATAAGATTGCATGGTGTTCTAAAGGTGATTGTATTGAATTATGATGATTTATTTACATTCAGGTTATGGAGAGGTATACAACAGGGAATGGGTACAAAATTATACTTTAGTATAGCTTTTCATTTGCATACATACAGACATTTCGAAAGGACTATTTAGGTACTGAAAATATTCTAAGACTCTATTTTTTGGACTGGTGATTGTTGGGAGGATCATATCTCCCTGATAAAGTTTGCATATAATAATAGTTACCAGTCCAAGATTGGCATAGCTCCTTATGAAGCCCTGCACAGTAAAAAGTGTATGACCCCTTTGTCTTTTACAAAGGTGGGTGACATACAAGAGATAAGATTAGCTTTTGTGGATAACACTGCAATAAATATTCATTTGATCAGAGAAAGGTTGAGAGTGACACATGATAGGCAGAGAAAAAATTATGATTAGAAATACATGCTTGTTAAGTTTTAAATTGATGACTTTATTTATGTCAAAGTAAGTCCCATGAAAGGTGTCAGCATATTTGAAAAAATTAGCAAGTTGAGTCCATGGAACATTGAATATTTTGAGATAATTGAGAGGATTTGTAGTTCTACTTATAGATTATTATTACAAGATTTTATGTCAAATATACACGGTGTATTGCACATGCCTTTTTTAAGGAACTGTATATCTAATTCTGGGAACATATTATTTGCTAATGATGTGGAGGTTCATTCGAGTCAATACTATATGGCAGAGCCAATTATGATTCTAGCATACTATCACAACCCAACCCGACCAGGATAGGTATATCATTTTGAGTTATGACAAACAAATCTCAAGATATAATTTTGGAATTATTTCAATTTTTTTTTTCAATATTCATTGAAATAAATTATAGATTATAGAGCTATTAAAATATCCAAATAGAAAAAATAAACTCATCAACCAGGTTTCTTTTATTTCATTAAAAAAATATCTACACTATAGTATATGGCTACAGGTAAAAGCTACAAAAATGAAAATTTAATTAGCCATAAATGTACAAAAATCAAAAAAGCAAAATACCTTTACCTCATATATGATGCAGAATTACTAGACTACAATATCTTTTCCATTCCTAGATCCTAAAAACAGATCCTCAAAGAATTTTGGCCCCTTATGACTTTCTTTTTGTTTGTGCTTATAGAACAAGAATATATCACACATCTCTGTCTCAGACATAATCTCAAAGGATTCTAACCCCTCATAGCTCTTAGAAATTCTCTGACACAGATAAAATATCAATGAATTTTGGCACTATATAGCTTCTGATAGATATAATTCTATCACATATGCACATATAACATTACATTATACTAATTAAAGAGTAAAAATTTGCATGGTGTTGTAAAACTGTAGACAAAAAATCTTAATAGGAAAAATGCATATATTCATAAAATTATCAAATTATTAGGAATTATGTAAAATATTGTTTGAATACATTTATTGTACTACACCTCTATTTTTCAACATCGAGATAATTTTCTATTCAATAAAAACCCCATAAATTTTAAAACCCCTTCTCTCTCTTCTCTTTTTCCCTATTTTTCCTTAGTCATTCTATGTTAAGGGAAATGAAATGGAAATGCTTATAGAATAGATTAGTGGAATTAGATATTAAATTAATATATTAATTATTCTCATAATTTAGTATTAAAATATGAAATTTATTTAAATTCCTTTATAACTTTAAATTTATAAATTAAAAAAAATTATAGAAAAATATTCATAAATTATCTAATTTTATTTAAAATTTTTTGGTGAAATTGGTTTGCAAATGGACACTTAACTATCCCAAAACTCACACTTATACTGATAGGTACAGATTTTTAAGAAATTTTTGTAGTGCCAAAAATTATGAAAATAATAAGGTAATTAAAACACTACATCATAAATATTCTAACAAAGATGATTTGTGATTTAGACTTATAATGACTCATGAAATAATTATTAATTATTTTAGGTAAAAAAAACTTTAAAATTTTTTTTTTTAGGGTTTCACACATACATTGTTAAAAAGTTAAAGAGTAAACAAATTTCGATGGTCAAGGTGTAGTGGAAGCACATAACTGTTAGATAGGCTACTTGAGAGAAGAAATCTGAGATGAAACATCTATATACAGATTTTTTCTAACTTATTTTAGTTTGAAAATATCAAGGATGACATTTTTTAATGTGGGTGAATTGTTATAACCAAAAAAATGATAATAATAATTTGGTCTAATGTAATAAAAAATTATCTTATAATTCATCATAAGTACAAATCATAAATCGCCTTCACCATAATATATATTGTTGTGTTTTAGTTTCACTAATTTTTTCATAATTTTTTGACATTGGAGAAATTCCTTAAAAACTTGGCACCTGTTAAAATAAATGGGGGTCTGTGGACCGCTAGGTGTTCATTTCGCAAACTGATTTCGTAAAAAAAAATTTAATTAAAATGTGTTATTTTATAAATATTTTTTTAATAATTTTTAAATTCCTAAAAAAATTTCTATAATTTATATATATATATATATATATATATATATAGTCACTCACATATTGTATTAAATACCAATTTTCTCCCTATTCTTTTAACATAGATGAATTAGGGGAAATGTGAAGAAAAAGCAAGGGAGTAGAGAAGAAAGTTAGGTTTTGTGTTTAAGTGTGTCCTTGAAATTTTAAACATAATTTGATCATGAATGATTAGGATCTATGGGGAATATTGATTAATAAATGAACAGTTACTTTGTTAATTGTTCATAGATTAATCTTCCAATTAATTAAGCTTCATATTATCATTTGTATGTATAGGCTCTCATAGATCTAGGATTTTATATGTGTGATTTCTTATATTATTCATGTTTGTCTAGGGGTTTGTTGAACTTTGATTTAAGCCCAATCAACCTAGTGACACACATAAGGACAAAAACTAGAAAATTAGCTTAGAGTATTTTTGAAATTAAGGGATTAGGACATGTTTCCAATAGGGGTAGAAGCTTTAATACTCAAACATAGTGACATTACTCCTCTTTAATTAAGTGTTTGCTGATCTTAAGGCTCATTAGGACTTAAATCCAACTAATCCAAAATCCAACCTAAATTAAGCCTAGAATTTCTAAAATTCATGATAAATTTAAATAAGCTCTAAAAATACAAATAAAATAAAAAAAATGTTCAAAATTGAACCCACAATATAGAAATAATAAAATCCCCATGATTAGACCTTTAATTTAATATTAATTTTTTTTAAACAAATAGACAATTAATTGAAATAATTAATTAAAAAATTTAAAAATAAAAAAAATTCTCCAAATGCTTGGAAACATATAACTAGGTCATCTCTAACCTTTGGGGATGATTCCAAGAGATTTTGGGTTAATTTGGATTGAAATATAAAATTCCTCTTAATTGAGGCAATTTTAAGATTTAAAAAATGTCCAAATTTTAAAAAATCATAATTAATTCGAGGAAAATCTAATTCAATCAAACTCAAAGCCATTAAAATCTAATTAAAATATAATTTTCTCTAAAAATATAAAACTTCCAAAATTAAGTCAAAGTCAAAAAGTCAACTTCCCGATCAACCGTAATTCAAATATATATCCAAATTTCAAAAAATCATAACTTTTTATAGAAAGCTCCAAATTAAGCAAATTAATAGCCTAAGTACTCATCATAAGATCAAATATTTTTTAAAAAATGGAAACCTTAAAAATTAACTCTAATTTAAAAAGTTAACTTTTGGACCTCTAATTAATGCTATTAGAATAATTCCAATAATTTTAAAAAATTCAATAATTTTTAAAAAATTCCAAAAAAACTCTATTTTGATTAACAAAATCCTTCAACCAATATTTTAATATATAAAAAACACTCTAAAAATGAATTATTTAGGTTGGACAATTCCTGCCTGTGGGGCTACATGTTCTAAGAAGGCCTGGTACCTCGAGCCTAGTGGAATAACACCATGAATAGATTCAATGGAGTGTAAAACATTAAAACTAAGTGAATTTCATTTATTTAACTATAACTAAAATATCTAATTCAACTACACCAACCTGGTTTTTAGGATGGACTACTCAGGGCTGCGTGGCTATATGTCCTAAAGAGGTCTGGTTCCTCAAGCCTGGTGGCATAACGCCATGAGCCGGTTGATGGAAAATATAAATTTACTTAATTATTAAAATGATACACTAAGTAAATTAACTAAAATTTATTGATCCTTTAATCCTTAACTAATTAAATCCATCAGAATAACCAACCTTGGAAGTATATCTTAAATTAAATTTTAATATGTTAACACTTAATCTCAAACATAAATATCTCCTTCGACCTTTAAAAACCTCAATCATTAGAAAATTTTAAAAAACAGCCCAGCTTAGGATCTACCCCAGCCATACGACCTTCTGCACACACTTTAGATGGTTTGTTAGGACTACCAAATCTAGTTTGGGCTAGGCCGATGTTTACTTTACTTTTGTGTCAAGTTTTCAAGATTTCATTGCATGCTGTGATTAAAATTTAATTGATGTGAGTATTTATTTATTTGTACTTCATTCTATAAATTGATGTGATTGACTATTAGATTACCCTTACGTTAGGAATTATCTAGTTGCTCACTGAGTTTTCTGTAGGTGGTCGTACTCATGTAGGACAATAAAAGGAGATTAAAAAATTAATAATTATTATAAATGTTACATGTGCTTTAACAGCTTAGCCCCCAAATAAATAAGAGCATGACCAAACATGGATGGATTGAGTAATTTTAATTTCATTATAAAACTGCTTGGGATTATTTTATATTTAAAAGTTAGGATAATCCTACAAGAGAGTATAGATCTTTTATTTTTATATAATTGTAATTTAGTGAAAGAGTCTTTGAGTTTAGGATACTTAGACGCAAAATTGAATTCCAAAGAGGAAAGGATATCTCTTAGGGCGATAGCCCTTCTTCATTTGGAAGCTCAATTTTGGATCACTCCACTACCAAAAGTGGGATCAGTAATCTCCCTCTCGTGGGTAGAGTTTTCTTTCCCATTTAGTTACCTAGGTATGATGAATCCATGGATCCCAAAGAGGAGAAGGATGAAGAACTGAAGATAGAAGTGTGTCTCACTCAAATTCTACTTGTGTTTCTCCTAGGATTAGAATCTAGGTTTGTGGTTAGTAGTACCCAACCACTTTTAATTTATGTAATTCTGGGTTATAATAAATGGGCATTTGCCTAAGGACATTAATTTGAGGAATTAAATATATTTATTGATGTTTGATTTACTTTGCTTGTATATAGGATCTTGTCTGTTTCTCCTAATTTTTTTGGCATTTGTATATCATTTTTATTTTTGCCTAGATACATAGAGGCTCGTGAGGGTACGATAAAACCTTTTCCTACTCAAAACTTAAATAATTTTTTTAGATAACATAGAAACTCTAACACTTTTAATTAAGAAGTAAGTTCGGGCTGCTAGGAGTTCGCATAAGAATTTTTATGCATTCTTCTTTCCTTTTATTAAGCACCATCCCGCTTGCGGGATTTGGCAAACCAATTGGCCTATGAGGGTGCAAATATTTTAAGGGAAATATGTGCAATCTCTAGTATAAAATCTTTTTTAATTTTTTTAACACTGCTTCATTTTAATTTTAAGCATTTATCGAGTGAATTGACATGCATTGCATTAATAACAAATTAAAGAATTATCTAAAATTTTAATTGTATTTGTCTTAAGCATTTTTACCCTATATAATTCAAGGGACTAATTGGCATCCGCTTTAGATGTTGGTCTCAATTCTCGATAATTTTAATAAAAATGTCCCTACAACTCTTTCATAAAGACTAGACTCATGAATTTTAAATCGATTAGGTGGTTAGCTGGCTCCACAATCTAGGTAAGGGTAAGTCTAGATTTTGCACTTTCTTAGTTAGGTTCGAGCCACCATCGTATGATGCCCAATCTAAATTTATGATTCATGGTAGATTTTGAATCATAAGACCCCAAACTCCAAGAATATAATCCCAAATTTCTAATAAATTATTCAACTTAAATTAAAGATTCTCTTGATACAAAACTTAAAGCCTAACACTTATACTTTTGGGACACTTCTGAACTGCTTTAGAATCCCAAAGTGTCTCCTACCTCTCTTCCGTTGACTCCAAAAAAATAAGTGTTTAAAATTTAACCAAATACCTATTGAAACTCTAAATTCATATCCTTTGACATCACTCTTAGACAATCTTTAAGCAAAAATTTTGTTATTATTTTAATTGAGGGTATTCGTAGGATACCCTAGTTTCCTACATTATAATTAACTACAAGGGCTTGTGTTCGTAGGAGATTTAGAACCTACGTTAATTTTTCAAAAATTAATTAATATCTCTTTTGAGAAATCAAATTTATAAAAATCATCATCTTCATAATCAAATAATTGCTAATGGATGTTATCTTCTTCCTTCGAGATATCATGTGTAGAAATCAAATTTATAAAAATCATCATCGTCAAAATCAATACATATATCAAGGTTTTTTATTTTTTATTTAATGATCTTTAAAAAAGATTTGGTTTTCTAAAGTGTATACGAAAAAAAGGTAATATATGTGTGTTGATCAGAGAGAACTTCATAAAAAGAGAAAGTAAAGATAAATTTAAAATTTTAACGTAACAAAAAAAAGGAACGAAAAAGAATAAACCCAAAAATAAATATAGAAAATAAACAAAAATACGAAGAACAAAAACATGCATACACAAACAAATAAACGCACAAACAAGGGATGTTAAGCCCTTATGAACTAGTTCCGAGGCTAACCAAGAGGGGGGTGAATTGATATTTTAAAACTTCTTTAACTAAAAGAAAAAAAATTTTAACTCTTACAGCGAAAATAAATTAAATCAATAATAAAAAGATTAATCAAAGATTTTACCCAAATAGTTAATCGTAATAAAAATAAAATATGAAAAATAATAAAAAAGAACACAGCAAATTTATAGTGGTTCGATCCAACCTGACCTATATCCACTCCTCGGAGGCACCCTCCGAGTATTGCACTAAACCTTTAGTGTTTCTCCTTTAGCCCCCATAGCTTGGCAGAAAAGCCCTTACAAAATCATTTCCAACTTCGTTGGTGCGGCGGAGTAGCTAGGTTCTCTGACACCAAAGAGATCTTTTTTTTCCCAAAACTTCCCTCAAGACGAACCTTGAATATGATAGTACTAAGGTGCAAGATTGTCGGATCAACCGTATGGAATCCCCTCTACACTCCCTTGAAATCCCCTCCAAGGATCTTCTCCCTCTCTCAAACTCTACCCTTTCCTCTCTCCCTTTCAAGTCCTCTCTTCAAGTTTTCTTTAGAAAAATAAAGCTTCAATGGCTACCAAAGATACTATCTTGTAAAAATTAGATATCTTAAATAGAAGAGCTCTAAAATAGCTCTTAATTATAATAAATCGACTTTATCATCCAGGACGATATAAGGATCATCTTGTATAATCAGTACAAATTATGGAGTATCATCCAGAACATCATCCTGAATGCATGCCTAGATGATGGAAAAGTAAACTGATTATTCAGGCCGATTAGTATAAAAAGGTACATTTTATTCAGAGCATCGCCCTGAATGGAGTCTGGCCAATTATAGTTCATCCAGAAAGAATTAAGGTTTATGAACTAATCATCCCGAATGATCCTACGATTATCTAGGATGATATGATCGGGCAATCTAACCTTAATTACTTTCATTAATTATCAGATTGATTTAAGCATAATTGTACTTCATCATCATCATCTTAGATGAGGTCCAAAAATAATATATGCCTAAATTGATCTGGCGGTAGATTCTTTCTAATTTGAGCACATCGTCCCTGATGATGATAATATCGTCCATGATGATTCGCTTAATTGTGGCTTCTTTAATCAGAATGCCCTAATTAGGATTTCAATTTTTAATTGATTGTCTAGGACAATGTTTGGATCGTTCTGAACGATGTGATCAAAATAGACAACTCTAATAATCAGATAGAAAATTTTAAATTATGTGTATGCAAGGTTACTAAGCAAGTATACATCCTTATAGTACATGACTAAAAATTACATCAATGAATATTACAAATAAAATATGCTCAACCAAATCTTGAGCCTTGAATGATGCATCGTAATCTTAAAAAAGTTAGTATACACAAAAAAAATATTACAAATACAGTTGGACAATAGAAAGTGAGCCATAATATTTATTATCATCAAAAATATAAACTCATAAGCTCGAGTTGTAATAATCTTCTCCTTTTTATGATGATAAATATTAGTGGTTGAATTTATAAAATTGAAAATATTTTTCTCCTAATCTCCCCCTCACTAGAATAAAAATTTTAAATTAGAGAAATCAAAATGTTTGTTATTTTTATTTTTTAAAAGATATAAATACAATAGTACGTTCTCCCCCTTTGATATTATTAAAAAGAGGAGGGGCACAAACAATAAAAAAATGATTAAAAAATAAAATGATCCCTGATTAAGTAAAAAAATCAAATATTTTTAAAATGAGAATGTTACCTCTTGATTTTACTCAAAAACCTAATAAAGAATGTATTAACAACACATAATCCAGAAATATTAGAAATTCAAAAATTATTAATCCAAGCTCTAGTTCTTTTAAAGGCTGAAAAACTTTTTAATCCAATATCTAAATTAAGGAACAAATTAGAAAAAGAATCACTAATTTTTTTTAAAATTCCTAAAACATATTTAATAGTAGATTAATATAGAAATTAGTGAATCAGAAATCATGATTTTCAAACTCAAGTATCAAAGTATCAAAGATTTTCTTAAGCTTTAAGAGGTACAAAAAATATAAGCTTACTTTTTGTGGGCTCATTTTATGCCTCGTTAGTTGTTTGGTGCATATTGCGCATATTTTAATTTTTTATATAATTTGTGTATATTTCTCAATTTGGCATCATTGTGTATCTTTTGATTTGACATTATTGATCACTTTTTTTTCTATCAAATATACTTCTTTTTTGAAATTTTAAAAATTAAAACAAACTCATTCTATTGACAAAACGTACAACTTGATTAAGAAAATTATGAGATGGATTCAATAACTTGCAAAAAATCCCTATATGATAGAAAAAATTAGAGAGATGAAAAAAGTTCAATTTCAGAATTCAATTTATAATATGATGAAGATTTTAAATGAAAAGTAGAATAACCTCTTTAAGAAAAGAGATAGAGAGACAAAATCATGAGTTTTCCTCTGACTATTTTTAGAGAAGTTAATCACAACTTATATAAGAATTGAAAAAAATAGGAGGTTGGTTTTTTATTTTTAGAAAAAATAATCTTTAAAAAATATTTGGTTTCTTAAAGTGTATACAAAACAAAACAAGGTGGTATGTGTGTGTTGATCAGAGAGACCTTCATAAAAAGAGAAAGTAAAGATAAATTTAAAATTTTAACGTAACAAAAAAGGGATGAAAAAAGATTAAACCCAAATAAAAATAAAGAAAACAAATAAAAATATGATGAATAAAAATATGCCTACACAAATAAATAAACACACAAATAAGGGATGTTAAGTTCGACAAGGATGTTAAGCCCTTATGAACTAGTCATGAGGCTAACCAAGAGGGGGGTGAATTGGTATTTTAAAACTTTTTTAACTAAAAGAAAAATCTTTTTCTCTTACAGCAGAAACGAATTAAATCAATAATAAAAAAAATTAATAAGAGATTTCACCTAAGCAGTTAATCGCAATAAAAATAAAGCGCGAAAAAATAATTAAAAAGAACACACTAGATTTATAGTGGTTCGGTCCAAACTGACCTACGTCCACTCCTCGGAGACATCCTCTGAATATTACACTAAACCTTTAGTGTCTCTCCTTTAGCCCCACAACTAGGAGGAAAAGTCCTTACAAAATCACTTCCACCTTCCTCGGTGCGGCAGAGTAGCCGGGTCCTCTGACACCAAAGAGATCTTTTTCTTCCCAAAACTTCCCTTAAGATGAACCTTGAATCCAATGGTACTAAGGTGCAAGCTTGCCGGAGCAACTATGTGGAATCCCCTCCACACTCCCTTGAAACCCCCTTCAAGGATCTTCTCCCTCTCTCAAACTCCACCCTTTTCTCTCTCCCTTTTAAGTTCTCTCTTCAAGTTTTCTCCAGAATAATGAAGCTTCAATAGTTGCTAAAGATACTAACTTGTAAAAATAAGAGGTCTTAAATAGAAGAGTTCTAAAATAGCTCTTAATTATAATAAACTGACTTTATTGTCAAGGATGATACAAGGATTGTTCTGTACGATCAGTACCAATCATAGAGTATCAACTAGAACATCGCCTAGAATGCATGTCTGGATGATGGGAAAGTAAATTGATCTTTCGGGCTAATTAGTACAAAAAGGTACTTATTGTCCAAAGCATTTCCCTGAATGGAGCATGGTTGATTATAGATCATTCAAAAAGAATTAAGATTTATGAACTGATCATCCCTGATGATACTGTGATCGTCAAGGATGATATAATCAAGCAATCAAACATTAATTATTTTCCTTAATTACTATATTAATTTAGGCATAATTGCACTTCATCATCCAGGACTATATCTTGAACGATGTCTAAAAATAACATATGCCTAAATTGATCTTACAGCATATTCTTTCTTATTTGAGCTCATCGTCCCGGATGATGATCATATCGTCTAGGACGATTCTCTTAATTTCACTTGCCTTAACCAAGATGCCCTAATTAGGGTTTTATTTTTAACTAATCATCCATGATGATGTTTAGATCATCACAAATGATGTGATCAAAATAGATAACTCTAACAATCAGACAAAATTTTTCCAATTATGTGTGTGCAAGATTACTAAGCAAGCATACACCCTTATAGGACATGACTAAAAAATATATCAATAAATATTATAAATATAATATGATCAACCAAATCTTGAGCCTTGAATGGTGCATCGTAATCCTGAAAAAGTTAATATACACACAAATAAAAATATATTACAAATATAGGTAAATAACAAAAAGTGAGCTATAATATTTATTATCATAAAAAATATAAACTCATAAGCTCGAGTTACAATAATCTCCCCATTTTTTATGATGACAAATATTACTGGTTGAATTTTTAAAATTGAAAATATTTTCTTCTAATCTCCCCCTCATTAAAATAAAAATTTAAAATTAGGAGAAATAATTTTTTTTTTTATTTTTTTTCAAAAAAAGGTACAAATGCAACAATACGTTCTCCCCTTTGATATTATCGAAAAGAGGAGGGGCACAAATAATAAAAAAATAATTAAAAAACAAAATTATCCTGAATCAAGTAAAAAAAAATATATTCTTATAATGAGAACGTTACCTTTTGATTTTACTCAAAAACTTAATAAGGATTATATTAACAACACATAACCCAAAAATGTTAGAAATTCAGAAATTATTAATTCAAGCTCAACCTAAAAAACTTTTTAATCTAATATCTATATCAAGGAATAAATTAAAAAAAGAAACACTAATTTTTTCAAAACTCATTTCATAAAATATATCTAAGAGAAGATTAATGCAAAAATTGGTGAATCATGAATCATGATTTTTCAAGTTCAAGTATAAAAAATATCAAGGGTTTTCTTAAGATTTAAGAGGTACAAGAAAGGTAAGCTTAATTTTTGTGGACTCATTTTATGCCTCTTATTAGTTGTTTGGTACACTTTATGCATCTTTTAATTTTTGATACATTTTATGTATCTTTCTTAATTTGGCGTTATTATGCATCATTTATTTTGGCGTCATTGGCCACTTTTTTTTCAATCAAATATATTTCATTTCTGAAAAGTGTAATATGCTGAAGATTTTGAATCAAAAGTAGAATAAATTCTTTAAGAAAATAGATAGAGAGACAAAATTATGAGTTTCCTTACTTTCACTATTTTTATAGAAGTCAACCACAACTTACATAAGAATTCAAGAAAAATAGGAGGTAGGTTTTTCATTTTTTTAAAAAATGATCTTTAAAAAAGATTTGGTTTTTTAAAGTGTATATGAAATAAAAAAGGTGATATATATGTGTTGATCGGAGAGAACTTCATAAAAAAAGTAAAGACAAATTTAAAATTTTAACATAATAAAAAGGAACAAAAAAGAATAAACCCAAAGAAAAATATAAAAAACAAATAAAAATACGATGAATAAAAACATTCATACACAAATAAATAAACACACAAATAAGGGATGTTAAGTTCGTCAAGGATGTTAAGCCCTTATGAACTAGTCCTGAGGCTAACCAAGAGGGGGGTGAAATGTATTTTAAAACTTCTTTAACTAAAAGAAAAATCTTTTTAACTTTTGCAACGAAAACAAATTAAATCAATAATAAAAAGATTAATAAGATGTTTTTCTCAAGTAGTTAGTCGTAATAAAAATAAAGTGAAAAAAATAATTAGAAAGAATACACTAGATTTATAGTGGTTCGGTCCAACCTGACATATATCCACTTCTTGGAGGCAGCCTCAGAGTATTGCACTAAACCTTTAGTGTCTCTCATTTAACCCCCACAGCTAGGCGGAGAAGCCCTTACAAAATAACTTCCACCTTCTTCGGTGTGGCGGAGTAACCGGGTCCTTTGACATAAAAGATATATTCTTCTCAAACTTCCCTCAAGACAAACCTCGAATCTGATGGTAATAAGGTGAAAGTTTGTCGGAGCAACAGAGTGGAACCCCCTCCACACTCCCTTGAAACCTCCTCCGAGAATCTTCCCCCTCTCTCAAACTGCACCCTTTCCTTCTCCCTTTCAAGTTCTCTCTTCAAGTTTCCTTCAGAAGAACGAAGCTTCAGTGGCTGCCAAAGACATTAACTTGTAAAAATAAGAGGTCTTAAATAGAAGAGCTCTAAAATAGCTCTTTATTATAACAAACTGACTTTATCGTCTAGGATGATATAAGAATTGTCTTATACAATCAGTACAAATCATGAAGTATTGTCCAGAACATCGCCTTGAATGCATGCCTAGACGATAGAAAAGTAAACTGATCGTCCGTGCCGATTAGTACAAAAAGATACATATCATATAGAGCATCGCCTGAATGGAGCCTGGCCGATTATAGATCGTCCATAAAGAACTAAGGTTTGTGAACTGATCGTCCCGGATGATCCTGCGATCGTCTATGACGATATGATATTATCAAACCTTAATTGCTTTTCTTAATTATCATATTAATTTAAGTATAATTGCACTTCATCGTCCAAAACAATGTCCAAAAGTAACATATGCCTAAATTGATCTTGCGATAGATTCTTTCTGATTTGAGCATATCGTCCCGGACGATGATAATATCGTCTAAGATGATTCGCTTAATTGCGGTTGCCTTAACCAGAATGTCCTAATTAGGATTTCTATTTTTAATTGATCGTCCTGAATGATGTGATCAAAACAAACACCTCTAATAATCAGATAGAAATTTTCCAATTATGTGTGTGCAAGGTTACTAAGCAAGCATACACCCTTATAGGAGATGACTAAAAACTACATCAATGAATATTGCAAATAAAACATGATCAACCAAATCTTGAGCCTTGAATGGTGCATCGTAATCCTGAAAATTTTAGTATATACACAAATAAAAATATATTGCAAATACCGGTAAATATAGAAAGTGAGCTATAATATTTGTTTTCATTAAAAACATAAACTTATAAGCTCGAGTTGCAATAATGGACTTAAAAGTTACCACATTATCCGTGCGATCAATTTTTCCTCGGTAAACTTCAAGGTGAGGCACCTTGAACTTAGGAGGCACTCTTGCTTCTAAGATTGATTTGTAGAAGGTGTTGGTCAGCCCTGGTTTAGTTTCCTTATTATGCATAGAAATCAAACTAGATTTTTTATCTCTCATCTAAGGGTGAGTGGGATTAGATATTGGATATGAGGTGTGAGCTTCATTTGACAGCTCTTGGCAAGCACCTAGATTGGATGGTCCTTCGGGCGCACTAACTGTTCATGATGGATGGTCAGTGGAAATGAGGATGTCTTGAATAGACTTCAAGAGGCGCTCCTCTTTGGCTTAGAGTTTATGGCAAGAAGTGTATTTGTGGAAAGTAGTGTATTTGGGAATCATGATAATCTTTATGGCTTTATGTTGCTTGGTAGGTATGGGCTATCTTGCTTTCGACATCGATCCATGCTCACCTTACCTAAATGGATTTTGAATCTCATTTTGTTCCATAGATGATATCATACCATACTTTACTCTACACAAGCTAAGAGTTTATGGGGAGAATGTAATGAGATCCAAATATAGGGAAATGAAAGAGAAGATAGATGAATTTTGACAAAATATTTATTATCAAAGCTAGAAATATAAAAATAGAGAAAGTAAGTGTTTTGCACTATATAGTCTGAGCTGTATAAGAGAAGTCTACAATGCTTTGAGGATTACAAATCTTTTACTTTCTTTTCCTCTTTATCGTATTTTTGACATATACTCTTCTATGAAGAAAGAAGAGTTGAAGAAGTTTTTTAAGATGAAATGGGATCCCTTCTTACCTATCTTCATCCCCCTTTTATAGGGAACATAAAGATGTAGGAGTTATGTCATGGTACATAGTTGTCCCATAGATCCATAGTAATAACTCGTATGACGTCGAGCTAGTCGGCAACTAGAGAAGGTGAGTTAGATAGAGTAGAATAATAATCAATAGTTGCCCTGTCGAGATGGAAGAGGGTGATTATTGTCCATTGCTGTTATGAGAGATGGTAGAGTGATCTAGATCACCATGTCAGGTGCTTGTAAGAGATAAATCTTTGAGTGGGATAATGCATATTGATAGCTCCTTGTTGTATAGAGCATGAAAGTCTTGACTTTGACTTGGATAAAGGTTTGTCTGGTTGAGAGAACTTCTAAGCTCACCTTTCCCTGAGGGGAGACGATTGCTTGAAGGATGTGACCGGTCTCGATCCATCGTGATCCAGTTTTAAGCTCATTCCATCTCCTATGCGAATCCTCGAACATGTTGTTCTGAGAGTGGAGGATGTCCTCTTATCGCTCGACCCAAACATAACCTGTAATACACTTGCGAACGGATACTACACAACAATTCATTAAGACTTCTTTGATCATGGGTTGATCATACGTTGAAGATAATTCAAAGATTGCTCAATCGTTAGTTTGTTTGAAGATTCATCGAAGATGGGTTGATAATTTTCAAAATTTTGAGAGAATAATATTTAAATAATGTTTGATCATGGTTTGAAGATCATTCACATTATTCTATAAAAAAATAATCATAGCTTGATGAGGAGTATTTTTGAAAGATGGCTCTAACATAACAAGTTTTTTAGCAAGTAAACTAAAGTCTAATAACAAAGAGGTTTAGATTTAAGAGTGTAAAGCATATTTTCAATCATAAATTACAATGGCAAACATCACTAACCTTAAAAGTGATGAACAAAGAGGCTATTGCTGTGAAAATTTGACTTAGAAAAAATGAATGACCTGCATTTTTTAGAAACAAAGAAGATGATGGGAAGGAAATGATCAACAAGCTCTTATGATCAAAAGGTCATTTAACTATTAAGAGGATTTTGTTTCAGAAGGAACTTTCAAGTATATTTTTTCAAATTTAGTAGTATAGAGCATATAAAATAAAATTTCTTTATTAGTATTAGTATAATGTGTGTACCTGTATATGGATTTGAGTTGCCCGAGATAAGAGTGCAAGTGACCTAAGTAAACTCGCTAATGAAACATTGAGTCAAGCTTATCAAGTCATGAGCTTGAGCTTGATCTCGATGTAACTTAGCTTTTTGGTTCACTAAGTGGCTCGAAT
Organism: Dendrobium officinale; assembly: GCA_019514585.1. Taxonomy (NCBI): domain Eukaryota; kingdom Viridiplantae; phylum Streptophyta; class Magnoliopsida; order Asparagales; family Orchidaceae; genus Dendrobium; species Dendrobium officinale. Next base: position 7,837,863 of record CM033690.1, read on the forward strand.
TAGGCTCTCTTCATCTATCCAATCTAAATTAGACATTACTGGTCCCGCAAACTTGATTTGAGAATCATAATCTTACAAGCTTAACGAACTCCCTTTCATCAATATGGGTCAGTACTTAGATGATTCCTTCGACGACAAACTCACATCATTATCTTCTTTGACGAACTATTTTTTATAACAAGTGATTTGGTCCGAACAATTCCTTCTCCATTGCCCCGTCTCTTTGATGCCTCCTCCAGAAAACTCCATCATGACTCCCATATTTATTAAAGACTTTTCTAACGAATTATAATTTTGGCTCGAACTCACGAATTGAGCTCGAACTCATCATATGTGCTCAAGCTTGATGTTGACCCTGTCTTGAGAATAGGGAGCCAAAACTCGGGCAAATTATTGGGTCAGGTGACCGAAGCCATCTCTCCATTTGGTCGCCAATAAAAATGCGCCATCTGTTAGGATTTTTTTTAATTTAATATTAACGCTTTATGTCTTTTCAGAGTTAGCGACCCGACCCAATAATGCTTTTCATTTGAATTTCGGCAAATAAAGAATGGAAACGCCGCGCGACATCTTCACTGTTACTCCAGCTCCAGCTCTGGTAAGCGCTCTCGGATTCCTCCATTTCCTTCGGTTCTGCATTAGTTTATTCCTGCCGGAGGTAGACGACGAACCTGTATAAGATCATAAATAAGGAAGAGGTATGGTTGCGCCTAACTTGCGCTTTACTTGTGCTTTCGTTGCGTTTAAGTTATATGTTAAATTTTAGGGTTTAGGGTTTGGTTATAATTTTTTCATTATTTGTTTAATGTAATGTTCAAATGTTTATTTTCTGATTTTTCATGCTTCTTCTCTTCGTAAATGAATGAAGCAAATGATACGAAAGGTTTACGCTATCTTCTAACTTTTTTGGTTTAGTAATAGTTGTATAACTAGCATATATGTTCAATGAGGTAATAAATTTTTGTTTTTTTTTTCGGAATTTGAAACTTCTTGAAGCTAAATAATTACGAAATGTATGGTTGCGCTATGGTTGCGCTATGGTTGCGCTAAGGTTGCGCTAAGGTTGCGCTATGGTTGCGCTATGGTTGCGCTATAGTTGCGCTATAGTTGCGCTATAGTTGCGCTATAGTTGCGCTATGGTTGCGCTATGGTTCTGATTTTTCTTGTTTTTATAGATGAGGACTCCATATCAAAGGCCAGTAACATCTAGATGTTATGTTACTTCTTTTCGGAAACATTGTGATGCTTATGTCGAGATCATTGATGATGAAGTGGAACAAACATTAAAGGATCTGAAACATTCATCAATTTTTGAAGTTCCCCCCCCCCGCTTTCCAGCAGTGCATACCACTTCTTTTTGAGGTTCTTAAATTCTGGAGTCCTGCTGATGAAGGCTTCATCGTACTGGGTCATGTTTTGAAATTCACTTCTGACGAGGTTGCTTTGTTGATAGGTAATATTTTGAATATGGAATTTTTATTGATATATATTTTTTTTTAACTTTAACGACTGAAATTTTCTGACAGGTATGCCAAATAGAGGCATTGATATAAAATGGAGGATTGATCCTCTAAATGGACCTCTGTCAACTGAAGTTTAAAACAGATATTGCAAAATTTAGACAAATTAGCTGATAATGCAAACAAAAATTAAGACATTTTTATTATGTTTTTGTTATCTAACCTTTTCTTTCCCCTAAATAGTCATAAAACCCCTAGAAGGCTCACAACTGTTGCAAATAATTTAAGTGAGTTTGCTTCAATTAATTGGGCTTCAAGCTTAAGGAACTTCATGGTTGAGGAGTTCAACACAATTTTAGAGAAGTATAAACTCCAAAGACCATTGGGTTACATCAATGGTTTTTTTCCTCTTCTAATGGTACGTTTCCACTCCTACTGGTTATTTTACATGTTTAATGTTTTTTAATGTTAAATTTAAAATTTTTATGTTTGGAATTATACAGATTTAGTTTTTGGAACATTTTTCTTTGAATAAACCAACAGATTCAGAATTAAGACCCCGTTTTCTGAGATGGCAGGGGTATACAGAATTATATTTTACTCAAGAGAATGCAGCAAAAATATTTAAATTTTTAAAGACAAGTGAGGTAATTTTTTAGCTTACATGATGCAAATTGCGCTATAGTTGCGCTATAGTTGCGCTATAGTTGTGCTATTGTTGCGCTATAATTGCGCTATTGTTGTGCTATAGTTGCGCTATAGTTGCGCTATAGTTGCGCTATGGTTGCGCTATAGTTGCGCTATGATTGCGCTATGGTTGCGCTATAGTTGCGCTATTGTTGCGCTTTAACAAATTTTTATGTTTTTTTGCAGATTTTTGCTTGTCTTGAAAATGTTAGCAATGATAAGGCCGAAAAATACGGGGCTGATATTATTGTCATACAGAACTCTGAAACCCGTTCAAGCCATGAACCACTGAAATTACAGTCACCCCAAAAAATAAAGGCTTCCGCAAGAAAAAAACTTGCCACCACCCCACCTCCCTCCCCACCTCCCTCTCCCCCTCTCTCCCCTGATTCTCCACATATTGAACCACCAGAAAACTCAAACAAACTCTGCCGCCGCCGCCAACTCAACCGTCTACTCGTCCACCACCTCAAAAAATTTCCATTAGTCAACCTTCTGCTGAACAACCACCTATTACAAGGGCAGATTTAGAGGCTGTTCAGAATAAATGTTTTGAAATATTTGAGAAAATGTTGAATAAAATTCAAGAAAATGTGGGAGCTAGATTGGATCGGCTTGAAGATATTGTGGAGAAACTGCAGGCAGATCAAGACTCCATGAAGTACAAATTTATTGAATTTCAAATGCAGTGTGATCACAATCAAGAGAAGCCGCATATATCCAGTTCTGCCTCCAGCTTCCAATCAGTGAATAATACGGCTTTGCATCCTTCAGCACAAGCACCAATACAAGTTGTTCCTCCACCTCCACCAATGGTCAAAGAAATTCCTCCACCTCCACTAGACCTGTCAATATTGGACCCGACCCGAAAACCCGATCCGAACCCGACCCGTAATTTTCGGGTTTGGGTTGACCCGAACCCGAAGCGGGTCGGGTTCGGGTTCGGAAAACCGACCCGTTTACAAAAACGGGTCGGGTTCGGGTTGACCCGACGGGTTGCCGGGTCAACCCGAAAACCCGTTTAACTTGAAAAAATTTTTTGATTCCCGCCTCTTTGCCCGCCTGTCCCCCCGCCTGTTTTCCCGCCTCTTTGCCCGCTGTTCCCGCCCTTTTTACCCGCTGCTTCCGCTGTCCATAGTCGCGTCGACGCGTCCCAGGTGAGGAGCAGTCGAGCGGTCCGAGCGGAGCCGCGTCCGCACTCCGCAGGCAAGGTCCGCGAGCGGAGACGCGTCCCAGGCGAGGTCCGAGCGAAGCCGCCTTTTTTTCACGCCGCGTCCGCACTGCGAGCGGTCGAGCCCGCCTGCCCAATCCGGACTCGCGACTGCCTCGAGCGGTCGATCCGCCTGGCGCCTGCGGCCTGCCCCGCCTCGAGCGGTCGATCCGCGACTCGCGACTGCCCCGCCTAAACCCTTACGCGGGTCGGGTCGGGTTGACCCGAAACTGAGGCGGGTCGGTTTCGGGTTTCGAAAACCGACCCGTTTATAAAACCGGGTCGGGTTGACCCGAACCCGAATAAATCCGGGTCACTTACGGGTCGGGTCGGGTTCGACCCGTAACCCGAAATTGACAGGTCTGACCTCCACCAATACAAGTTGTTCCTCCACCTCCACCAATGGTCCAAGAAATTCCTCCACCTCCACCAATACAAGTTGTTCCTCCACCTCCACCAATACAAGTTGTGCCACCACCAAAAGCTAGTTCATCACCGAAAAGAAAAAGAGAAGATGATGAAAAAGAGGAGAGTTCATCAAAAAAAGTCGTTCCATACGTAAAGAAGAAGACCAAAGAGGTTATCTCTGTAGATAATATAATAGTTGAATCACATCCTGCATTGGAAATAATGGACTATTCAGGGAAACCTTTTCTAGCAGAACAAAAACAACAATTTATGAATGAATGTTTCAAAAAATTTAATACAAAGTAAGTTTAGTTCTTTTTTAGTTGCGCTATGGTTGCGCTATGGTTGCGCTATTGTTGCGCTATGGTTGCGCTATGGTTATGGTTGCGCTATAGTTGCGCTATAGTTGCGCTATAGTTGCGTTATCGTTGCGCTATAGTTGCGCTATAGTTGCGCTATGGTTGCGCTATGGTTGCGCTACGGTTGCGCTATGGTTGCCCTATGGTTGCGCTCTAAAATTTTTTTTTTTGTAGGGAGCACAAAATATTTGTATCTGAAAACATTGAAATAAAAAGATCATATATTGACTTTCTGCTCACAAATGATTGGTTAGGTGATAACCATGTTGATGCATTTGCTTTCTTTTTACTTGAGCAGAGTAGGTTAATGGCGGAGAAATTTCAACGTTATTTGTATATTTCTCCATTGTATAGGGTAAGTATAAATAAAATTTTAATATTTTTATTGCATGTTTGTTTTTCCTTATGGAACTGAAGTATTGCAGGTATACAAGGCATTAAATCTGGATTATGAAATTTTTATCAAACACATTAATCCAGTTTCAGTTAAAGAAAGAAAACTTATTGTTCAACCCATAATTTACGAGAAGCACTGGGTTCTTCTTGTTGGAAAATTGAAGGAGAAAGTCTGGAAACTGTATGACTCATTACCAAATCCTGAACACAAGCATATTTGTCATAAAGTTGTAAGTGCAATTTAAATTTTAAGTTGAATCCAGATTACTATGTTTATATACATAATAAATGTTTAAAATGTTTTATTCGTACAGATAAATTATTTGCACGAGGACACCGTAGGATGCTTTTCTAGTGATATAACAAAATGGAACGTCCAGGCAGTTCGTGGAATTCCAACACAAACAAACAACTACGATTGTGGAATGTTCGTTTGTAAATATATGGAAAAGACAGTCCTACGAAAGAAAACAGACTGGATTGCTCTTAAGGATTGGCAAAATCACATGCCAAAATTTAGGGCAGAGCTAGCTTATTTTCTTTTTCTTCAAACAAAGAAGTAAACAATCTGTAACTTATTGTAAAATATTGTCCATAACTTATAAATGTATATTTTATCATGTAATTATATAGTTTTTGTTTGTTAAATAACATGTGCATATTCTGTAACTTCTGCTCACAAATTCTGTAACTTTAATATTTTCTTCTTCTTCAAAAAATAAAGTAATCTGTGTGACAAAAATAGCGCAACTATAGCGCAACTATAGCGCAATCATAGCGCAACCATAGCGCAACTATAGCGCAAGTAAAGCGCAACCATAGCGCAACCATAGCGCAACCATAGACCAACCATAGCGCAACAATAGCGCAACCATAGCGCAACCATAGCGCAACCATAGCTCAACCATAGCGCAACCATAGCGCAACCATAGCGCAACCATAGCGCAACTATAGCGCAACTATAGCGCAACTATAGCGCAACAATAGCGCAACAATAGCGCAACTATAGCGCAACCATAGCACAACCATAGCGCAACCTTAGCAATAAGTCAACTTAAGTCCAAATAAATATTACATTCCAAATTTAAACTTTATCGCAATTTTATTACAATCAATAAATGAAATCATTCAGTCCAAATAAATATTATTATATTACATTGCATATTCATTAAATTCCAACTCCGAAGAAAGAAAATCCATCATCAACTTGGTGTATTCAGCTCCAGGTTGGCTTGATGGTATGCCGGTTATATATTCCTCACTGAAACATTCAGGCATGCTTGAAAAGTTCATCTGTGTTGAACTAGGATGTGTTGAAGAAGGTTCATCCATTGGGTTATCCCCCACCAAAGGCTTCTTATCTGTAAGAAACTAGAGTTTTAGTCTTAGGATTTGGAATTAAATAATTAACAAGTCATTAAAAGCTTACTCTTAGGTCGTTTCTTCTTTTCCCAATGGATTTTCAGTCTTGCATTTGATATGCCTTTAGGTCTACGCTTTAGAGGATCTTTCAAATTAGCAGTTCCACCTTGGGAACCCGCAACATCCTTCTCATTTCTTTTCTTGCCACCAAGAATTAGGTATAATTTTTTATACATGTCTTGCAATGAGGAAAGAATAAACTCCTCTGCCTCCTCATTCCCTTGAGCTTCCGTGCTCATTTGATATGCAAACCTGCTCATCTGATTTCTGAATATGAATCCCCTACCACTTTGGAAATTATTACTTCTTTGAGAATTAAGTAAGTAACCTGAATAAAAAACTTGTCAAGCCCTTGCTGACCAACGAAGTAATAAGTACTTCTCAGGAAATTTAGCCATATCCAACTGTTTAAAAACCCTCAAACAATGAGAACACAGCAATCCCATGGTTTCATACTTCTTACAGCTGTATTGAATGTTACCTTCTGTTGCATCAAACTGAACAACCCAAGCATGGTTTTGATTCTTTTTCTCTATGTAGTTGACTTGAAACTTTGAAGAATCAGTCGAGACAAAATCTATACTCATTTCTCCCACAGCCTTTATAAATTCTTCCTCAAAAATTGAATATATTCTTCTTGAGTAAAATCTAGCAGCTTGTTTTAATATTGAGCTGTTCTTTATCACGGGAACAATTTCGGATTGACTACATTTGTAATCCTCATCTTGCTCATTTCGCCGCCAATTCATCAGTACCTTCTCCAAGCCAAGAAAACAGTCAGTTAATGAACTTGTTGGCTTCGAAATGCCATGACACACATTATTAGTACATTCACTACGCTGCGTTGATAAAATGCCCATGTAAAAGGAATCCTTGTTGAAAGCAGTTGACCACTTTCTCCTAATCTTATAAAGATCCTGCAACCATTCATGGTTATGAAGATTCCCTTCCTTGATCATTTCATCCCACGCTTCCTCAAACACTTCCTCAGAATCACACCACCTCATACACTTATGGAAGAGTCCTCTAACTTTATTATTGCTATTGTAGATGAAAACTTTTGATGGAACCTTTTTAAAGATGTGCCATTGGCATAATCTATGACGTGTATGAGGTAATGCAACTTCTATGGCCCTGGCCATAGCTTGGTCCTGATCAGTGAATATTGTTGTTGGATATTTATTACCCATTATTCGTACAAATGTTTTAAACAATCATGCAAAACTTTCAATTGTCTCTTCTGACAAAAAAGCAAGCCCAAACAAAATATTCTGCCAATGATTGTTAACACCAACAAATGGCGCACAAACAAAATTATACTTGTTCAGCCTGTAACTAGTATCAAAAATCAACACATCCCCAAAACATTCATAATCTATCCTGCTTCTGCCATCAACTTAGAAAAAATTTAACAATCTATCCTCATCATCATATTGAACATCCCATGCGAACATGTGGTAATCCACTTGTCGATCTTTAAATAATTGAATCAAAGAATTAGTGTCACCAATTTCAATCCTTGCTCTTTTCTTTTTTTGAATCAAATTATATGCATCCCTCTTAGAGAATCCGACATTCTCACATCCACCAACTTCCTCTGCAAGGTAGGCATATGCATCAACGGTTCTAATCCCTGCATCTGTCATCGATTTCAGGACGGCAGCTTTTTCCTCAATAATATTCCTACATGATCTTAAAAGGTGTCGGTCGGCTGGGCTAGCTAATTCATGGTTGTGGGATTCAATAAATCTTTTGACATGCCAGTAACCATCTTCATCTGTGACAAACCTCACCATGGCTGGACAACCAGTTCTGACAACTGGTCTAGTGAATCTCTTTCTCTTTCCTGAAGTATGATCATCACTTTTCTTGAAACCAGCTTTTGAACAAACAAAGTCCTTCGATTTTATCTTTCTAGAATTTGGCCAAAAACTGTGATGATCCTTTCGGACACTAAATCCATTATCGTGAGCATAAGTGCAAAAACATTCATATGCTTCTGTCTCATCTTTATAAACAGCCTGAAAGAAACAGTAAAGCGCAAGTAAAGCGCAACCATAGCGCAACCATAGCGCAACAATAGCGCAACCATAGCGCAACCATAGCGCAACCATAGCGCAACCATAACGACAAGTTCAGTTTTTTTATTTATCATCTTCAACCTAAAATCAATAATGAAAGCTAAGAAACAACAATATTATATTTTCTTTTTTTTTTTTACTTTTTCGACAAAAGAAATTTATTAAAAATCGCAAAATCAAAGATCCTAAGACTAATGAACTGAAACCTACGTCTTCTTTCTGCGGCGATAATATTAAAACTAACTGTTTAGAACTTTCTAACTTACCGAAATGTTGAAACCAGAGGAATTTCCGGCTACGTTAGGTTCCGATTCCGATTCATGCATTACCCCTTGCGATTCATGCATCCTTTCCGATTCATGCATCTTATACGATTCATGCACTCCCTCTTCCATTCCCTCTTCGACCTCCCTCTTCGCTGAGCAGTCCATTTCTTCTCTGCAATTTTCTGGCTCATTTTTTCTTCTACAGCAGTCTTTATTTGAGTCTTTCGCGGCTTTCAAAATGAAAAAATAGGGCGGCAAATGCTTAAAAGTTCAAATGAAAAGCATTATCGGGTCGGGTCGCTAACTCTGAAAAGACATAAAGCGTTAATATTAAATTAAAAAAAATCCTAACAGATGGCGCATTTTTATTGGCGATCGAACGGAGAGATGACTTCGGTCACCTGACCCAATAATTTGCCCAAAACTCGAATTAGCACCGGCTCTAAACTCAATTCGACTTATTTATAATCGTCGTCTGGGATGAGTGTGAGAAGCACCATTCTTCAATAAAATAGGCGTTGGAATAACAATTTTCTTCTATAAATACAATCTCAGATATTCCTATGGCCACTCCTGTCCAGTCCGGCTATGAAGCAATCGCTCCTCCGCGCTCCCAAAGCGGGGATTCCATTGAGCGGGAAAACGAAGAAGGTCCCGCTTCCCATTTTCAATCCACAGGGGAGCCCTAATTCCGAGTGTCTCGATGTTTCCTTCTCTGCTTCTCCTCCCCCAATTTCCATAATCACTGACAACCTTTCTGTTACTTCATCGAATTCGGTGACCGGCGCCGCTGGCGATCTTGATGAGGTAGAATCGAGTTATTCGATGATTTCTCTTTTATTGGAGAACTCCGATCAATCTGGGCTACCGGAGTTTCCACCAGCGCCTTTGCTAGAACCCGTCGGAGCTGCTAGAGAAAACCCGAAGGAGGCTAGCACATCGGTTGAGCCGGCGTCGTTCATTGAAGATATTGTAAGAGGCGGACGAAGCTGTGCGGAGGAGGTGAGCTCCTAACTAAAATATTTTTTCTCTTCTCTCGTCCTTGATATCCCATCATATGATGAGCTTCCTATGTTTCTAGATCTTAACGAAGCCGTCGGAGATGACCGCTCAACCAGAAGCTCAGATCATCGTGGGAAATTGCTCTGCAGAGGATGAAGGACAGCGGAATTTGGAGTTAGCGATAGCTGGATTCTCAGAAGCGATGGAGAAGCTCTGCGATGCGATCAGGGAGGTGTTATTGCCCGAAATTAAAATGAGGAAGCGACGAAACCGGAATGATGGCGTCTTCTTCTTCCTTGTGAGGATGGGGGAGCTGACGCTGGCATTCTTTATCGGTGCTGTGCTGGTCTCCGTTCTCCTCACCGCGATGGCTCCTGAAGGCTACCTAATCTTGAATAACTTGTCGGACTTCAACGGACCTTCTCCGTCGTGATTCAGTCGGTCAGGCGCTGAAAATGGTTTACCGTAAGTATATTTTTCTAATGGGAGTAAACTTAAAACTATGGTTTCTGTGTTTAAGGTCATCATAGTTGATTTTTTTTTGCTGCGTTAAGTGGTTTTTAAAGTCTTTCAATTACTAGAAAAGCAACATATTCGATACAATTCTTGGTCATTTGTTTTGAAAATTAGTTGTAATCAGATTATTAAAAAACTGAAGATAATCCTATCGGATAAAAAATTTGTATAAATCAATTGATGCGTAAAAGTAGTTATGATAGATAGATAGAAAGAGTTTCTTGTATTTCAGTTGAGATTTGCACACCCTATTACAATCGAATCGAATCATAAGTCTTAAAGAAAATCCATGGTTCAGTGTTCCAACAAAAGCTCCAGAAGAATAAAAAATCTTAGAGCAAATCCATGGTTTATGGAAACAATTTTATTACAGTCATGTTAGAAATGGCTTTTCTTTATTATATTTAGATGAGAATTTTATTCTTGATAGGACACAATGGAGAAATCTGATTCATACAGCCGGCCCCATATAATGAGATAAAGGCTTGTTGTTGTTGATGTTGATCAATTTGATATTAATGTGATGTATTAGTGCTTTTAGAAACGTTGATAATGTGGCAGTGAATATGGTTCTAGGAGATAGTTGGATGAGTAGAATTTTTAAGAGATCTTCAAACTTCATACATAATCGAATTTGTATTTACATTTATCAAGAATTCCACTTTTTTTATTTAGTATTTATTTATTTTGGATTGCATTGGACTAGGTCCCTTTCTCTTACCGATTTGATTAAAAAATTATTATATATTTACATGTATTCTTCACCACTGAATTAAAAGAAAGAAAACTTTTTCGTTTCCTACGGCCGAATTTTTTTTGGCTTTTTGCTTTGTATGGGATACCATTTGGGCGGAGAAGGAAACCTTCAGAACCCCTGAAACATTGTTGCGAATGTAGGAATTTAACAGATTTCTAGATCCAGCGCCGTAGGTTGCCCCTTGCCTCCACTGGCTTCCAAAGCACTAGAACTATAGCTAGATGATCCCTATTTCAAGATCATTCCCTATTTATCTTATGTTGCAACTCGCTTTGCTGATTCGCAAAGATCGTCTTCGATGGCCCAATCAAGTGTCTCCTTAGATGTCAATGAAGTTAGAATGGAAGATCCTCTCAACCCTTTTTACATCCATCACTCCGATAACCCGAGACTCACCCTCGCCTCCCAAATCTTGACAAGAGAGAACTATGGATTTTGAAACCGAGCTAAGTCCATTGAACTCTCAGCCAAAAATTAGGCAGGTTCGGGGACGGTTCAATTGGTCGCCTGGACGAGATTGACCATACTCTCCTTAACATCTGGAATCACGTACCGACCCAACTCTCATCTTCTGTGATAATTAGGACGCCATCCACATTGCTACAAATCCCACTTTTTACGAACATACAAAATGCATTAGGTTATATTATTAATTGTTCGTGAAAAAGTGAATAATGGCTTTGTCAAACTATTCTCTATCCAGTCTCTCCTCTAGCTCGCCGACTTCCTTACTAAACCGGTTTCATCCACTCATCTATTTTCACTTCTATGCAAGATGAGCGTGCTAAATATCTTCTGCTTCTCTTGAGGGTGAGTATCAAGAAATCCATTTTTTTATATAGTTTTTTTTTTTTCGCTTTGGATTACATTGAATTGGGTCGCTTTCTCTTACCGGTTTGATTAAAGAATTACTATATATTTTACATGTATTCTTCACTACCGAATATAAGAAAGAATTTTTTTTTGATTTCCTACGGCCTCTCTATCGTTTTTTCTGATAACATTTGAAGAGCAAACTTAAGGGCTACGAAAAAGAAGAGATTTGGATGATGAAGATATTAATAGATTGGAGAACTTAAAATTACAACAATTAGAAGGTATTAAGAATAATCTTCTCACTTCATTGTTGTCTAATGAGTGGATGTATTCTTCTAGCTAGTCTTAAATTATCCTAAGAAATTAATCATTGGTGATTAAGATCAAGATATAAAGACTGTAAGTGCATTTTGAAATGAGATTAATTACTTGAATTTTCTTATCTTAGATAGAATCTAACAACATTGATGAAGCTCTACAAGATCATATTGGATCAATGCAATACATGAGAAGTTAAATTAATGTATAAAAAATAATGTATGAGATTTAGCGCCTATATTATAGGTTCAACATGTGAATGGAACAAAATTGAATTCAAGAATTGGGCAAATGATTCAATGATTACATTCGGGATAAGGCGAGATTAGTAGCATAGAGTTATATTCAAATTGATAAGATCGACTTTGAGAACTCATATGTGCCTATATCTAAATTTGAGGTAGTTATATTACTCTTCACACTTGTATGTCACAAGAAAGTTAAGCTATATCATATGCATGCCAAAAATGCTTTTTAAAATAATGTAATAGAACAATATGTGTTTACAAAACAACCATCAAGTTCTAATGATCATGTTCATCCAAACTATGTATATGAATTAACGAAAATATTATATGGGTTCAAGCAAACATCTAGAGGTCATTATGAAAAATTGAGTATATTTTTTATTAGTATTGGATTTATAACATAGGCGTCATAGTGTTTATAAAGAAATTGGGATAGTACATGATTATTCTTAGATTTATGTGGATGACATATTTTTTAAAATTACGAACGATTCTGTATGTCATGGTTTTATTTCAAATATGATTAAGAGATTTTAAGTGAGTTAGATGGGGAGACCTCATATTCTTTCTTGGATTTCATATGAAGTAAAAGGATGAAGGATTTTTATTTCTCAAATGAAGTATGTATGCAATTAGATTAATGTATTCAATATGAAGGGACTCAAGTCCATAGGAACGCTCAATAGCCCTACAAAATGTTAAATAGCGATGTAAAAGAAAAACCAATCGAGTCTAAATTTTATAGAGACTTGGTAAGATCACTGCTCTATCTAATAGCTATCAAACCATTCATTATGTTTGCAACAAGGTTATGTGGTAGATGCTAAATATATCTTATATCACAATTAATTGTCATAAAAAGTATTTTTAGATGTTTGATTGGTACACACATCATAGGACTATGTATCAGGAGCCTTTATTTGAGTTTTTGGATTTTTTTTTTAAAGCAAACAATGCTGGATGAAATGTCTATTTGAAAAGCACTTCAACACATTAATTCATAGAACTTTCATTAGTATTGTGGTCCACTAAAAATAGAATTCAATTATTTTATCAACAATAGAGGTATAATATGTCATTGCAGGAAGCTATATCACACAATTATATTTGAAGATACTAGTGTGATAAATCTAACAAAGATCCCACACAAACAATATATATATAGATTGGTCCAACTTTATTTGGAATCATGTTGCCTAAGGTGATGTAATTGTGGAGTTTGTTGCTATGGATCATTAGCTTGTAGACATATTCATAAACCCCCAATTGAAAAAAAAAATTGATTTAGTAATATGAGATGGAAATTACCGATGCTAGATCTTGCATCATAGATAATTTTGGATAGGCCAGCTTATGTTTTACAAATTTGCCTTCCATCATGTCCCAATCTAGCATTTGATATAATAAAAAAATTGCAAAAATACAACATTGTCAACAAACACACGTTAACTTTATTTGTCCTCCATTTAAGCTAATGAGAACTTGTAAAGTCCATCGGATGATCGTTAACCTATTGACTAATTGATATGTTTAATGAATTTAATACTATGGTTTAACAACAATCACATCACCTTTGACTATATGAAAAACTGAGGCGATTCGTTTTGAAACCCTGCCTTAAGCCAATTTCCCACCACTTACACTTAACCCTCTCTACCCTTCGTTGCATTCTCTTTCTTATTTTATTTTCTATAATCTCTCATCCAAAGAGGTTTAGTTACCCATAATAAGGGAAAATGTCAATAGGTTGTAGAATACTTAACATCTCTCATCACAATATCAATAAAGAATCTATTAATGCCACAGGCATATTGACTCAACTATTGACCTTGAATGTAATATAATGACCTTGTTTGGAAGATCTAATCTTAGGGTCCTCCTTTAGTACTGTTGCGGGCTAGAATATTCGTGGTGGTAGAGTGAGTAAACTTTTCGTCTTAGCGATGTACGGATATCCAATACAAAAATAGAGAGAGAAGTAAAAAAAATATGAACTTTTTTACGTGGAAACCAAAGAGAAAAAAATCACGGGCCTCGCCCAAGTGAAAATATTCAACTAAATTTGAGTGAATTACAAAGGTTGCCTCATCCCTTGACTTAGAAGCGATCTAATTATAGTAGTTTGGAGAGTTAGGCAAAGGTCTGGTGACAGTCTGGCGGAATATCCGATGGCATTCGTGTAGAAGTTTAGCTGACGGGGAATGATCCAATGAAGGTCGGGCAGAAGTCCAGCAATGCTTGGCTACCAGGTGGAAGTTCAGAGGCAGGTGACGGTTCGACGGTGATCCGACAAAGGTCAGACATAAGTCCGGAGGAGGTCGACAACTGAGTAAAAGTTTGGCGGCAGTCGGCAGTCGAGCGGCGGTCTGATGACGGTTGGGCTGAAGTCCGGCGGTGGTCGGCGGCCGGGCAATGTTCAGACGATGGTCAGGCTGAAGTACGGCGACGGTCAACGGCCAGGTGGAAGTCCGGCAGTGGTCGGCGGCTGGGCGATGGTCCGACGAAGGTCAGCCTGAAGTCCGGCAGTGGTCGGCAGCCGAGCGGTGGTCTGACGACGGTCGGGCTGAAGTTCGGCAATGGTGTAATTGGCGTGTGTATTGAAATATTGATTAATCAAATAAGAGAAAAGAATTGATCAATGCTATGCTCACATTTATAGTGTCTGACTTGATCCATATTTATTAAGTAACCCTAATCTACTAAGTCAAAGACATAATAAAAAAAATGAAGTATAGGTATAGTGTGTGGCATATGAAACAAAGTATTTAGTCTAAATACAAATAAATGATGTAAAATATAATGGCCAATAACACATGATGATTTAAAACTTGTCAACTTAACTTTGAGGGTTAACCCATGTCGGGTAGTATCTCATACAACTTACTTTGATTTTTTGAGAGTTGAATACATGGTTGTGAAACCAATTAAACATTGAAATGACACATCAAGAGTGGGGTAAATTAATATTTTTTTTTTAAAATACCAAATATTTTTCTAAAAATAAATTCAGAATTTAATGCAAAAGCGAATAAAATAACAAATTTTATTTTTTTATTATTTTCTAAAAAACATAAGTTACAAATTTTTTGTTCATTTTATTTATTCTGATTTTTTATTTTTTTTAAACAAATATAAATTATAATCAATTACAATGATTTTTGTATCACATTAATAAGCAAACTCAAGTCAGATTGTAGAAAAGTAGCTATACGGGAAAGTAAAAAATTGCAGAGTAAATGCGATGAGAAAAAGAACAACATGAATTTTTATTGTAGTTCGATCAACTTGACCTATGTCTACTCCCCTAAGTCATCTTCAGGTATTGCACTAATTAATAGTGACTCTCCTTTAGCCTCACGGCTAGGCAAATAAGCCCTTACAGACGCAAACTCAAATCACTTTCACCTCCTTTGTGATGCGGAGTAGTTGAAATCCTTTTTACCTCCTTGGTGCGTCAGAGTGCCGAAATCTTTTTAACCTCCTCAATGTGGCGGAGAATTGAAATTCCTTTCACCTCCTTAGTGTGGAAAGTTATACCAAATGAAGCCTTAATTAAGAAAAACACATCTGATTTCCAAAACTTATTTTTAGGACTCAATTTGTATAGTTAAAAGGTTTTGGTTATTAATTCTCTTTGAAATGTGAATGACATTTTATCATTATTATAAATATTGAATTATGACTACAAAACTATGATTAAACCATTTTTATGGGCTAAGAGTCCTATTAATCAATTAAAATTGTATAGATTTTCATGTATTTTTATATATCATATGTTTTGTAGATATATTTACATTATTTATTCTATAAAATAATATTTGAATGATAAAGTAAAAAATTAAGTATGCATAAGAAATTACTAACATATTTTGAAATCTAACTGTTTGTTTTTTACTATTTTATATATGGAATAAAATTAAAGAAAAAATGCATTAGCTATTTATATCATGAATCATAATATCAAAAAATTTGGGGTAAGATCCGCCGAAGCGGGTAGCCTTAACCGCATGTGATCGGTAACAGAAAAGCTCGAAAGCCATTCCCGTCCCTGTCTGGGGAGATGCCAACCGTCTCTCCTTTCAACGAACACAATTAAATTGATTAGCGTCATATCTTATTTAGGATAAAAAGAAGGAATTCCAATGGGTGTGGGACTAATTCGGTGACCTCCGCGGCTTGCGATCTTGATGAGGTAGAATCGAATTATTCGATAATTTCTCTTTTACTACTAGAGAACTCCGATCAATCTGGGCTACCAGAGTTTCCACCCGCGCCTTTGCTGGAACCCGTCGGAGCTGCTACAGAGAACCTGAAGGAGGCGATCACATCGGTTGAGCCGGCGTCGTTCATTGAAGATATTGTATGTGGCGGACGAAGTTGTGCGGAAGAGGTGAGCTTCCTATGTTTCTAGATCTTAACGGAGTCGTCGGAGTTGGCCGCTTGACCAGAAGCTCAGATCATTGTGGGAAATTGCTCTGCGAAGCATGA
The DNA here is from genome assembly GCA_019514585.1 of Dendrobium officinale. Classification (NCBI taxonomy): domain Eukaryota; kingdom Viridiplantae; phylum Streptophyta; class Magnoliopsida; order Asparagales; family Orchidaceae; genus Dendrobium; species Dendrobium officinale. The sequence continues at coordinate 7,854,297 of CM033690.1, forward strand.
AGGAGAGCGGAATCTGGGGTTAGCGCTACCTGGATTCTCAGAAGCGTTGGAGAAGCTCTGCGATGCGATCAGGGAGGTGTTATTACCCCTTGTCCATGTAAGACAATTATATCCCGTATGTAATACACCACATCATTTTTGAAAAGGTCAGTTAGTCTGGCAAACTCAATCCTGTACTTTGCTTGGTTTGCTATTTTGTCCTCGTCAAAGCTTTGATGTTCATAATATGATTTTTTATTTTGTATACATACACAATTACTTTCCAAGCAAATTTATTTTTACAATATAGTTTAAATTGCCCAGGTAAATAAACTAAATTGTGTCATTACTCAAAATAAGTGATAATTTTTTAATATAAAAATATATGAATTAAATTTGTTTGCAGGCATTTGTAAATATTTGTAGTTCTCTTTAAATTGATAAAATGCCACTACTAAGTCTTGCAAGTACTATTTTATGACCAATATATTTTGATATAAAACCCTAGGCATTATTGGCTCTCGCAACACTTTATGGGTCATTGAGAACCTGTAACTGATTATCGTAAACTCTAATGCAGGCTGCGCTTTAATACAAAAGTTTTGGCAAACTCCACCTGCTCTAACATATCTTTGTAAGCCCTTTTACGAGCCTCTATAAAGTTTATTAGGTATAAACAAACTTAATAATTAAAATCTCTAATAAAGCACAAATACTATTTTAGGAAGATTAAATTCTAATAAAAATCACGTGAGTTTACATATTGGAATCAAGATTTTAAGGTATATTTCAAGATAATAATATATTGGAAACCATAATTTGAGTTCTAAAGCATGTGAGTATATATATTCATGTGTAAAATTAGAAAAAAATGTATTGAAATGCTTAAAGAGCAATTTTTTCCTAATCCTAGCCACCAAGTTTCTATTTCTTAGCCCAAATCATACTTTCTTGCAACATTTGTGAGAGAGAAAATCACATGGAAAAATAAAAGCTGTTTAGATCATTCAAAGCTATCTTCTACATTTGGTTCTCCATGCTCGGATCCATTTGTGTGAATGTATTAGTATTTTTTTTAAATTATTTTGCCAAGTTGATTCAGAAGAAAAGCTTAGGGGTTGGTATCATTGCCCAAAATGACAAAGAATGGTATAGTTCCCCTTGAAGAAGCGATATAGGTGGCAAAAGGCTTTGCCACTTGCTTGGAGTAAGGGAGTAATACTTATTTTCTTTGACGGTTATGAAGGTGACGGCTGCAGCTAGTGTAAAAATAGGCCTTAAAGCTGAAACATATAGAAAAACATCATGTTCCTTATTTGTTTGTTTTACCATGTTTGATTATGTTTCATTACTTGTTTTATTTCATGCAACTTCTCTAAGTGAATATCTAGATCTTGATTTTAAAATAATTTCTTACTGTAAGTTTTATTATTATTATTTTTAAATATAAAAATATATGAAAATGAACTTTTTTTTGCAAGCATTCATAAGATTTATAGTTCTCCATAAATGGGTAGGAAGTTGCCACTAAGTCTTGCACATGCTATTCTCTGGCCAAAAATTTTTTAGTCTAAAACACCAAGCATTGTAGGTTGTCGCAACACTCTGCAGGCCTTCAAGAGCCCGTAACATATCATCGTAAACTCTTGTGAGGGCTTTGCTACAATATAACATTTTTGGTGTCTTTGTAAATTCTAACAAATCTCTGTAAACTTTTTTATGGGCCTATGTCATGTATATCGGGTATAAGCAAACTTAATCACAAAAATCTCTAATTAAGTGTAATTTATTCATTATGATGATTAAAACCAAACAAAAGTAATGTGAGCTTTCAAATTGGAATAGAAATATGAAGCTATAATTCAAATAATAATAATAATATATTGAAAACTTAATTTGAATTTTAAAGCATATAGTTATGTGTTCATGAAATATTAGGAAAAAAAAGGTAATTGAATACTTGAGCAATTTTTTCTAATCCTAACCATCAGGTTTTTTACCCTAGATCATAATTTTCTATAGCCTTTATTTGAGAGAAAAGTGAAAAAGAAAGGTGAAAAGAAAAATAAAAGCTTGCTGGATCATTCAAAGTTCTCTTCCATATTTAGTTCTACATGTGGCATTCTTCATGCACTAATTCATCCACTTGAAATATTATTTTCAATGATTTTATTTTTTTGTGGAAAAAAATTTGCTAAAAAACAAATCCAAATTCACCCCAATCCGGCCCCGAACAAAACCCTTCCTCTTTGTCTTAAGTCACAAATAAACCATCAAATAGTGAATTAATCTAATTGCAACATCTCGTAAGTATAATCATCAAAGTGTTGTCAAGCTTTAACCCAATGATAGTGTTAAGACTACTAGGCTAGCTTGTATATTGTCTCATGAGTTTGATTAAATTGAGTCTTGCCACCTAATCTTACTAGATTTTAAGATTTAATTTTAAAAATAAAATTTGATGGAGTTGAAAGGAAATTTGAAATACATAAATAAATTTCTATAATATTAAAAAAGATAGAGAAAAATAGAAGAAGATTTGAGAAGTTGTTTGTCACTATAGTCTAAATGTGTGATTATATTTTGAAAATTGATTAGGATGATATGTTTTACATAAATAATAATATGAGATTTGGATATGATATGATGATTCTTATTATCAAATGAATTACAACCTAATAATTCTAGGTCAAAACAACGTATATTCAAAAGAGCATAACTAAATTGATTATGGAAAGGTAGAGTCAAAACAATGTATTGAAATGTGATAATAAGCCATGATGATGTTTATATTTGGTGTGTGTATTGAAATATTGATCAATCAATTAAGATAAATGAATTGATCAATGTTATGCTCATAGTATAGTGTCAAATTTGATCCATATCAATTAAGTAACCCTAATCTATTGGGTCAAAGAGGTAATAAAAAAGAGAAGTATAGGTATAGAGTGTGGCATATGAACCATAATATTTAGTCTAAATGCAAATGAATGATGCAAAATACAATGGCCAATAACACATCATGGTTTAAAACTTGTTAACTTTGAGGGTTAACATGTGTCGGATAGTGTCTCTTATAACTAACTTTAATTTTTTGAGAGTTGAATAGTTGGTTGTGAAATCAATTAAATGTTGAAATGAGACTCCAAGACGGGGGTAAATTGGTGTTTTAAAATTTTTTCAAAACCTTTTTGAATTTAAAATAAATTCAGAATTTATTGTAAATGTGAAAAAGATAACAAATTCTTTTTTTTTTTTTGTTAAAAAAAAAAACAAGTAACAAAATTTTTATTCATTTTTTTTTTAAGCAAATTTCAATTCTAATCAATTACAATTTTTTTCATATCATAATAATAATCAAACTCAATTTAGATTGTAAAAAAATAAATAGGTCTTTCTTGGATTTCAAATGAAGTAAAAGGATGCAAGATTTTTATTTCTAAAATAAAGTATGTATGCAATTTGGTTAATAGATTCAATATGAAGGGACTCAAGTCCATTGGAACTCCCGTTAGCCCTAAAAAAAGTTAAATAGCAATGTAAAGGGAAACTCAATCAAGTTTAAATTGGATAGAGGCTTGATAGATCACTACTCTATTTGAGATTGTTGCAATTTAGTTCTTGATTGTTGATATTTTTATAACATGTATGTTTTTTATTTTTCTAAATATTATTGTTTTGATTATTATTTCTCCTAACATATTTTCGATGCATTATTTTATTGTTTGTGTGTACTAACATTTCAGAAGAATCATACTTCAGATTGTTGAAGACTTCAAATCAGATCAGTTTAGGATTTATTGTAAATGAAGTTTGTAATTTTCATTTCATTGAGTCTGAGAGAGTGTGATTGTAATTGAGTAACAATGCATACACACACCGGGGGAGAGTTTAAAATTTGCAATTTTTTAAATTGATTGTACTATACGAATGAACTTCATATAGGATAATTTGTATAGTTATTTTCCCCGACGAGCAGTCAAAACGAATAGAAAGATGAAAATTTTTCTAAGAATTAATCGTACTGCACGATTACCATTCGTATATACCTTTTAGAGTACAAAATGGATGGGTCCCTTTTCGTTCAAAAGGATTTTTTCAAGTATGGATCTTTTTGTACGATCAACATTCGTACATACTTCCAGAGTAGGAAATGGACGGGTCGCTTTTCATGAAAAAAGATATTTTCTAAGTATTGATCGTACTGTACGATCTACCATTTGTGTATATCTTCGAGAGTACAAAATTGTGAGGATGAAAAATATTTTAACTATTCGTACTGTACGAACAAGGTTCGTGCAGGACGATCAACATGTACGAATTCATTTCGTACCAAATTCACATTAGATTTATACGCAATAGTTTTTGAACTGTTCATACATACGAACATACGATTATATTGTACGATCATGAATACTTAAAATTAAAAATTTCAGTTTTCTAGAAGGTTTTTTCATGTATTTGATTTAAAAGGTCCACTAAAACTGATTTGAAAAGAATCTTGTTTTCATGATTTTTTAAGGTCAATTGAAAGAGAGAGTGTGAGAGAGTGTTTAAGAGAGATTTCTTGTAAGTGGAGTGTGAAGGGTTCACAAGGTTACTCAAAAGTAAGGATCTCTTTATGATTTTGGTTATCACTCTTCTTCTTGTCTTTCTAGTTGCTCGTGAGAAGATCTTTGAAGAAGATCTTGTACTCTACCGACACTTGGAGAGTGTGAATAGACAACAGTTATCTGCCGACACTTGGAGAGTGTGAACAGACGACAGTTCTCTACCGACACTTAGAGAGTGTAAATAGACGATGGTTCTCTGCCGACACTTGTAGAGTGTGAAAAGATGACAGTTTTATGCCGCATCGGGGATTGATGGAAGAGAGGATTTGTAAAGGCTTCTCCACCTTGCTAAGGGGGAAAAAGAAGAGACACTTTGGTAATAGTGTAATACATGAAGAGGAACTTTTCAGGGAGGGGATGTAGGTCGTGTTTGATCGAACTACTATAAATCTTTGTGTCTTTTAATTTCTGTATTTATTTACTGCAAGTTTTTTTTTTGTGGTTGAAAAATTATTTTAAAAACTTTAATTAACTTGCTACGAGAATCAAAGATTTTCCAATTAAAAAATTCAAGAGAAAATTTTAAATTACTAATTCACCCCCCCCCCCCCCCCCTCTTGGTTGGCCTTGAGACATTAGTTTAAGTTTAACAACCTAATTAAGATTCAACATACTCTAATAATAGCTATCACACCATTCATTATGTTTGTAATATGGTTATGTGCTAGATGCTAACCATATATTTCTTCACAATTGATTGTCATTAAAATTATTTTTAGATATTTTATTGGTACGAACATTCTAGGACTATATATCATAAGTTTTTATCTGAGTTGTTGATGTAAACTATGTTGGATGAAAAGTCTATTAGAAAAGTACTTCAAATGCATATTAATTCACAGGGCTTTCATTATTATCATGGCCCACTAAACTAAATTATTTTATTAGCAAAAGAAGCATATTATGTCATTGCAGGAAGCTATATCACACGATTAGATTTGAACATACCAGTGTGATAAATCTAACAAAAACCTCACACAAACAAAATATATAGAGATTGGTTAAACTTTATTTGGAATCATGTTGCCAAAGGTGATGTAATTTTGGAGTTTTTTACCATGGATCATTAGCTTGCAAACATATTCATTAACCCCCAATTGAAAATTGATTTAGTACTCTGAGATGGAGATTACTAATGCTAATACAATCTTACACTTTACTTGGTTTGTTATTATGTCCTTGACAAAGTTTGATGTTCACAATATGATTTTTTATTTTGTATGCATACAAAATTACCTTCCAAGCAAATTTATTTTTTCAATATAGTTTAAATTGCTTAGGCAAATAAACGAAATTGTGTTATTACCATTCATTATGATTGCAACAAGGTTATGTGCTAGATGCTAAGCATATCTTAGATCACAATTGATTGTCATAAAAAGTATTTTTAGATATTTGATTTGTACACACATCATAGGACTATGTATCAAGAGCTTTTATTTTAGGATTTTTTTACGCAAACTATGTTGGATGAAATGTCTACTAGAAAGAACTTCTACACCTTAATTCATAGGACTTTCATTAGCATTATGGTCCAGTAAAAATAGAATTCAATTATTTTATTAATAATAGAAGCATAGTATGTCAATGCAGGAAGCTAATCTAACAAAAACCTCACATAAACACACAAACAAAATATATAAAGATTTGTTCAGCTTTATTTGAAATCATGTTTCCTAAAGTGATGTAATTTCATAGTTTGTTACTATGGATCATTAGCTTGCAGACATATTCATAAAACCTTCAATTAAAGATTGATTTACTACTCTGAAATGGAGTTTAATGATGTTATATCTTGCATTATAGTTAATTTTGGTTAGCTCAACTTATGTTTTACAAGTTTACCTTCGATCATGTTCCAATCTAAGATCTGAAATAATAAAACAAATTGTAAAAATATGATTTCATCAAGAAATTCACATTATATTTATTTATCCTCCATTTAAGTTAATAAGAACCTGTAAAGTATCAGATGCCAGTGAACCTTTTGCCTAATTTGTATGTTTAATGAATTCAATACTATGATTTAACACCAACTGAGTCGCCTTTGACTATATGAAAAAATGAGGCAATTCACTTTGAAACCCTGCCTTATGCCTATTTCCCACCACTTGCACTTAAACCCTAATAGCATCACCTTTCTACCCATAGTTGCACTCTCTTATTTTATTTTCTATAATGACTCATCCAAAGAGGTTTAGTTGCCAATTGTAACGCCTCATAATCAAATTAGGAAGAAGTGTCTATTTTATCTTTATAAAATATACTAGAGCCTATATAAATAATAACTAGTGAAAGCAACTAACAATTACATACCTCAAAATATTATAATATATTCATTCTCTAAAAATCAATACATAATAATCAATATATCAATATAATCACAAATCTATCACAAACTCTTGAGTACAAAAGAATAAAAGAAAAAGCAGAAAAAATCTAAAGAAAACCTGATGATCTATGTCATCCTCACTCCAACTGGTTTTGACTCCTTCCCTAACTCAAAATAATAAAAATCTACATAATAAGCTAAACAGCCAAGTAGGAAACCAAACTCTATCATTGTTTTCAATATATGATAAAAGAATTAATAAGTATATTTCAGTTCTAGCCAATATCAATCGTCTCATTATATAAGAAATAAAAATCTCTAAAAATCAATAATAAAATCAATATGTTCAATGAAATTAAAAGACATACGATAAAGGGTATTATAACCTAATAAATCATCACAGTATGCTATTCTATGTTATATTAATATTAGTGCCAGTATGAGTTATAAATCTGTCAATCAGTTTAATGAACTATCAGATAAATATCATCATGAGTATAATTAAGAAAAATAAGGCATGACATTTAATTTTAATATGGTGTTTTCTTTGCACATATGTTATATGTTATAGCCCTCAGTCTATTAATTTTCATAGGTGGCTTTTCATAATCATCTATGAGTCATCATCCTCTATCCATCGGCATAATTCAGTTAATTAGTTACATGCTACAATTAAGATTACACAACCAGTCTTTTATTTAAAGGAAAGTCCATTGGCCCACCCTTATGTATTGGGTATTATATTTTAAGAGCCAATTCATATTCATTATAATGTTAAACACCAGTCTTCATTGCTTACATGTAAATGCTATCTTTTTTCAATGCGATCTAAGTCAATATTATGTATGAAATACATAAATATATAAATACATTGAATCTATCAAATTTATATATTATACATTTAGATAAAAAATTTATATCTTTCAATTTAACTGGTGAAAATTTAATATATTCCTGTCAAAATGCTCATATTGATGAGATTTATCATGTAAAATAATGGTATAAAAGTTTTATCAATGCAAAATTATCCTCATTTTTAGTAACAAAAATATAAATTTGATCAAAAAAATATCAAAAATACAAAATTATTAAAATCAGAGATAGAATAATTATTTCTTATAATGAAACGAGCAAATTTTCTAACATGGTCGACGAACGAAAAAACTGCAACCTCCAAAACCTAGCTTTAATTTCCTCTCCTATCTTTTCACTCTTAATTTAGTTTTTGTTTTCTCTTTTTTAGCCAAATGGAATTAGGAAAGCATTTAAAGAATTTTACTTTATGTTAGGGACTTATAATACTTTTATTAAAATAATAATAATAATAATTATATAATTTAATTAAATTTTCAGTGTAAAATTCATATAAATTCATTTTGGGACTTTAAAAATTGAAGAAAAATTTCATTAATTAGCATATTTTATTTAAAAAATATTGGTGAAATAAATTTGCAAAATGGACACTTGATGATCTCAAAATTTCTACTTGTATCGACCGGTGTCAATTTCTTAAATATTTACACCGGTGCTAAAAAATTATGGAAAAATTCATATAACTAAAATACTATAATAAAAATGTCACAACCCAACCCGACTAGGACAGGTCCTATCGTGTTGCGCTGTGACAGGCAAACCCTAAGATCTAGTTTTGAAATTATTTTATATTTTCTAACGATATTCATTGAAATAAATGATGAACTACAGTGCTAGTAAAATATTCAAATATTGAAAACTCATCCATAAAGTTCATTTCATTCATCAAAATAAATATATACATTATAGTACATGGCTACATGCAAGAGTTATATAATTGAAAATTTAACTAGCCATGGTCGTACAAAAATCAAAATAGCAAAATACCTATGATCTCAGATCTGATCATGAACTACTAGTCCACAATCTCATTACTTTTCTCAGATCCTAAAAATCAGAAATAAAATCACAATGAGCTACAACAGCTCAGTGTTGACCTCATTTTTGTATGAGGTCACTCGGGCCAATCCTAAACCCTAGATCTATCCAGACCTTAAGATCAATTTAGATTCCAGATCAATCCAGACCTCAAATCAATCCTGACTCTAATTCAAACCTGATCTCAATTCAATCCAATCTTTAATCAAAATCCAGACTTCCATCCAGTTCAGACTCCAAACTTCAGCCTGTATCATACCTTTGATCTAACATCAATCCTATCCAATCAATTATGATCATTCAAATGATCATGAAGGATTTAGATAATTCAAATCCAATCAATCAAGCTCAAAATCCAGACCAAATCCAAAAATCCAGACTCATATCCAAAGTCCAGAAGCCTTGTCCTAAAGGCCATTTCCAGAGATTTTTCAAACACTTCAAAACCCTATCAAATGACCTCTGATTCAGAATCTGTCAGTTGCATACTGATGGGACATGTCTCTAGAGGCTACCCTCCAAATTTGAGCCTTTTCTGAAGTCTCTAACCCCAGAAATTGAATTGAAATCCATAGGTTGTAAAACCCTTAGATATTTACAACCTATGCCACTGGACTTGCCATCCAGTGGATTTTGACCTTGGAGCTTTCTACAAAGTCTCCAATCACCTCCAGATACTTGATTAACACCTATTGAACATTAAACTGCATTTTGGCTGATCCATTTTGACCCCCAGTTGACCAGGGGTCAAAATGACCAAAATACCCTATGGGGTTCAAATGGTGATTTCAAACCAAATGAACTCCGAATTGAATGCAATCACCTCCAGCAAGTTTCAAATATCAAATCGAACCTGCTCGACCCAAACCCAGACCCTGGGTCAACCTAGTTGACCAAGTCAACCTAGGTTGACCAAACAAGCCCTTAAGGGTCAAAACAGACATTTTGACCAAATTGACCTCTCCAGACCTTGGGACCACCTCCAATGGTCTCCAAATATCATTTCAAACTTGTCCAGTCCAGCCCCACCCCTTGGGTCAACCCGGTTGACTCAGTCAACCTAGGTTGACCTAATGAGCCCTTAAGGCTTTGAATGGGTCACTTTAACCCATTTGACCAAATCTAACTCTTAACCCTCTCAAAATTCTTTCATTTGACATTTCAAATATTTCTAAACCCACTTTGAGTTAGAACCTAGCTAGTTTGATCAAATCAACTTTTCAATTTTTGGTCAGAGCTCTCTAAACATGTGTTGATTCAAATCATGTTTGGGCTCTAGTCTTTAAGACCAATTGCAACCTTTCTTAATGACTCCTAGCCATTATGTGGCTGCCACCTCATCAAGCATGAAGGTTGGTTGACTGGTCAACCCAGTCAACAAGCCTTCTAAAGGCTTTAAGGGGTTTAAAATGCTCAAACAAGCTCAAGCTCCCAACCCCTTTGAACCTAACTCACTCAACCAACACTCAAGACATACCTCTATGCCACCTAAGCACCCCTTGACCCATTGACTGGTCAAACAGTCAATGGGTGGTCAAATGAGCCCCTTAAGAGCCTTAATTAACCCTTAAAATTAATCCTCTCTAATCTAAACCTTTACAGCTGTTAAGACATCTTCTAGAAGCTTTCTAGAACTCCTCTTAGCCTTTGGATGGAGATCTAATGGCTCTTGATCAAGCCATGTGTCCAAAGGGGCAAAAAGGAGATTTAACACCTCATGCCACCTCTTGTCCTTTGATCCCTTGATCCCATCAATTCCATGGACACTTGGCAACCATCAAAGAGCTCATACAGTCAATCCTAACCATCCAAATGCACTAAGATGGCTTGCATAGGAAAATATCTTAATACATGCAAATACCCCTTTTAACTCTCTCTCATTCAATCCATATCTGATCCAAGAGCTATCTCAGCATTCAAGACCCTCAAAAAACCTTTTCCAATTATTTCCCTAGCCTTCCCAAGCCTTTCCCCACAAGATCTTGGCCTCCAAATCACTCATTGGTGAAGAGAGAGAGTTTAGAGAGAGAATCAGGAAATTTCAGAATAACTCCAAATCCAGCACGATCCAGCTCCTGAGGCCTTCTACAAAGTTGAAGAGGATCATAGCAGCTTTCCAACAAGCCCAAGAAGTCGAAAATCCGACGGTTGGATTGTAAGTTATGCCCATTTTAAGTTTAATTTTAAAATTGAAACTGTAGAAAATCTAAAATGCATGGAGCCTCCAAACTCTAGGCATTGTTAGATTATGTTTCCATCTAGCTACAGTTCACATTTCATCCAATTTCGTTGAGTATTTTGAAAGTTATGGGCATTTGAAGGTTTTTTAGCTCTGGTTCAACCAGAGCCGTCCGATCGCGCCAGAAGGCGCCATCGGACGGCCCAGAAGCGGCCACGTTGCCATTCCCGAACGCGCCATCTCCCCTTGGTTCGAACCCGCGCCGTTTCAAACCGCGGGTGATGACGTGGCGCAATCCGGGCCGTCTGTCTCACCCGCGGTCGATCGGACGGCTGATCTAGCCGTCCGACGTGGTTAAGTGGCGGGACCCTGCCCTGCCACGTGGCGCGCTGCCATTGGGCGCCGCCAATCCGGCGCCAATCATTGGCGCCGACGGTCAATTTGACCAAAAAGGGTCAAAATAATTCAGAAAAATGCTCAGATCTTCCAAAATTCATAGAAAATCGAATTGTTCACCAAAATGGACGTTCTTGGGCTCGTTGGAAAGGTAATTACATCTAGTATTTAATAAAATTAAAATCAAGTTGATTTAGTTTCTGAATTGTGAGATATTTTCATTTGTTTGAATTATGTTTTTTGCAAATTTCTCACAATCCAGTGATCAATTGGAGCCCAAATTTTGGTGGATGATTATTGGGTATCTTAGTCATGTTCACTAATTTTTCTAGGGTCAGATACCTAATGGATTTCTGTGATGTGAATTTGCAAGGTAAATGGTCCATTTTGGACCCTAAAGTTTGAAAATTCATAACTCTTTAGGTTCTTATTTTTTTGCTGTGAAATTGCTGTAGTGTGAATGAATTTGCATAAGGGTTAGACACACCAAATTTCATGCCCATTTGAACAGTAGAGAAACCTAGGGAAAATATTTAAAAAATGTCTATTTAACTTAGAAAAATCATAGGAAATTATAAACACACCCAATAGGGGTGAAACTTGAACATAGTAAACCTAGTGACATTTTACACCTTAGGTTTAAATTTCATTCAATTTGGAGTTCATTAGGTCAGATAATTAGACAAGTCAAACTTAACCCTTTAATTGAGCTTTAAAATTTCCAAAAATTACAATAAATCAAATTTAAATCCAAAAAATACAAACAAGACCTCTAACTGACCAAATTTAGGCCCTTAATCAATGAAAATTACAACCCCCTTGATCAGACATCAAATCAAGTCTTAATTGAATTTTAATTGAAAACCAATATTTAATTAAAATAAATCATTAATAATAATTAAAAATTCCAAAAAAATTCCCAAACACTTGAGAATCACTTCTTAGGTTATCTCTGACATTTTTAGTTGATTTCAAGGAGTTTGGAATTTATTTGGAGCAAAATCAAGAAAACCCTTCTAATTAAACAATTTTAATAATTCTAAAAAATACAAAACTTCAAAAAATCATAACTAACTCTAGAAAACTCCAAATTGAACAAACTCACTTGCATTAAACTCAAAATCAAGTCTAGTATTTATTAAAAATTTCAAACCTTCAAAAATTAGTCAAAGTCAAAAAGTCAACTTTTTGGTCAAACATAGGTCAAAAGCAGTCAAAACTTCAAACCTTCGTAACTAATTGTAGAAAAATCCGATTTTAGCGTACTTACCTTCTAATTGATCGTATTAAGGTCTAGTATTTTAATAAAATATTAACTTTCTAGAAAACATTCATAATTGAAAAGTCAATTTTGGACCCCTTGATTAAGTGATTAGAATAATCCAGAAAAATTCTAAAAACTCAAAAATCACTCTAAAACTCCAAAAATCATTAAAATCAATCTTAAAATCAATCTTAAATCATTAATATTTGAATTCAAATTTAAATCTTTCCCTGAGCCTTTCAACCAACCAGAACTTCGAACAATTTTAACAATTTACCCTCCTTAGGACATATCAAAACCACACGGCCCTATCACACACTTTAGATGGTTTGATAGGACAACCAACTCTAGTTTTAGGATAGGCCGGTGTTTAATTTTCTGTTGTGTGCCGGGTTTTCGAGCTTTCACTGCATGTTGATTGTTAGCTTAGAATTGATTGAATGTCTGTTTATTTATTTACTGCACTCTGTTGAGCATTTAAATTTCAAATATATCAACTGCTTGAGATTGAATATCAACTGCTTGAGATTGAATATTAACTGCTTGGGATTATTTATATAACTGCTGATTATTAGGATAACCCTGCAGGATCGAGTCTAGACTTTTCAATTTTGCTTAATGTAATTTGATATAATTTGAGTTGTATTTAAAGTGACTTGAGTTGGGATGTTTAGATCCAATTTGAATTCCAAAGAGGAGAAGACATCCCTAAAGGGGAGAGTTTTCGTCCATTTGGAAGATCAAGTTTGGATGCTCCTCAAATATCCAAAGAGGAAAGATAACACCCCGTTCAAGGGGGAGTTTCTTTTCATTTGGATATCCAGAACCGACGAATCAAGATGTTCGTGAGAAGACGAAGAAATGGACGACGAGAAAATCCCAAATCTCAAAGTCACTTGAGTCCTACGATTAGAAATCCGGGTTGTTGGCAGTGGTGCCCGGCCACTTTTATTTTCTGCAGACCCTGGTTTGTAATAAGCAAGGCAACTTTGCCTATGGACTTTCAATTTGAATATTAATTTAATTAATTTGATTGATGTTTGATGTGATTGCGTATAGAATTACCTGCTTTTCATAGTTTTTTTGGCGTTTGTGTGCCGCTTTTGTTTTTGCCTGGACTCGTGAGACTCGTGAGGGTGTGAAAAATTTTTATACTCATAACTTTAAAGTTTAAGATTTTAGCGAGTCTGAACAACATAGAAAGATAACGAATTTAGGGAATTAGCCGGGGATCGACCCCGGGGTCGCATGCATATTTATGCACTTCTTCTCTCCTTGATTTAGACCCTTCCCCGCCTGCGGGTAGAGTCCGGATAGTCTGACCTATGAGGACGATGTGCCGGACCTGGGGAAGTCCAGTCTTCTAAAAAATTATTTTCTAAGCCTGTTTTTAACTTTCAAGCATATTTGATTTGGAGTTTTTTTAACTAGCATGCATTGCATTAGAAACAGATTTGAAAGAGTCAAAATTTTAATTGCATCAGTTCTTAGCATTTTGCACCCAGCATAAGTCAAAGGGGCCAATTAGAAAAAATCTCTAGATGTCGGCCCCAACTCTCCAAAACTTTAAAATAAAACGTCCCTACCACTCTTTCATAAAAGTCCGGATTCATTTATTTTAAATCGATTAGGTGGTTAGCTGGCTCCCCAATCCCAGGCCGGGGTAAGTCCAGATTTGCACTACATTAGCTAGGTTCGGGTCACTTTTTAGTACCCAATTTAGACTTAGGTTCTGAGGCTAGCTCGGGCTATAAGACCTCAACCTCCGGGAATTGAATCCCAAATTTCTAAAAAAATCGATCACTCAAACTAAAAATTTCTTTCAATCAAATACAAGCCTAACAATTAGGATAGATTGGGGTGTTTCTGAAGTAATTCAGAATCCCAAAACACCTCCTACCTTTCTTCCTTTGACTCCAGAAATAACTGCTCAAACTTGAACCAATCCTATTTGAAAATTCCTATCATTTTTCTCCTTTGACATCGATCTTTGAAAATCTAAATAAAATTTCTACCGCTATTTTAATCGAGAGTTTTCGTAGGAAATTTTAATTTCCTACGATATAATTAACTACGAGGGCTTGCGCTCGTAGGAGATTTAGAAACCCAGAACTTGTTTTCAAAGTTGAATTTTTTTCAAAACCTCTAATTAATTTTCTTTGGAAAAATCAAAATCGACGATCATTATCGTCATTTTCGAACAATCCATAATAATTGATATCTTCTTTCTTCGGAGAGATATATCAATTATTATCGTGACTTCGATTATGAAATTAACGATCTTTTATCCGAATTAGAATAATCAAACAATTGGTTAAATTCCATTTTGATCCTCTGGGGTCGAATGTAATTTTCCCTTTGAGTTTGACTACGATAATTCGGATAAGATTAGAATTCTGAAATTTGAACCCGTTAGGGAACGATATGTTCGTCTTTCGAGGCAATATATTGTTCATAACGATTTAAAATTAAATATTCCCAAAGAAAATTAAATATTTTTCAAAACTATATATACTTAAATATATTTTTTTAATCGAAACAAAAATGGCGACTCCGCTGGGGATCAAATCTCTCACTCTCCATCTTTAATAGCGGTATAAATTTTATCGTATCGGTAGTTTTGACTACCTTTCTCTCCGTTGGTCCCTCTACCCATTTCTCTCTTGGGTGAGGTGGCCAACTCAATTAAGACATGTTAACAGAGAGGTGAGCGTAGTAATCCTCTATTGAAGTCGGGCTTTGACATTTTGTCTCCAACTTGATTGGTAGAGCGAGAGAGTCAAGCCAAACTTCTCCTGTATATGTTGCAAACTCGCGTGCGAATAAATCTGGCATGCTAAGTTTCACGATTTACAGAAAATCCTTCAACCTGCAAAATTCAAATCCTCTTTCTTAAATCCATTATCATTGATATATGTTTGTCTACAACATTCTCTTGTAGTTGAACATATACAATAAAAAATCAAGTCTGTTTCAATTAAAATCAATCTTGATATCTTATCAATATATACCGGGTTGTAGCTCTTATAATCCGATATATGTGATGAAATATAAATTGATTTTCAAATCCAAAATTCAAGTTTTTAATTAAATTCTTCTCCTTTCCAATTCTCAGATAATCAAATCACTTGCAATGGCTGGAAAACTGTTGTTCTCAATGGACCGTGATCTAATGGTTGAAGAACTGATTTATGAGAATTCGATTCAGTTTGGGATAGGGTTTAAGTCCCTTAGACTGGTGATGAATGGAGACACTTTGGTGGACCTTGCTGTTGAGGGTGAGAAGGATGCCCCTCTAGTTCAGTTAGCCATAGGAGCTGGAAACGATGCCCCTCCTAGTCTCTGGTCCGCACTAAATCTTGCTAACGCACCCAAAGAATTCCTGGAGGATGCAAAAAAGCTGGAAGCTGTCGCTGAAGCCAAGTCAGTATTTGAGAAAGGATCTTCTAGCTCTGAAACCCTTTATGGCAGTAAGAACGCCAAAAAGGAACTACCTCAGGAGATTGAGAAAGAAAATCACAAAGACTAAGAAGGTGGCCGAGTTGAAGGCCTTGGGTAAAGTCGATCTTGAGGCTGCTGAGGAGCTGCCAATCCCTGCCTCTTCTCCACTCCTGAAAGGGAGTCGTTTTCACCCCCTCGCAGCTGCTGCAGGGGAGGAGAGAGTTACTCGGATAGCTAGCACTCCGCCTAGCCCAGTGGACTATTCTGTTAAGAGAACCCCGAAGGAGAAGCAAATTCTAAAAACTAGGATGCTCAGAAATATCATCCATACTTGTGCTGCTCAAGTAGGACAGACCAAAGAACAATATGTCAAACACTTGAAAGGGGTGATTTCACATAAGTTTTGAGAAAGAGGTGTTGAAAGAAGAAAAATCTGAAGCTAAGGATCTGACTCCTCAGCCAGTGAGGAAGAACAAGAAGTTTGTTAAACAACCTGTGACATCAGTCTTAGTAGATGGATATCATTGGGTGCCTCGCCTCCCGTCTGCAAAGACGGAGGAGATAGTATTAACGGGGTCTGACCAGAGTCACTCTTTTAGTGGTAGACCACCGACCCCACCTTCAAAACTGTCAAAGCTGGCCCCAGTAATAGCAAAGTCTAAAGAAGTTTTTTAAAGAGCCGAAACCAGTTGATGTTAAGGGCAAGAGGCCCATGTCGCCAGAAGAATCATGTGCAAGAAGGAAGTTTAGTAGATGTATTGGAATTCAATTCAAGGAACCTCAAATTCAGATACCAGTTGAACTCCCTCGACTCCCAGTTCAGGGATGTGAGGACTCTATCCGTATTGATGATGGAGCCCCTGCCGTTCAAGCCCCTCCATCACCAATTAAGATAGATGTCCCTCACCCTACTGAGGGTGTCACCCTTGCGACTACCGACCCCGGGACAGTCGGAGGGGAGGAGATGACCCAAGATCCTGATCAGGAAATGTTAGATCAATTGGTTAGTGGAGAACTCACTGAAGATGATGTTAAGATTAGCCATATCTTTGATAAGTTAGATGTGAAAGAGTATGATCAAGTGATGGATTATGATGGATACTTACCACTTTATGCTGAAGCAATAAATGGGAGGCCAGTTGAGGAAGTGGTACAAGAAATCAGAGATATCCTTAAGAAGAAGGCTGTTGATGAATTCAATCCGGATGAAGATGATCTGTTAGTTGAGGAAGATCCAGTGGCAGATGTTCATATGGTAGAAACTCGATCATCAACTAAAGATGTTGAGGCTTCTAAACACCGTTCCGGTAAAGATGAAGAGTCAGCAGCGGTAGATTCAGATTCAGATACTTCTGTCAAGTTGAGGGAAAAAGATGAATATATTTTGAACCTTGAAAGAAAACTTGAGGAGATGATGATGAAAGTTGAACAAATGCAGAGTCAGCTTTTGCAGTCACAGCAGTCGAGACCCGAGCCGTTGCAGCCCACAGTACACACAATGGGCGAGCACAGCAGGAAAGCTGATTCAAATCCCAAACTTCCAGAAGTTACTTCTCCAGTTTCTCCCCCAGAAAAGGATATCCGTCAGATGATTGAAACCCAGGTAAGGGAGGCCTTAGCCCATTCACAAGGAACTGCATCTATTCCAAAGGGTAGACCCTACCCCCGAGGAATATGATTTGGTTCCTTATCCAAAGGGCTTTGTGCCACCTTCTTTCAAAGTTTTTAGTGGTTTAGAAAACCCTAGGCAGCATTTGGCCCATTTTCGAGCGAGCTGTTGCAACGCAGGTGGGTCAGATGCTCTACTCTTTCGTCAGTTTGTGAGTAGTTTGTCCGGTATTGCTTTTGAGTGGTACGCAGATTTACCCAATGGTTCTGTAAAAACTTTTATTGAGCTCGAGGGTCTCTTTTTAAAGAGATTCTCAGGAGCTCAACAACGTGTAACCGTTGGTGATCTCGTCATCGAAAAGCAAAAAATCGGACGAGCCTTTGGTTGATTACATCTTGAGATGGAGAAACCTTTCAATGAAATGTGAACCCCAGCTGCAAGAGCAACATGCAGTGGAAATTCTTCTAAAGAATATCCACGGGCCTATTGCTTTTCTTCTAAAGGGGTTTACAATCAAAACCTTTGAAAAGCTTCTTAATAAAGCTAGTAATCTACAGGAAGAGGCCTCCAAAATGCCATTCCTGAAGGATTCTACTGAAGAGAAGAAGGCTAGTAAACCGTTGAAGTCCTTTGAAAAGAGAACAGCAACGGTTTCAGCAGTTGACAAAGGGAAGAAACCGATCAATACCCAATCGAGTAATCTTAAATCTTACAACTCAGCAAACTCAAAAATCTCAACCTTTTCAGGTAACTTCTCAGCCTACTAGAGAATCTCACCAGATTACTTTTAAAGAGAGATTGGCTCGTCCGTATCCGTTTAAAAGAGAGTCGGTGAGGAAGATTTTTAAGAGCCTTTTAAAGAAATCAGATTTTCGATTGCTGGAGGCCAAGAAGCCGGAAGAGGCAAATAAAAAAGATGATCCAACATTTTGCCCCTACCATCGCATGTTAGGCCACACAATCGAAGACTGTATTGTCTTTAAGGATTGGCTTGAGAAGAACTTCCGTCAAGGTAACATTGTAATTCCAAAGGAGTACCTGGTCGATCCGGATCAAGGGTCTGTCAAATCCATTTCAGGTAAAAATTCTAATCTTTCTTTGTCCCTTGAAGATGGTTGGGATATAGCATTATCCCGAGCATTTAAAAAGTCGATTAACCGATCTTTTCATCTTTCTCAACAGTTACCGACGAGAGCCCGGGGCCCGATCTGGGAAGTTGACCTAGAGGCATCGCAGGAGAACGTTGGGACAGTTTCCTCTCGAGTAGTTGTAGAAAATATTGTAATAAATAAAAATGAAAAAGAGTGAGCCTTTTGTAGAGAGGAAATTTTTTGATGTGAGATCTGTACAAGTGGTGGATGGTGGCTCAAAACCACTAACCCCACTAATGTTATCTGACTTTTGCTTTGCCCCATCAAATGCAAAGGGTAAAAAATTAAATAAAAAGAAAGATCTTTCTGCTCAAATCTTAATGATTAATGTTGAGAATGTGATTCCAGATGATTCTTCTGTTGAAAATAATCCAGAACCAGCTGAAATCAATCAAGAAGTTCAAAAACTCAGTCCTCCAGATTTGACCCCTCAAGAGGAAAATGAATCTGATATCTTATCAGATGGTGATACCCCAGAAATTAATTTTCAAGGGAATCCCGTTATGATTGATTTCTCAGATTCAGATTCTCACTCAGAAAATGACAATCAATCGCCTAAGGAGAGTGTAGACCTCCCCGTAGCTTGTTCTTCCGATAAAATTGTGCAAGTACAATTGCGTGGTGGTAAGGTTTTACCCCCTAGGCTTCCCTCACAGGAAAAGGGAAAGCAAGTTGTTTCCACTGATCCGATTCCAATCCCCACTCAACAATCAAACCATCCTTCAAATTTACCGGGTCCTGATGTTAAAGTTCCAAGTGTTGATTATAATGTCTTAGCTCACCTCAGAAAGTTGCCTGCTAAGTTGAGTATTTACGACGCCCTTGTCCTTTCAAAAGAGATGAGGGAGACTCTAATTAAAGCACTTCTTGACCCAGAGATTTGCTTAGCTCTCAACTTGCTTCGACTTCCGAGGAAGAAGCTTTGTACTTCAAAGAAGTTCCAGGAGTTACTTTCTCTGATGAAGATCTACTCCTTGGTTCGGCCGATCACAATCGTCCGCTATACATCACCGTGAATGTAGGCAGTTTCAAGCTATCAAGAGTTCTTGTTGATCCGGGTGCATCGGTCAACGTGATGAACATAAAGACTCTCGCATATCTTAGAGTTGATACTAGCAAGCTCTCAACCGATAGGATGGTGCTTCGTGGGTTCAATGAAAAAGGCGAGAAGGCTTTAGGTTCAATCACACTTCTTCTAGAGATAGGAGAGTTAAAAACTGAAGCGAAATTTCATATAATCGATTCGGTGACGTCCTTTAACGCTCTCCTAGGTAGACCATGGATCCATGAATATAGGATGGTTCCTTCCACCCTACACCAATGCATCAAGTACCAACGAGATGGCATTGAGTTTGCAATTAAGGGTGATCTGCAACCATTCTCTATTCACGAGATTGGGATCTACGAGGACGCTGCATATTATGTTCCCAAAGGGTCCACTACCAAATCTCAGGCAGAGATCAACGTTAAGGAGGAAAAGGTAGAAACTCAAAGTTCAAAAGCAATTCAAAAAGTAAGAAAAGAAAAAGTCAAGAATAAAAAAGGACAGAATTCAAGTAGTGAAGACGATGTCGAGCGCGTGGTTTTTAGGCCTCCAATCAATCTACCTCAAAGAGGTGGAAGGATGGCCCAAAGAGCACGCGGCCGAGGTCGCCCTCCAGTTGAAAAGAGAAATTCCCCAATATACATCGAACTTGAAACAAGTTCTGATGAAGAATCAAGAAAAAGGGGAGCTAGAATTGCTTTTGACTACAGAAAAATCAATCCTCCTCCAAAGTTTGATCTCACCTTGGATGCAGATAGTGACCAGGAGGGTAACGATTCTAAGCCTCAAAGTGACGAGCCTGAATTGAGTATTTATGAAAAGCTTAATAGGGGCTGTTGAATCCTTAACCTTAACCCCACTGTCTGCTGACAGAGTCTCAGGGTTAGTAATTAAGGATGCCCCTAACTTAGATGGAGAGGTAAGGAAAGTCCAGAAGTTCTTCCCTGGTTCCTCCTCTTCAAGGAACGAAGATGATGTAATCCTTGAAGAGGCAGACTTCAATGAATTAATGGAGTTACCTTTTGGCTACTTTCCTCTTGGTGTTAAGGCTCTTATCTCTAAAGGTTTCGCTCCGAGTCGATGGACTAAGGGTCAAGCTAGATACCACCAAAATATTTGGAATTCAAAATTCAATAAAAATTGGATAAATGGTATCGGCTTTGGTACCGTTAGTTCATTTGACGATGATGAATATTGCTTGATGATAACTAGTCAGTCTGAATCTGAAAGTGTCCCTATAGAAGTAGTTGATTCACTCGACAAACTTTATTTGGAGACCTTAAACGATTCTGATGAAGTTCAAATTCAAGATGCACCCCCTGAATTTGAAGAAGAAATCAAATCAACAATTGACGAACTTAAAGAAATCAACCTTGGAACAGAAAATGACCCTCGCCCCACTTTTATAAGTTCTTTGTTGAGTGATGATGAGTCTAAGGATCTAATTCAACTTCTATCTGAGTTTAAGGACTGCTTCGCTTGGGCATACGATGAAATGTCAGGCTTGTCTGCCAATGTAGTAGTTCATAAACTTGGAATTCGGCATGACGCCATTCCTGTCAAACAAGCTCCACGACGCATGCGTCTGGAGATCGAACAACAAGTCATTTCTGAAGTCAAGAAATTGGCCGAGGCTGGATTTATCCGGGAGGAACAATATCCTTCTTGGGTAGCCAGCGTCGTGCCTGTTCGAAAGAAAAATGGTCAAATCCAGGTCTGTGTTGACTATAGAGACCTGAATAAGGCATGTCCTAAGGATGAATTTCCCTTGCCTATTCCAGAACTCATGGTGGACATTGCCTCTTCGCACGTTGTTTTCTCCTTTATGGATGGCTCGTCTGGTTATAACCAAATCAAGATGGCCCCAGAAGATGAGAGAAACACCGCATTCAGAAGTCCTATAGGGATCTTTTGTTATAAAGTGATGCCATTTGGCCTTAAAAATGCCGGTGCAACCTACCAGCGGGCTATGACTCGAATCTTTGACGACTTAATCCATAATCAAGTCGAATGCTATATTGATGATTTAGTTGTCAAGAGTAAAGTTAAAGAGGCTCATCTTTATGACTTAAGAATCGTCTTCGAGCGGTTGCGCCGCTACGACCTTAAGATGAATCCCTTGAAGTGCGCCTTCGGTGTCACGTCGGGAAAATTCCTAGGTTTCGTAGTAAGGCACCGCGGAATTGAAATTGATCCTGCCAAAATTGAAGCTATCTTGAATATGCCACCTCCTAAGAGCCTTACTCAATTAAGATCTCTTCAAGGTAGACTGGCGTATATAAGAAGATTCATTTCCAATCTTTCTGGAAGATGTCAACCATTCCCGATCCTTGCTAAAAAGAATGCAAAATTCATTTGGGACGAGAAATGTCAATCTGCTTTTGAAAATATCAAATAATACTTGACAAATCCACCAGTCTTGGCAGCCCATATTCCGGGGAGACCTTTAATCCTTTACACTGCGGCCCTTGACGAGTCTCTTGGGGCCCTCCTTGCTCAAGTCAATGATGAGGGGAAAGAGAATGCTCTCTATTACCTAAGTCGGAGACTTCTTTCAATAGAAATTCGATACCCAACGATCGAGAAACATTGTCTTGCCTTAATTTTTGCAGTACAAAAACTAAGACATTATATGCTTTCTCACCAAGTCAATTTGATTTCCAATGTTAATCCCCTGCAATATCTTATGACCAGGCCTACACTATCAGGACGTTTGGCTCGTTGGTCTATGATATTGCTTCAGTTTGAAATCACTTTCATTCCCCTGCGTGCTGTGAAAGGGCAGGCTGTCGCCGACTTCCTTGCGGCACACCCGTTGCCAGCAGAATCTCCTTTGAATGATGATTTACCTGACGAGCAAATCATGAGTTTAAAGGAACCTAACAATCAAGTGTGGGAGATGTATTTTGATGGAGCTGCGTCCTCCCAACGGGGCAAAG
Source organism: Dendrobium officinale (assembly GCA_019514585.1). NCBI lineage: Eukaryota > Viridiplantae > Streptophyta > Magnoliopsida > Asparagales > Orchidaceae > Dendrobium > Dendrobium officinale. The sequence goes on from CM033690.1 coordinate 7,877,156, forward strand.
CACATCAACCTACTATCCCTGGAAAAGCCGGAATTGGCCTGGTATTCATAACACCCGGGATAAGGGAATGATGTACTTTTCCTACCATTTATCAGAACCTTGTACAAATAATGAGGCTGAATACGAAGCTCTGATAACTGGCCTGGAACTTACAATTCTAATGGAGATTAAAGAGATTAAAATCTTTGGTGACTCTCAATTGGTGATCAACCAGATTGCGGGAACCTATAAGGTTTTGAATCCTAAACTCCTGAAGTACCATCAGTACACCAGTCACTTACTCGAGCAAATTCCCATCGTAACTATGTATAGGATTCCCCGTGGAAGCAATTCTTCGGCAGACGCTCTTGCAAAGCTTGCGAAGGAATTTGCTTGTCCAGAAGAAGATTCAATCCCTATAGAGGTACAGGGTCGTCAAGTCCTGTCTCCTATAGATTTGGAGTACGTCAACAAACAAATGTCTCGGGTCCTTTCTACCTCTTCAACAGCCAATGGAGAGGGAGATTGGAGACAACCAATAATCGAATATCTTCAAAAAGGCAAACTCCCTCGCGAGAAATCACTTGCCAATCAAATCAAGAAACGTGCCCTATCCTACGCACTAGTCAATAATACGTTGTACCGACGATCGTTCGATCAGATGTGGCTCCGTTGTTTAGACAAATGTGAGGCCCTGAAGATTGCTAACGAAGTCCACGCTGGACTATGCGGTGCTCATCAATCGGGTCCTAAGATGAAAATGAAAATCAAAAGACTTGGATACTATTGGCCTACGATGATTGACGATTGCATGAAAATTGCAAAATGTTGTCACCAGTGCCAAGTACATGGTGTGGTTTTACATCAGCCGCCTAATGTGTTGCATCCCACGATAGCCTCGTGGCCCTTCGAAAGTTGGGGCACAGACGTCATTGGGCCAATTGACCCTCCTTCTTCAAAGGGTCATCGCTTCATCTTAGCAGCGACTGATTACTTTTCAAAGTGGGCGGAAGCAGTCCCACTAAGAAATGTAACATCACATCATGTAATGAAATTCTTTCGTGACCATATCGTATATAGATTCGGCGTACCACGCAGAATCATATCCGATAATGGGTCCGCTTTCAAGTCTACGAAGATCAATAATTTTGCAAATCGCCATGGTATTGATTGGAGATACTCAACAATCTATTACCCACGGGCAAATGGATTGGCTGAGGCCTTCAATAAAACTTTGGTTCAAATCATCAAAAAGACCCTCGATGACAATAAACGTCAGTGGGATGAGAGGTTGGTGGAAGCTTTGTGGGCCTACAGGACCACTTATCGAACCCCGACCCAATCCACACCGTTTGCACTAGTGTATGGATCTGAGGCCGTACTCCCTCTCGAAGTTCAAATTCCTTCACTCAGAATTGCAATGCAGAATCAAATCACAGCTCAACAAAATGCACAACTCCGTTTAGAAGAGCTTGAAGCTCTTGAAGGACGTCGTCTTCAAGCTCAGCAAAATTTAGAATTGTATAAGGCCCGAATGATTCAAGCTCACGATAAGTTAGTGCGACCTAGAACCTTCCGAGTAGGCGACTTGGTCTTGGTTCTTCGGAGGCCTATCTTAGCGTACCGAAAACTCGGTGGAAAGTTTGAACCAACTTGGGAAGGACCCTTTGTAGTGGAAACAGTCTACGAAGGAGGCTCGTATCAGCTAGTGGATTGTAAAGGAAATCACCCGATGCTTCCTGTAAATGGGCGTTTCCTTAAGAAATACTATGCTTGATGTAGCTCAAAAGTTTCAATCAATAAAACTTGAAAGTTTCAATAAATCTTACTCAATTTTGTTTAAATCTTTTAAAATTCGATATCTCGTGTTTCTTTTCTTAAGGTTATGAAGTTAATTTTCAAATCTTTTGGTCTTAGGATTAAGCTCTTTAGCGATGGAATACACCATTTGTGGTACCATCCAAAAATTCAATTTTCGACTTTGATTTTATATAGAGCAAGTTTCCTCTATATATGGTCATTCAAGCCTGATCTCCTATGTAAAGCAAGTTTCCTTTACATATGATCTTTCCAAACCCGATCATTCGTAGAGCAAGTTTTCTCTACTAATGATCAATCCAGATCCGATCCTCTATATAGAGCAAGTTTCCTCTATATATATGATCATTCAAGCTGGGTCCTCTATGTAAAGCAACTTTCCTTTACATATGACCAATCCAGACCAGATCATTTGTAGAGTAAGTTCCCTCTACCAATGGTCATTCCATATCTGATCTTATTTAGAGCAAGTTTCCTCTATATACGATCATTTGAACCTGATCTCCTATGTAAAGCAAGTTTCCTTTGCATATGATCAATCCAAACTCGATCATTTTATTATAATGATCATTCCAGATCCTGATCTTATATAGAATAAATCCTCTATATACGATTATCAAAACCTGATCCTCTGTGTAAAGCCAGTTTCCTTTACACACGATCGATCCTGACCCGATCACCCGTAGAGCAAGTTTCCTCTACCCATGATCATTTCAATCACGATCCTTTATATAGAGCAAGTTTCCTCTATATACAATCGTTCAAACCTGATCTTCTGTGTAAAGCAAGTTTCCTTTACATATGATCAATCCAGATCTGATCTTTCGTGGGAAGCAAAGCTTCCTTCCCATAAGATCTTTAAATATATTTTTTCTTTAAGGACAGATGTGAGTCATCGTGCTTTCTCTCCTTAGGATTAGATCCACTAGTGGTAGAGTACGCCCCCTTGTGGCACTACCCTAGTATCAAATTTCAAATTCAAGCCTCTTTAGTTAGGATTTTTTTTTTCCTTTCTATACGATCACCCAGATTTTCTTCTCCCCAGGGATAGAATTTATATCTACCCTTAGGATCAAAATTCCAGACTTGACCTTTTTTTCGGTCAACGCCAATATGTGCAATAGAATTTCATTCTATTACACATATTGGGGGTCCATTTGTTGACCTCATTTTTGTATGAGGTCACTCGGGCCAATCCTAAACCCTAGATCTATCCAGACCTTAAAGATCAATTTAGATTCCAGATCAATCCAGACCTCAAATCAATCCTGACTCTAATTCAAAAACCTGATCTCAATTCAATCCAATCTTTAATCAAAATCCAGACTTCCATCCAGTTCAGACTCCAAACTTCAGCCTGTATCATACCTTTGATCTAACATCAATCATATCCAATCAATTATGATCATTCAAATGATCATGAAGGATTTAGATAATTCAAATCCAATCAATCAAGCTCAAAATCCAGACCAAATCCAAAAATCCATACTCAAATCCAAAGTCCAGAAGCCTTGTCCTAAAGGCCATTTCCAGAGATTTTTCAAACACTTCAAAACCCTATCAAATGACCTCTGATTCAGAATCTGTCAGTTGCATACTGATGGGACATGTCTCTAGAGGCTACCCTCCAAATTTGAGCCTTTTCTGAAGTCTCTAACCCCAGAAATTGAATTGAAATCCATAGGTTGTAAAACCCTTAGATATTTACAACCTATGCCACTGGACTTGCCATCCAGTGGATTTTGACCTTGGAGCTTTCTACAAAGTCTCCAATCACCTCCAGATACTTGATTAACACCTATTGAACATTAAACTGCATTTTGACTGATCCATTTTGACCCCCAGTTGACCAGGGGTCAAAATGACCAAAATACCCCTATGGGGTTCAAATGGTGATTTCAAACCAAATGAACTCCGAATTGAATGCAATCACCTCCAGCAAGTTTCAAATATCAAATCGAACCTGCTCGACCCAAACCCAGACCCTGGGTCAACCTAGTTGACCAAGTCAACCTAGGTTGACCAAACAAGCCCTTAAGGGTCAAAACAGACATTTTTGACCAAATTGACCTCTCCAGACCTTGGGACCACCTCCCAATGGTCTCCAAATATCATTTCAAACTTGTCCAGTCCAGCCCCACCCCTTGGGTCAACCCGGTTGACTCAGTCAACCTAGGTTGACCTAATGAGCCCTTAAGGCTTTGAATGGGTCACTTTAACCCATTTGACCAAATCTAACTCTTAACCTCTCAAAATTCTTTCATTTGACATTTCAAATATTTCTAAACCCACTTTGAGTTAGAACCTAGCTAGTTTGATCAAATCAACTTTTCAATTTTTGGTCAGAGCTCTCTAAATATGTGTTGATTCAAATCATGTTTGGGCTCTAGTCTTTAAGACCAATTGCAACCTTTCTTAATGACTCCTAGCCATTTATGTGGCTGCCACCTCATCAAGCATGAAGGTTGGTTGACTGGTCAACCCAGTCAACAAGCCTTCTAAAGGCTTTAAGGGGTTTAAATGCTCAAACAAGCTCAAGCCATCCCAACCCCTTTGAACCTAACTCACTCAACCAACACTCAAGACATCCCTCTATGCCACCTAAGCACCCCTTGACCCATTGACTGGTCAAACAGTCAATGGGTGGTCAAATGAGCCCCTTAAGAGCCTTAATTAACCCTTAAAATTAATCCTCTCTAATCTAAACCTTTACAGCTGTTAAGACATCTTCTAGAAGCTTCCTAGAACTCCTCTTAGCCTTTGGATGGAGATCTAATGGCTCTTGATCAAGCCATGTGTCCAAAGGGGCAAAAAGGAGATTTAAAAACCTCATGCCACCTCTTGTCCTTTGATCCCTTGATCCCATCAACTCCATGGACACTTGGCAACCATCAAAGAGCTCATACAGTCAATCCTAACCATCCAAATGCACTAAGATGGCTTGCATAGGAAAATATCTTAATACATGCAAAGACCCCTTTTAACTCTCTCTCATTCAATCCATATCTCATCCAAGAGCTATCTCAGCATTCAAGACCCTCAAAAAACCTTTTCCAATTATTTCCCTAGCCTTTCCAAGCCTTTCCCCACAAGATCTTGGCCTCCAAATCACTCATTGGTGAAGAGAGAGAGTTTAGAGAGAGAATCAGGAAATTTCAGAATAACTCCAAATCCAGCAAGATCCAGCTCCTAAGGCCTTCTACAAAGTTGAAGAGGGTCATAGCAGCTTTCCAACAAGACCAAGAAGTCGAAAATCCGACGGTTGGATTGTAAGTTATGCCCATTTTAAGTTTAATTTTAAAATTGAAACTGTAGAAAATCTAAAATGCATGGAGCCTCCAAACTCTAGGCATTGTTAGATTATGTTTCCATCTAGCTACAGTTCAAATTTCATCCAATTTCGTTGAGTATTTTGAAAGTTATGGGCATTTGAAGGTTTTTTAGCTCTGGTTCAACCAGAGCCGTCCGATCGCGCCAGAAGGCGCGATCGGACGGCCCAGAAGCGGCCACGTCGCCCTACCTGAAACACGGCGTCTTCCCTTGGATTCGAACCCGCGCCCGTTTCAAACCGCGGGTGATGATGTGGCGAAATCTGGACCGTCCATCCTACCCGCGGTCAATCGGACGGCTGATCTAGCCGTCCGACGTGGTTAAGTGGCGGGGGACCCCGCCTCGCCACGTGGCGCGCTGCCATTGGGCGCCGCCGATCCTGCGCCAAATCATTGGCGCCGACGGTCAATTTGACCAAAAAGGGTCAAAAAAATAATTCAAAAAAATGCCCAGATCTTCCAAAATTCATAGAAAATCGAATTGTTCACCAAATTGGACGTTCTTGGGCTCGTTGGAAAGGTAATTACATATATTATTTAATAAAATTAAAATCAAGTTGATTTGGTTTCTGAATTGTGAGATATTGTCATTTGTTTGAATTATGTTTTTTGCAAATTTCTCACAATCCAGTGATCAATTGGAGCCCAAATTTTGGTGGATGATTATTGGGTATCTTAGTCATGTTAACTGATTTTTTCTAGGGTCAGATACCCAATGAATTTCTGTGATGTGAATTTTCAAAGTAAAGGGTCCATTTTGGACTCTAAATTTAGAAAATTCATAACTCCTTAAATTATAATTATTTTGCTGTGATTTTTCTGTGTGGTGTGAATGAATTTGCATAAGGGTTAGACACACCAAATTTGAAGCCCATTTGAACAGTAGAGAAACCTAGGGAAAATATTTAAGAAAATGTCTATTTAACTTAGAAAAATCCTAGGAAATTTCTACACACACCCAATAAGGGTGAAACTTGAACATAGTAAACCTAGTGACATTTGACACCTTAGGTTTAAATTTCATCCAATTTGGAGTTCATTAGGTCAGATAATTAAACAAGTCAAACTTAACCCTTTAATTATACTTTAAAATTTCCAGAAAAATTCTAATAAATCAAGTTTTAAATCAAAAAATACAACCAAAAACCCCTCAAACTGACCAGATTCATGTCCTTAATCAATGAAAATTATAATCCCCTTGATCAGACATCAAATCAAACCTTAATTTAATTTTAATTGAAAACTAATATTTAATTAAAATAAATAATTAATAATAATTAAAAATTCCAAAAAAATTCCCAAACACTTGATAATCTCTTCTTGGGTCATTACTGACCTTTGGAGTTGATTTCAAGGAGTTTGGAATTCATTTGGAGCAAAATCAAGAAAACCCTTTTAATTAAACAATTTTAATAATCTCTAAAAAATACAAAACTTTGAAAAATCATAACTAACTCTAGAAAACTCCAAATTGACCAAACTCAATTGAATTCAACTCAAAATCAAGTCTAGTATTTATAAAAAAATTTCAAACCTTCAAAAAATTAGTCAAAGTCAAAAAGTCAACTTTTTGGTCAAACATAGGTCAAAAGCAGTCAAAACTTCAAACCTTCGTAACTAATTGTAGAAAAAATCCGATTTTAGCGTACTTACCTTCTAATTGATCGTATTAAGGTCTAGTATTTTAATAAAATATTAACTTTCTAGAAAACATTCATAATTGAAAAGTCAATTTTGGACCCCTTGATTAAGTGATTAGAATAATCCAGAAGATTCCTAAAAACTCAAAATCACTCTAAAACTCCAAAAATCATTAAAATCAATTCTAAAATCAATCGTAAATCATTAATACTTGAACTCAAATTTGAATCTTTCCCTGAGCCTTTCAACCAACCAGAACTTCGAACAATTTTAACAATTTGCCCTTCTTAGGACATATCAAAACCACACGGCCTATATCACACACTTTAGATGGTTTGATAGGACAACCAACTCTAGTTTTAGGATAGGCCGGTGTGTTTAATTTTCTGTTGTGTGCCGGGTTTTCGAGCTTTCACTGCATGTTGATTGTTAGCTTAGAATTGATTGAATGTCTGTTTATTTATTTACTGCACTCTGTTGAGCATTTAAATTTCAAATATATCAACTGCTTGAGATTGAATATCAACTGCTTGAGATTGAATATTAACTGCTTGGAATTATTTATATAACTGCTGATTATTAGGATAACCCTGCAGGATCGAGTCTAGACTTTTCAATTTTGCTTAATGTAATTTGATATAATTTGAGTTGTATTTAAAGTGACTTGAGTTGGGATGTTTAGATCCAATTTGAATTCCAAAGAGGAGAAGACATCCCTAAAGGGGAGAGTTTTCGTCCATTTGGAAGATCAAGTTTGGATGCTCCTCAAATATCCAAAGAGGAAAGATAACACCCCGTTCAAGGGGGAGTTTCTTTTCATTTGGATATCCAGAACCGACGAATCAAGATGTTCGTGAGAAGACGAGAAGAAATGGACGACGAGAAAATCCCAAATCTCAAAGTCACTTGAGTCCTACGATTAGAAATCCGGGTTGTTGGCAGTGGTGCCCGGCCACTTTATTTTCTGCAGACCCTGGTTTGTAATAAGCAAGGCAACTTTGCCTATGGACTTTCAATTTGAATATTAATTTAATTAATTTGATTGATGTTTGATGTGATTGCGTATAGAATTACCTGCTTTTCATAGTTTTTTTGGCGTTTGTGTGCCGCTTTTGTTTTTTTGCCTGGACTCGTGAGACTCGTGAGGGTGTGAAAATTTTTATACTCATAACTTTAAAGTTTAAGATTTTAGCGAGTCTGAACAACATAGAAAAGATAACGAATTTAGGGAATTAGCCGGGGATCGACCCCGGGGTCGCATGCATATTTATGCACTTCTTCTCTCCTTGATTTAGACCCTTCCCCGCCTGCGGGTAGAGTCCGGATAGTCTGACCTATGAGGACGATGTGCCGGACCTGGGGAAGTCCAGTCTTCTAAAAAATTATTTTCTAAGCCTGTTTTTAACTTTCAAGCATATTTGATTTGGAGTTTTTAACTAGCATGCATTGCATTAGAAACAGATTTGAAAGAGTCAAAATTTTAATTGCATCAGTTCTTAGCATTTTGCACCCAGCAAAAGTCAAAGGGGCCAATTAGAAAAATCTCTAGATGTCGGCCCCAACTCTCCAAAACTTTAAATAAAACGTCCCTACCACTCTTTCATAAAAGTCCGGATTCATTTATTTTAAATCGATTAGGTGGTTAGCTGGCTCCCCAATCCAGGCCGGGGTAAGTCCAGATTTGCACTACATTAGCTAGGTTCGGGTCACTTTTTAGTACCCAATTTAGACTTAGGTTCTGAGGCTAGCTCGGGCTATAAGACCTCAACCTCCGGGAATTGAATCCCAAATTTCTAATAAAATCGATCACTCAAACTAAAAATTTCTTTCAATCAAATACAAGCCTAACAATTAGGATAGATTGGGGTGTTTCTGAAGTAATTCAGAATCCCAAAACACCTCCTACCTTTCTTCCTTTGACTCCAGAAATAACTGCTCAAACTTGAACCAATCCTATTTGAAAAATTCTATATCATTTTTCTCCTTTGACATCGATCTTTGAAAATCTAAATAAAATTTCTACCGCTATTTTAATCGAGAGTTTTCGTAGGAAATTTTAATTTCCTACGATATAATTAACTACGAGGGCTTGCGCTCGTAGGAGATTTAGAAACCCAGAACTTATTTTCAAAGTTGAATTTTTCAAAACCTCTAATTAATTTTCTTTGGAAAAATCAAAATCGACGATCATTATCGTCATTTTCGAACAATCCATAATAATTGATATCTTCTTTCTTCGGAGAGATATATCAATTATTATCATGACTTCGATTATGAAATTAACGATCTTTTATCCGAATTAGAATAATCAAAACAATTGGTTAAATTCCATTTTGATCCTCTGGGGTCGAATGTAATTTTCCCTTTGAGTTTGACTACGATAATTCGGATAAGATTAGAATTCTGAAATTTGAACCCGTTAGGGAAACGATATGTTCGTCTTTCGAGGCAATATATTGTTCATAACGATTTAAAATTAAATATTCCCAAAGAAAATTAAATATTTTTTCAAAACTATATATACTTAAATATATCATTGCACTAGTCTTCATAGGTGCCTCGTCAACTCAATATCGGATAGGCTTGGAGATTCGTATTGCTCGCTTAAAGGTAAGTAGTATTATCTATTTATGTGTAAGCGTATTATTTTTAGTCAGGGGCGTAATCCAATGCAATTGTAGTAGGTTTTCTTGTAACTATTTAGATTGACAGTTTTATTTTGAATTTTTTAGCATAATCATATTTAATAAATCTTTGATATTGTTCATATCGAATTAGTATGTAATAATCATAACATAACATGATTTATCATTCCTTAGTTATTAATCATGTATGCTAAATTTATATGTTGGAAAAGTTAGATTTATGCAATTTAACTTGGTTAAATAAATAAACCTCATTCCTACATACCATACTTGACATGTTGATTTATATACATTTGTTGGTTATTAATAAAAGAATTAGTCAAGTATGATTGTATGTTTGTCGGTAGAACCCTATTGGTTTTTGGCTAGCCGGATTCGACGGGCCCCCAGAGTGACAACTCTACTGAAAATCACTGAATTTCCTTGTGTTGGTGTTTATCTTTCCGATGATGGTATATGATAAACCGACAATAACTAAATATGCAAGAAAATATAAGTGGATATGAATTGGAAATAAAATATAACTTACAGGTCATTGTGAGGTACATGGATACCTAATGTGGTGCATTTGTAAATATTATAATAATTTAGCATCAATAGATGTTTAACATATATACTTGTATATTAGAAGATGTATAAAACATAGCATATATCATGAAACTTTTTGATATAATGATTATAGGCTAGTACTCCCCTCTTTTGGTTGTTCATACTGCATGCCCCACGCTTTTATTGTTTATAATTTGATAGATAGTAGTTACTTGTTGAGTTTGATTAATCAAACTTATCTGTTATCTTTTTAGAAGATCCTGCAAGCATGTTAGGTGGACTGTCACCTCAAGAGTAGGGTTACCAATAGTAGACTATTTTTGGTATTTCTTATTTTGTATTAGTTTATTATGTTTATATGGTATGAGGATTGGGTAGTTATTTTTTCTTGCTTTCTCGTTCTATTACATATAGATGTAAGTGAGGATTTTGGGACAGTCAGGTCTCCATTTTGCAAATCAATTTCATCATTATTTTTTAGATAAAATGATTTATTTTTTAAATATTTTTTTTAAATTTTTTAAGCCCTAAATTTTTTTTAATAAATTTTATACTAAAAAAATTAATTAAATTAATTATATAATATTAAATTATTATTTTATTTAAAATACCCTAAGTCACTAAGGTTATTAAAAGCTTTTTAGAAACCTTTTTCAATATTGATACCTGCAACAAAAAAGTTTTTAGGGAAAATGAGAGAAAAGTGGGGAGAGAGAAAAGAAAACTTGGGATTTAGAGGTCGTGGACTTATTTTCGTCAGTCATAAGAAACCTTTTCCTTATTTATTTCAAAGATTTTGTTTTTTTTATTATTTTTCTAATCAAATTTGTATTTTTGTAAAAAAAAATGAGGATAATTTTATATTAGTAAAACTTTCATCGCGTAAATTTTTATATGTTATAGAGATTGAGATTATAAACGTTTTAAATTTTTATTTGAGATTTTTTTACCAAGTGATTTTGAAAATACAATACTTTTTTACCTACTCAAAAATTTATTTTGACAACTAAAAATAATGATTTAGTTCAACTAAAGTTTTAGAATATTTTTTATGCAATATTTTATAATTGATCAAATTCTAAAAATATGAATTTTTGCTCAGTATGATTTTTATTATCTATTGTTAAGACATTTGACATTTTTTGAGTTAAGCTTAATTATATATTATTTTCTATAATATATTAGAAATGAAAGTGGATGTGTGATTAAGATTATAGTTATAGCACTATAATAATATGTGTGTATAAAAAAGAAGCGAAGAAAGGTTAATCCGTTGGTTCAAGACTGATTGACATGTATCGAATGGTGGGCCAACGTGTTTTCTTTTAAATATTCAAATAAATTTCTTACTAGTGGAGCTTTCAGGTCGTTGTTGATCTTCCTGGTACTGTAAGTTGTACACACGTGGCATCACTGGAGTAGGTGCAGTAGATCGCGTCATAATAGTCTCCCTCTGACTATCCCTGACAGCTCTGTCATTCGTCTTGTTCGTTTATCTTTCATTATATGCTCTTGATCCTACAGTCCTTTCTCCTACAGTACGTCCAGACTGTCCTATACCATAATCAATTCCTTCTCCAAATCCCCTCTGAGGACAGTCTGCTACTCTATGTCCTTGCTGTCCATAGCGAAAACATTATCCCGTCAATAAGTAACACCGACCTGCATGTCGTCGACCACAATGGATGAACTCACTATAGCTATCAGAAGATGCTAGTGACATAGATCCCTTCGAATCATTATACTTGCCTTTCTTATCTCTATCCCTTTCTCTACTTGTTTCATCTTTACTCCTCATACTGCTAACATCATACCTTGATATTGACATTGACAAATCAATCTCTATCGGTCTGGCCCGCTCTACCAACTCAGAAAACTCATGAATCCATAATGGTACTAACAGATGTCTTAACTCCCTGTTCAATTCTTGTATGAATCTATAGCATTTTTCTTCAGCAGTGGGATCAAATTAGAAGCATAACTATAAGGACAGTAAACTCGATCTCATACTACATCATTGTCTTGCGTCCTTGCTCCAATTTAATGAAAGCTTTTTGCATTTATCATCGAGCTGACGGAGGTACAAACCACATCCTGAACACTGTAGTGAACTTGTCCCAAGTGATCTCAGCATTTATCTTCCCTTGAAATTTCTCTCTCTGATGTCCAATTCACCATCTCTCTGCTTCTCCTTCAAATAGGAACATAGCAAAAGGCACCTTCCGACTCTCTGGACCTGCATACTATCAAAAATCTTTTCTATTCTCATTAACCAATCTTCAACAGCCTGAGGTAATATAGCTCCTTTGAACAACGGAGGATTCAATTTATGAAATATCTATAAATGCTTGTCTGCACCTTCTTCCTTACTTTCAGCTAACTTACTCTGTGCATCACCCATGACTTGTGCTATAATAGTGGCCAACTGCATCATCTATAATAGTGGCCAACTGCATCATACTTTCTGAGGGTACTGGAGCTACATTGTGTTGCTCATTTGGTACACTTAACTCTGGATTATCCATTTAACTTTTCACCTGTACAGTTCAGTATAATATGAATGATACACACATGCAACTATGTATATAAAATGATGCACTTGAAACTATCCATTTTACCCAACTCTCAATCAAATCCTATAACTCTGATAATAATCAATTCTTCCAATAACATTGCTCTGATATCAAAATTATGATGCCCCAAGGATCTAACTTGGAAGAATTATTCTTTCGATCCTTTAAATCAATCAACTACCAGAGCTATCTATAATCATCAATGTTCATAATTATATTCATTCCCAAAAGTTCATTTACAATACTCAAGATCTACACATAAATCACATTTTCTATCCAATCATGAGTACAAAAGAATAACTATATTAAAAAGGAACAAAATCTGAAGAATCCTGATCAACCTCACACTCCTGCTCTCTTGCCCTGACTTGAAATTATTAACCACATATAATGAGCTTAAAAAGCCCAGCAGGTCATCAAATACTTATAACTGAAATCAAAATATGATATAAAAGTAATATGCATGTCAATGAGTCAAATCATAGCAATCACTTACACATGATCATTGAGTCAAATGCATAAATAGGAATCAGTACAGAAATAGTAATCAATAGATAAACAATATCAATACAGAAATAGTAAAATCTATAATCGACAGTAGAAGAATCAGTAAACAGTATAAAAGTCCGTAAAGCTCAATGAATCAGTACGTGAGTCAAATCTCTACAGTAGTCGTCATATTTATAACATCAGTCAAATCAATAGAGAAGTTCTAGGGTCAATAATATCAGTTAAATCAATGAAGAAATCATCGTATCTGTGATATCAGTTAAACTAATAAAGAAATCATCGGGTCAATAATGTCAGTCGGTATAAAATCTTATAAAGCATCAAATCAATACATCTTAATGACTATTATAATTAGATCAATGAAATAAAATCATAACATCATTCGAGACTTTTGGAATTAATTAGTGCAGTAGAATCGTATCAAAACGTACACTTGTAAATTCAGTTATTCAATATCACATGTTCAATGTATCACATATAATCCAGTATTCTATATCACATGTTCAGTGGATCACATGTCACTTGCTAAGTATATTACATGCATAATATTAGTACAATGAATCAATAGTATCAGTGCATATATCAGTGTCTGTATCAGTATCAGTAACAATTCACTGACATAAATAGTAATACAATAACAGTGAAATCGTACAGTAATAGTAAATTCATACTATGATGATAAATTCATACAATATCAATAAATCCGTACAATATCTATAAGAACAATGCTTAAAACATGCATTTCAGTATAGTAGTCATATTTAACAAGTAAAAGCGCTGGCTATTACAGTGTTTTTCAGTCTTGTATCAGTATCAGTATCTTATATCCGTTGTGTGAGACCTCGTTCTCTTACTGTTCCTCTCTGATTTGGATTTTTCCTCTCAGGATCGTCCAGGACGATTTTAGATCGTCCAGGCCGATCGGCACTGTAGAAAATATCAGCCTGCAGATAGTTCTGGGAACCGTCCAGGATGATTTTTCTGGTCTGATCGTCCCGGGATGATTTGGCGATCGGCCGGGCCGATCAGACAAATGATATATGAGATTGAGATCGTTTTGATGAGAGAGAAAATCATTTTTAAATAAAATATCTGATTTGAGGAGAGAGAAAGAGAAAGGGAAAAAGAGGAAACCTGGTTTTGGAGGCCGCGGAGCGCTTTTCGTCCGACGCTGCTGTTGGGAAAAGTGAAGATCTCGTGGTAAGAACTCCGAACTCTATTTATGTTTTCAAAGATATTGAGTTTTGACCGAGTTATGATTCGTTTTGTGTTTTCGTAGTCGACTTTTCGACGTGATTTGGATTTGGCACAACTTTCACCGCACAACTTTTGATATGTTATAGATATGATTATTGCACACGATTTGACTGTGTTCTACGAAGATTTTATCGGTCGGAATTGATTCTACGCGATTTTAATCGAATAGAAAATTATCAGGACTTGATTCGATTTGGGTTCTATAGAATAATAGTCTTGTATTGATGTTATGGATCTTCGTCTGTAATTTGGAAAGATTTGGGATTTGTGTCTTTTTGCAGAATTTTTGTGTAAATTTGACCGACTGCCGTTACGCTGCCCGATTTTCGTATGATTTCCGAATTTTTTGGAATTGATAGATTGAATTGATATGTGCATGACTATTGATATGATTGTTTTAAATTGCTTTAATGTTGATTTTTGCATTGATTATCGATTGATTATTGAATTGCTTACTGAATTGACTATTAATACTGAAAGACAAGTGGGAACATGGTTGAACGTTGGTTGGAGATTGGTTGACCTGTACAGGATGGTGGGCCGACGGGCTTTCCTTTAAATCATAGATCATGGATCATGGATCATGGAGGGAGTTATAAGGAGTTTATACGCCGACGGGCGGCCGACGGGCAAAAGAGTGACGACTCTTCTTGATAGAACCAACGTATAGACATCTACAACAGCAATACGGATTCTACAACAGCAACATAGCCAGCGTTTGTGCTTGTCTAGTAAGACCATTGAATGATATGCATCGATTTATTGATTTCCGATTGGATTTATCGAATTGATTTCTTATCGTACGGATTCATTGATTTCATTGATTGATCATTGAGCATTGATACTAATTTACTATTGATCATTGATATTGATATGGACATGGACGGCATAGATTCATAGATTCATTGATACCATTGATTCTGCATTGATTCGACTTGCTACTGTAGATTTATCGTATTGTCCTTCCGATTGATTTTATCGACTTGATCGTATAGACTGGATTTGATTAATTGATTGATTTGACGGATTTATTGATTTTATCGATTTATCGTATTGTTTTTCAGATTGGATTTATCGTATTGCTTTTCCGATTGATTTTCTCGATTTGATTGATTCGTAGATACCGGCATCGATATTGATTCATAGATATTGACACTGATATTGATATAGATTGTATCGATTGATAGAGACCGATATAGACATTGATATAGATATGATATTGACATATGGATATTATTGATACGACAGATCCTGATAGGTTATTGATTTATCGTAGAATAAATTTCTTTAGGGAGCTGATTGTATTGATTTCAATTGACCTGACGATTTCATTGTATAGAGGTTGATTTATTGAGTTGATTCGATTGTTCGATGGATTTCCTTGCTTATAGATAATTGACTGGAAAATGCTTTATCGATTGAGATGATTCCTTTATATTGATGTGATTGATGTTATAGATGGATACGATAAGTAAGACGACTAGATGACCGTATTGATGTTATCGATAGCAATAGATAGAGACTGTAGAGTTTTGATTGAAGCATTGATTTTGAGCTTTATGGATTTCTTTATTGATTGAACAGATGATATAGATTTATATTGATTGAATAGATGATATAGATTCGATGAATTGATTAGATGACACGATTGATTGACCTGATAGTATAGATAGTATAGATTGATAGACACTACTACGTTGATTGGATATTGACTAGGAGCACTTATTGATTTAATTTGATTGCTGAGACGTATTGATTTATCGATGTTTTTACTGCTGATTTGATTTCCGCTGTATAGACTTGATTTCATTGACGATGGATTTCTGCCTTGCATAGACTCATTGACCATTGATTGACTTGATTTTATATTGACCTGCATATTGATAGCATCGCCGTGCTTTTATTTCAGTTGTAGGCTTTGGTGACCTGCTGGGCTTTGTAAGCTCATTATATGTGGTTTAAATTTTCAGGTCTGAGCAAGGCAACTGGAATGGAGTTCGATCAGAATGTCAGACGAATCCTTTCACTATTTGATTCTGGGGTATCACACGTTGGCTCAGTAAATAGAGTCGTCACTCTTTGCCCGTCGGTACAGTAATCATCTCCTTATAACTCCCAATCAGTAATCATGTGATCAGTAGATGATAACACCAAATCATATTTAAAGGAAAGCCCGTCGGCCCACCATCCTGTAGAGGTCAAACAGTCTCCAAGCAATGGTTCAATCAGTCTTTACTTGTTTTTACACACATAGTCGTACCACAATAATATAACAGTACTTTCAATCATATAACCACATTCATTTTCATCTCATCAATGCATTATATCAAACAAACAAGATTTAGCTTAATTTAGCTAGCCTTTAAAATATCGTATAGTAGACAGAAGTCGTTAAAATGCCCAGTTTCAAAAAATTATCAAATTACTAGAGACCGTATAAAATAATATTTCAAAGCTTTTATTATACTGAAGCATATTTTTCTACATCCAGATAATTTTTTGTTCGATAAAAACCCCACAGAATTCAGAATACCCGGTAAAAAAATTTAAAAAAATATTCAAACGTGCAAAATCATAATCTCTATGACACACCAAAAGTTACACAGTAAAAGTTTCGTCAATACAAAGATATGCATATTTTTCGGTAATGGAAACACAAAATTGAGCGGAAAAATACCAAAACACTAAATCTTCGAAATAAAAAATAGGATTCAGATTCCTTACTGCTATATGAACAATTCTTCGAACTGTGTCGACGGATGAAAATTGCTCTGCGGCCTCCGAAACCAAGCTTTTTGGTTTCTCTCTCCTCTTCTCTCTCTCTCTCTCTCTCTCTCTCTCTCTATTTCTTCAATCGAGAAATATCATTTCTTTATAAAATGGGAAAAGATATTTTCGATTGTACGGACGCTATTTTTCATTCGTCCTGGGACGATCTCCTCTGTCCACATATCATACGGACGATAATTAATTTCATACCAGGACGATCGGCTCTGTTGAAAATTTATTCAGTTCGTACAGAGGAAGCCAGTTCGTACAGACGAACTCAGTTCGTACCGACGTTTTGTACAGACTAAATGAAGAAATTTTCAACCGTTCGTTCGTACTAAGTCAGTTCGTACAGACAAACCTGCACCAAAAAAAATCTGGAGTGTTTTACAATTGGTAGTTCAACTTACATGTTATTATTAACTGATTTTATGTCAGATATACATAATATATTTCATGTGTCTTCTTTACGAAAGTAAGTATCTGATTCTCGCAAGAGATTATCTGTTGATGATGTGGAGGTTCACCTAAGTCTGTACTATAGGGAAGAGCCAAATATGATTCCCGCATATGATGTTAAAAAATTGAGTAAAAAATTTTGTATGGTCAAGGTGTAGTGGAACCACATGACTGCTAGAGAGGCTACTTAAGAGAAGAAATCTTAGATGAAATAGCTGGATCAAGATTTATTTTGACTTATTTTGGTATCGAGGATGACATTTTTTAATGTAGGTGGATTATTATAACTAAAAAATAAAAAAAAAAAGATAATTTTACCTAAAATAATAAAAATTTATTTTGGGAGTTATTATAAAATCAAATTATAAACCGTCTTTGTCATAATATATATATTGTTGTGTTTTAGTTTCACAAATTCTTCCATAAATTTTGAGTAATGGTGAAATTTCTTAAAAACTTGGCACCTATCAAAACAAGTAGGGGTATGGGTAACGTCAGGTGTATCTTTTGCAAATCAATTTCATCAAAAAAATTTTTTTTAAATAAAATGAGCTATTTTATAAATATTTTTTAATAATTTTTGAATCCCTTAAAGAATTTTTATGAATTATATATTGAAAATTAATTATAATACTATATATATATATATATATATAATATCTTAACTCACTCACATAATGTATTAAATAGCATTTTCTCTCCATTCATTTGACAAAGATGAATTAGGGGAAATGTGAAGAAAAAGAGAGGGAAGGAGAGAAGAAAAATTGGGTTTTGGAGGTCATAGAGCCATTTTTATCCCTCAACCTAGTCGTGAAATTTACTCATTTCGAGGTAAGTTACATTTTACATATTTCAATTTTTAATAATTTAATATTTTTTATATTTTTTTGATAAAATTTATATTTTCGTACATATTTCAATTTTTAATAATTTAATATTTTTTTGATAAAATTTATATTTTCGTTATCAAAAAATAAGAATAACTTTATTTTTATAATTTTTTTATCGCATAGCTTTTTATATGTTATAGAGATTGAGATTATGAATATTTTGAGTTTATTCTAAAATATTTTTCCTGAGTGATTTTAGAAAAGCAATAGTTTTTTCATACTCAAAAATTTATTTTGACTTCAAAAAAAAATAATTCAGTTCAATCAAAGCTTCAGAATGGTACTTTATAATCTATGATAATTTGATTATATTTTGAAATAGTGAATATATATTCTTTAGTGTTTTTGTTATCTACCGTTGATGTGTTTGATAATTTTTGTATTTAATCTAATTATGCTTTAATTAATGAAATGTATTGAAAAATATGAAAAAAAAAAAATGTGATGTGATGTTATGTCGATGCCAATGTGCGATCGAGGTAAGATTCTATTATGCAAGTATTAGTGAGTGATTAAAGTAGGATTCTGTTATGCCGGAGGCAGTGAGCTGCCAAGGTGTAATTCAATTACCAAAGTATTGCTATGCCAGAGCCATTGGGCTGTTGAGTGAGATTTTGTTATCGAAGTGTTGTTATATTTTGAAATTATAATTTTTTTCTTAGTAGTATTTTTGTTGTCTACCGTTAGTATATTTTGGTAAATTTTTTAATACAATTCAATTATATTTTAATTAATGAATTGCATTAAAAATATAAAATAAATGTGATGTGAATGTTATGACGGTGCTAGTGGACGATCGAGGTAGGATTATATTATGCCGCCACTAGTCGGCAACCAAAGTAAGATTTTGTTACACCGGAGCCAGTGAGCTGCCAAGATGACATTCATCGAAGTGTTGTTATGCCAGATCCATTGAGCTGCAGAGGTTGGACTCTGTTATCAAAGTGTTGTTATTTCAGATCCAATGGGATACCGAGGTGGGATTCTGCTATGAAGCATTTGCTTATAATTCAATTAATTTTAATAACTACTTAAATACTTTCAATTTTAGTATATGCTTCAGTTTTAGCTTTTCGTACAATACTTTAGTTGCTTCAGTTTTAGCTTTATGTATAATACTTTAGTTTATTATTGCAACAAAATATTTTCAACTTCTTTTAGTTTCAGTTGTTGATTTTAGTTTCAGGCTATGATAACCTATTGAGTCGTGTTAGCTCATTCATACTTCTACTTCCATTTTTAGGCCAGGGGAAGGGTAAGGAGCGATCTAAATAGTTTGGATAGCAGGCTCTGATCTGTGTTGTAGGTATATTTTAGCTAGTTTTATTTTTACAGGCTTGAGTTTTATTTTTGTTATTCTCATTAATATTACCAAGAGCTATTGTAGATAGACTTCATATTGTATATATTTTGTATGATATATAGAAAATCATTTTGATATTCAGTAGTCTTCCACTTATATTATATTCAGCAGTGCATCTATGTAATATATAAATTGGAAGTTTTATTTCAGTCATTCTCCAACTAGATATTAGGGTCAGTCTTTTCACAAATCGGACATGGTATGACCTATTTGATATCAGGCCGGGTTGTAATATTTTGGACATTCTATAGTGAGCGACTCATTTTGCTCTGGTGCAACGATGCATCTACTGGATTTTAATTCTTACTTTGTCTTCTTTTTCAGAGAATTTTGTGGGTTGCACTTTTTTATGAGCATGTAATCGTTAATTGATGTGACAATGACATTATGAGGTCGAGAGAGAGATAGATAACTTCTTCGGTCTTAAAGGGGACTCATCAAGAATTCCATTCCAAGAAATTGGTAGCTGGCAATAAACATTTGCTTAAATTCAGAGAACGAAGTAATCACCCCATTTAGTAAGCGAGTGAACCACCTTGGTGTTAAATCCCTCAGAGTAATAAATAAGAGGTGACACTGAAGGGTGTCACTGATTTCAAGGAGAGAGGTCATGTACTTAAAATTCACCATATGATATGCACGATCAATTTTTCTTCTGTAAGCTTCAAGGTGAGGTACCTTAAACGTCGAAGACACTCTTGCTTCGAAGATCAGTCTTGAGAAGGTGTTGGTCAGCCCTAGTTTAGTTTTATTGGTTTGCATAATAATCAAAATAGAGTTTTTATCTCTCGTCTGAGGGTCAGTGGGATTGGATATTGCATCTGCGGCGTGAGCTTCTTTCGGTGGCTCCTGGAAAGCATTTGGATTGGATGGTCCATTGGGTGCACTAATTGTATGTGGCGGATGGTCAATGGCAATGAGAATGTCTTGAATAGACTTCAAGAGGCACTCCTCTATGGCTTATAATTTGTGGCAAGTAATGTATTTGGTAATCATGATAATCTTTAAGGCTTTATGCTGCCTGGTAGGTAAGGACTTTCTCACCTTCGTCATCGATCCATGCTTTGAATCCCATTTGTTACATAAATGATATTAGGCCATACTTTATGCCACTCGTAGACTAAGAGCCTATGGGGTGAATGTAATGAGATCCAAATATAGGGAAAGGCTAGATGAGATAGATGAATTCTGACAAAATCTTTATAATCCAAGCTAGAAATACAAGAATGGAGAAAGTAAGAGTTTTGCACTATAGAGCCTGAGCTATATAAGAGAAGTACTACAATGCTTTGAGGATTACATATCTTTTACTTTCTTTTCCCTCTTCATCATATTTTTTATATATACTCTTCTATAGATAAATAAAAGTTTAAGACATTTTTTAAGAGGAAAAGGGATACCTCATGCCTTATCTTCCTATCCCTTTTATAGGGTTCAAAAGGATGTAAGAGTTATGTCATGATACATATTTGTCTCGTAGATCCATAGTAACAACTCATATGATGTCGAGCTAGTCGGCAACAGGAGGAGAGTTAGATAAAGTCAAATAATAATCAGTAGTTGTCTTGTTGAGATGGAAGAGGGTGAATATTGTTTGACCGTTGTCATGAGAGATGGCAGAGTGATCTAGATTACCCTGTTAAAGTAGAAAGACGAGTAGCGTCTGAGTGTGATCTTTAGGTGTATGTGAGAGAGAAATCTTTTATTGGGATAATATATATTTATAGCTCCTTATTGTATCGAGCATGAAAGTCTTGACTCTGGCTTAAATGGATAAAGGTTTGTAGGGGTGTCAATTTAAGGTCACGGGTCAGATTCAGATCGAATCCGAATTTGATCCGGCCTTATTCCGGTCAACCCGAACCTGACCTATTTTTGCAGACAGGTTAGTTTTTTAGACCCGAACCCGACGCGCTTTGAGTTCTGGTCAACCCGACACGACCTGAATGACCTGGGGCCATGAAAAAAATTACTAGTTCTTGGGTAAAATAGGGTCAATCTCAGCTTTTTGGCTAAAAAACGAGTCGAAAATGGGTCAATCTAGGGATTTTTGGGTCAAAATGGGTTTTTGGGTCAAAAACGGGTCAATTTTGAGTCAAAGGGTCTACCTAAACTGGACTCGATTTTTGAAATAGGTTGAATTGTTAAACCCAAACCCGATCTGTTTCGGGTCCGAGTTGATCCTAATCTAGTGTTCAGCTCCTTTCATCTCCTATGCGAGTCCCTCGAACTTGCTATTTTGAGAGTGGAGGAATTCCTCTTATCGTTCGTCCCAAATATGACGTGCAAGGCACTTGCAAACGGGTACTACACAGCTATTCATGAATACATGGGTCATATTGAGTTGGGTTATGACAAGTCAATTTTAAAAGAGCTGATGCAAGAAAAATAAATAATTTTGAACTACCATTGAGAATAATTGAAACATCTTGGATCATGATCAAATATTCTTCAATAATCGTTAAGCCTTGCAAGATTATGATTGGCCCTTATTTAACCTATATTCGACGAGTCTTCAAACCATCTTTAACCCAAGAAAGAAGAATCTTCAAACCATCTTTGACACATGATCGAATCATCTTCAAAACATCTTTAACCCTTCTTTAATACTTCTTCGATCATGGTTTGATCATACATTGAAGATCGTTCAAAGAGTGCTCATCGTTAATTTGTTTGAAGACTCATCGGTTATGGGTAGATAATTTTCAAAAAAATTGAGAGATTAATATTTAAATAATGTTTGATCATGGTTTGAAGATCATTCACATTATTCTATAAAAAAATTAATCAATCATTCACAATATTTTATAAAAAATTAATCATAGATTGATGAGGAATATTATTGAAAGATGGCTTTAGCACGTAAACTAAAGTTTAATCACAAAGAGGTTTAGATTTAAGAGTGTAAAGCCTATTTTCAATCATAAATGACGAACATCACTAGCCTTCTAACAAAGAGGCTATTGTTGTGAAAATTTGACATAGAAAAAAAAATGAATTAACTCCATTTATTAGAAAGAATGAAGATGATGGGAAGGAAATAATCAACGAGCTCTTATGGTCGAAAGGTCACCTAACTATTAAGAGAGGATTTTGGTCAAGAAGGAACTTTCAAGCATATTTTTTATATAAAATAAAATTTCTTTATTAGTATTAGTATAATGTGTGTATCTGTATATGTATATATATAAAGAAGATGGTTTGAGATAAGGGTGCAAGTGACCTAAGTAGACTTGCTAATGAAGCCGCGAGTGAAGGTTATCAAGCCATGAGCTTGAGCTTGAGCTTCATTTAACTCAGTTTTTTTGGCTCACTAAGTGGCTCGAATTAGACTCTCTTCCTCTATCCAATCTAAATTAGACATTGCTGGTCCCGCAAACTTGATTTGAGAATCATAATCTTACAAGCTTAACGAACTCCCCTTCATCAATATGGGTCAGTACTTAGATGATTCCTTCGACGACAAACTCACATCATTATCTTCTCTGACGAACTATTTTTTATAACAAGTCATTTGGTCCGAACAATTCCTTCTCCATTGCCCCATCTCTTTGATGCCTCCTCCAGAAAACTCCATCATGACTCCCATATTTATTAAAGACTTTTCCAACAAATTATAATTTTGGCTCGAGCTCACGAATTGAGCTCGAACTCATCATATGTGCTCAAGCTTGATGTTGACCCTGTCTTGAGAATAGAGGAGCCAAAACTCGAATTAGCACCGGCTCTAAACTCAATTCGACTTATTTATAATCGTCGTCTGGGATGAGTGTGAGAAGCACCATTCTTCAATAAAATAGGCGTTGGAATAACAATTTTCTTCTATAAATACAATCTCAGATATTCCTATGGCCACTCCTGTCCAGTCCGGCTATGAAGCAATCGCTCCTCCGCGCTCCCAAAGCGGGGATTCCATTGAGCGGGAAAACGAAGAAGGTCCCGCTTCCCATTTTCAATCCACAGGGGAGCCCTAATTCCGAGTGTCTCGATGTTTCCTTCTCTGCTTCTCCTCCCCCAATTTCCATAATCACTGACAACCTTTCTGTTACTTCATCGAATTCGGTGACCGCCGCGGCTGGCTATCTTGATGAGGTAGAATCGAGTTATTCGATGATTTCTCTTTTACTGGAGAACTCCGATCAATCTGGGCTACCGGAGTTTCCACCCGCGCCTTTGCTAGAACCCGTCGGAGCTGCTAGGGAGAACCCGAAGGAGGCGAGCTCATCGGTTGAGCCGGCGTCGTTCATTGAAGATATTGTAAGAGGCGGACGAAGTTGCGCGGAGGAGGTGAGCTCCTAACTAAAATATTTTCTCTTCTCTCGTCCTTGATATCCCATCATATGATGAGCTTCCTATGTTTCTAGATCTTAACGGAGTCGTCGGAGATGACCGCTCAACCAGAAGCTCAGATCATCGTGGGAAATTTCTCTGCGGAGGATGAAGGAGAGCGGAATCTGGAGTTAGCGATAGCTGGATTCTCAGAAGCGATGGAGAAGCTCTCCGATGCGGTCAGGGAGGTGTTATTGCCCGAAATTGAACAGAGGAAGCGACGAAACGAGAATGATGGCTTCTTCTTCTTCCTTGTGAGGATGGGGGAGCTGACGCTGGCATTCTTTATCGGTGCTGTGCTGGTCTCCGTTCTCCTTACCGCGGTGGCTCCTGAAGGCTACCTAATCTTGAATAACTTGTCGGACTTCAACGGACCTTCTCCGTCGTGATTCAGTCGGTCAGGCGCTGGAAATGGTTTACCGTAAGTATATTTTTCTAATGGGAGTAAACTTAAAACTATGATTTCTGTGTTTAAGGTCATCATAGTTGATTTTTTTTTTGCTGCGTTAAGTGGTTTTTAAAGTCTTTCAATTACTAGAAAAGCAACATATTCGATACAATTCTTGGTCATTTGTTTTGAAAATTAGTTGTAATCAGATTATTAAAAAACTGAAGATAATCCTATCGGATAAAAAATTTGTATAAATCAATTGATGCGTAAAAGTAGTTATGATAGATAGATAGAAAGAGTTTCTTGTATTTCAGTTGAGATTTGCACACCCCATTACAATCGAATCGAATCAGAAGTCTTAAAGCAAATCCATGGTTCAGTGTTCCAACAAAAGCTCGAGATGAATAAAAAATCTTAGAGCAAATCCATGGTTTATGGAAACAATTTTATTATAGTCATGTTAGAAATGATTTTTCTTTATTAGATTTAGATGAAAATTTTATTCTTGATACACAATGGAGAAAACTAATTCATACAGCCGGCCCCATATAATGAGATAAAGGCTTGTTGTTGTTGATGTTGGGCAATTTGATGTTAATGTGATGTATTATTGCTTTTAGAAACATTGATAATGTTGTAGTGAATATGGTTCTAGGAGATAGTTGGATGAGTAGAATTTTTAAGAGATCTTCAAACTTCATACATAATTGAATTTGTATTGACATTTAGCAAGAATTCCACTTTTTTTTTATTTAGTATTTATTTTTTTTTGGATTGCATTGGACTAGGTCCCTTTCTCTTACCGATTTGATTAAAAAATTATTATATATTTACATGTATTCTTCACCACTAAATTAAAAAAAAAAAAGAAAACTTTTTCGTTTCCTACGGTCGAATTTTTTTTTGGCTTTTTGCTTTGTATGGGATACCATTTGGGCGGAGAAGGAAACCTTCAGAACCCCTGACATTGTTACGAATGTAGGAATTTAGCAGATCTCTAGATCCAGCGCCGTAGGTTGCCCCTTGCCTCCACTGGCTTCCAAAGCACTAGAACTATAGCTAGATGATCCCTATTTCAAGATCATTCCCTATTTATCTTATGTTGCAACTCGCTTTGCTGATTCGCAAAGATCGTCTTCGATGGCCCAATCAAGTGTCTCCTTAGATGTCAATGAAGTTAGAATGGAAGATCCTCTCAACCCTTTTTACATCCATCACTCCGATAACCTCAGACTCACCCTCGCCTCCCAAATCTTGACAGGAGAGAACTATGGATTTTGAAACCGAGCTAAGTCCATTGAACTCTCAGCCAAAAATTAGGCAGGTTCGGGGACGGCTCAATTGGTCGCCTGGACGAGATTGACCATACTCTCCTTAACATCTGGAATCACGTACCGACCCAACTCTCATCTTCTGTGATAATTAGGACGCCATCCACATTGCTACAAATCCCACTTTTTACGAACATACAAAACGCATTAGGTTATATTGTTATTTGTTCGTGAAAAAGTGAATAATGGCTCTGTCAAACTATTCTCTATCCAGTCTCTCCTCTAGCTCGCCGACATCCTTACTAAACCGGTTTCATCCACTCATCTATTTTCACTTCTATGCAAGATGAGCGTGCTAAATATCTACTGCTTCTCTTGAGGGTGAGTATCAAGAAATCCATTTTTTTATATAGTTTTTTTTTTTTGCTTTGGATTACATTGAATTGGGTCGCTTTCTCTTACCAGTTTGATTAAAGAATTACTATATATTTTACATGTATTCTTCACTACCGAATATAAGAAAGAATTTTTTTTTGATTTCCTACGGCCTCTCTATCATTTTTTCTGATAACATTTGAAGAGCAAACTTAAGGGCTACCAAAAAGAAGAGATTTGGATGATGAAGATATTAATAGATTGGAGAACTTAAAATTACAACAATTAGGAGGTATTAAGAATAATCCTCACACTTCAGTGTTGTCTAATGAGTGGATGTATTCTTCTAGCTAGTCTTAAATTATCCTAAGAAATTAATCATTGGTGATTAAGATCAAGATATAAAGACTGTAAGTGCATTTGGAAATGAGATTAATTACTTGAATTTTCTTATCTTAGATAGAATCTAACAACATTGATGAAGCTCTACAAGATCATATTGGATCAATGCAATACATGAGAAGTTAAATTAATGTATAAAAAAATATTGTATGTGATTTAGCGCCTATATTACAGGTTCAACATGTGAATGGAACAAAATTGAAATCAAGAATTGGGCAAATGATTCAAGGATTACATTCGGGATAAGGCGAGATTAGTTGTATAGAGTTATATTCAAATTGATAAGATCGACTTTGAGAACTCATATGTGCCTATATCTAAATTTGAGGTAGTTATATTACTCTTCACACTTGTATGTCACAAGAAAGTTAAGCTATATCATATGCATGTCAAAAATGCTTTTTAAAATAATGTAATAGAACAATATGTGTTTATAAAACAACCATCAAGTTCTAATGATCATGTTCATCCAAACTATGTGCATGAATTAACGAAAATATTATATGGGTTTAAGCAAACACCTAGAGGTCATTATGAAAAATTGAGTATATTTTTATTAGTATTGGATTTATAACATAGACGCCATAGTGTTTATAAAGAAAGTGGGATATGACATGATTATTCTTAGAATTATGTGGATGACATATTTTTTAAAATTACAAGCGATTCAATATGTCATGGTTTTATTTCAAATATGATTAAGAGATTTTGAGTGAGTTAGATGGGGAGACCTCATATTCTTTCTTGGATTTCATATTAAGTAAATCATGAAGGATTTTTATTTCTCAAATGAAGTATGTATGCAATTAGATTAATGGAGTCAATATGAAGGGACTCAAGTCCATAGGAACGCCAATTAGCCCTACAAAAAGTTAAATTGTATGCAGGCTTGATAAGATCACTGCTCTATCTAATAGCTATCAATCCGTTCATTATGTTTGCAACAGGGTTATGTGCTAGATGCTAAACATATCTTATATCACAATTAATTGTCATAAAAAGCATTTTTAGATGTTTGATTGGTACACACATTGTAGGACTATGTATCAGGAGCCTTTATTTGAGTTTTTGGATTTTTTTTTTAATGCAAACAATGCTGGATGAAATGTCTATTTGAAAAACACTTCAACACATTAATTCATAGGACTTTCATTAGTATTGTGGTTCACTAAAAATATAATTCAATTATTTCATCAACAATTGAGGCATAGTATGTCATTGTAGGAAGCTGTATCACACAATTAGATTTGAAGATACTAGTGTGATAAATCTAACAAAAACCCTACACAAACACACAAACAAAATATCTATATATTGGTCCAATTTCATTTGGAATCATGTTGCCTAAGGTGATGCAATTGCGGAGTTTGTTACCATGGATCATTAGCTTGTAGACATATTCATAAACCTCCAATTGAAAAAAAAAATAGATTTAGTACTCTGAGATGGAGATTATTGATGCTAGATCTTGCATTATAGATAATTTTGGATAGACCAGCTTAAGTTTTACAAGATTTTCTTCCATCATGTCCCAATCTAGCATCTGATATGATAAAAAAATTGAAAAAATATTACATTGTTAACAAACACGTTAATTTTATTTGTCCTCCATTTAAGCTAATGAGAACTTGTAAAGTCCATCGGATGGTCGTTAACCTATTGACTAATTTATATGTTTAATAAATTTAATACTATGGTTTAACAACAACCACATCACCTTTGACTATATGAAAAACTGAGACGATTCATTTTGAAATCCTTACTTATGCCAATTTCCCACCACTTACACTTAACCCTCTCTACCCTTCGTTGTATTCTCTTTCTTATTTTATTTTCTATAATCACTCATCCAAAGAGGTTTAGTTACCCATAATAAGGGACAATGTCAATAGGTTGTAGAATACCTAACAACTCTCATCACAATATCAACCGAGAATCTATTAATGCCCACAGGCATATTGACTCAACTATTGACCTTGAATGTAATATAATGACCTTGTTTAGAAGATCTAATCTTAGGGTCCTCCTTTAGTATTGTTGCGGGCTAGAATATTCTTGGTGGTAGAGTGAGTAAACTTTTCGTTTTAGCGATGCACGAATATCCAACACACAAATAGAGAGAGAAGTAAAAAAAAATCTGAACTTTTTTACGTGGAAAGGCCAAAGAGAAAAAAACCACGGGGCCTCGCCCAGGTGAAAAGATTCATCTAAATTTGAGTGAATTACAAAGGTTGCTCCATCCCTTGACTTAGAAGCGGTCAAATTATAGTAGTTTGGAGAGTTAGGCAAAGTTCTGGTGACAGTCTGGCGGAATATCCGATGGCGTTCGAGCAGAAGTTCAGCTGATGGGAAATGACCCAACGAAGGTTGGGCGGAAGTCCAACAATGCTCGGGTGCCAGGTGGAAGTCTAGAGATAGGCGACGGTTCGACAGTGATCTGACGAAGGTTGGACATAAGTCCGGAGGTGGTCGATAGCTGAGTAAAAGTTTGGCGGTAGTCGGCGGTCGAGCGACGGTCTGACGACAGTCGGGTTGAAGTCCGGCGGCAGTCGGCGGCCGGGCAATGGTCCGACAATGGTCGGGCTGAAGTAGACCTGTCAATTTTGGGTTACGGGTCGGGTTGACCCGAACCCGAAACTGACCTGGTATTATTCGGGTTCGGGTTGACCCGACCCGGTTTTGCAAACGGGTCGGTTTTTTGGACCCGAACCCGACCCGCTTCGGGTCCGGGTCAACCCGACCCGACCCGCGTAGCGGAACTGGCCACTTGACGCCATCTGGCCTGGTCTGGCCTGGCCTGCCTCGGAAATGGCCAAATGGGTTGGCCTGCTTCGGGAGTCGGGACTCACCGTCTGGGGACGCTGCGCGCGGCGCACCGCGCACCTGCGCGGAACGGCGGACTGGCGGAGTTCGAAACTGGCTTGGCCAGTTGGGCAGTGGGGGCTGGCAGGCAGCGCTTTTTCTTTGGGGGCGGGGGCAGCGAGCGGGCAGCGCTGGGGCAGCGAGCGGCGGAGCGGGGCTGGCGGGCAGCGGGCAGCGAGCGGGGCTGGCGGGCAGCGGGCAGGCAGCGAGCGAGGCTGGCGGGCAGCGGGGCAGGGAAAATGGGAAATTTGAATTTTTTTTAAAATAAACGGGTTTTCGGGTTGACCCGGCAACCCGTCGGGTCAACCCGAACCCGACCCGGTTTTGCAAACGGGTCGATTTTCCGGACCCGAACCCGACCCGCTTCGGGTTCGGGTCAACCCAAACCCAAAAATTCCGGGTCGGGTTCTGGTCGGGTTTTCGGGCCGGGTCCAATATTGACAGGTCTAGGCTGAAGTCCGATGGCGGTCGACGACCAAGTGGAATTCTGGCGGCGATCGGCAGCCGGGCGATGGTCCTTTGAAGGTCAGCCTGAAGTCCAATGGCAGTTGGTGGTCAAATTGAAGTCTGGAAGTGGTCGGCGGTCCGGCGGTGATCCAACGAAAGTCGAGCTGAAGTCCGAAGGCTGTCGACTATCGGGAGGAAGTCTGGCGGCCGTCAGCAGCCGGACGGTGGTCTGACGACGGTCAGGCTGAAGTCCCGCAACGGTGTAATTGGCGTGTGTATTGAAATATTGTTTAATCAATTAATAGAAAATAATTGATCAATGCTATGCTCACATTTGTAGTATCATACTTGATACATATCAATTAAGTAACCCTAATCTACTAAGTCAAAGACATAATAAAAAAAATAAACTATAGGTATAGTGTGTGGCATATGAAACATACTATTTAGTCTAAATACAAATAAATGATGCAAAATACAATGGCCAATAACACATGATGGTTTAAAACTTGTCAACTTAACTTTGAGGGTTAACTCATGTTGGGTAGTATCTCATACAACTTACTTTAATTTTTTGAGAGTTTAATAGATGGTTGTGAAACCAATTAAATATTGAAATGACACATCAAGAGTGGGGTAAATTGATATTTAAAAAAAAAAAAACAAAATCTTTTTGAATTTAAAATAAATTCAGAATTTAATGTAGAAGTGAATAAAATAACAAATTCTATATTTTTATTTTCTAAAAAAAATTAGTAACAAATATTTTGTTCATTTTATTTTTTCTGGTTTTTTATTTTTTTAAACAAATATAAATTATAATCAATTACGATGATTTTTGTATTACATTAATAAGCAAACTCAAGTCAGATGGTAGAAAAGTAGCTATACAGGAAAGTAAAAAATTGCAGAGTAAATGCGAAGAGAAAAAGAACAAAATGAATTTTTATAGTGATTCGATCAACTTGACATATGTCTACTCCCCTAAGTCATCTTCAGGTATTGCACTAATTAATAGTGACCCTCATTTAGCCTCACGGCTAGGCAAAGAAGCCCTTACATACTAAACTCAAATCACTTTCACCTCCATAGTGATGCGGAGTAGTCGAAATCCTTTTCACCTCCTCGATGCGGCGGAGTGCCGAAATCCTTTTAACCTCCTCAGTGTGGCGGTGAATCGAAATTCCTTTCACCTCCTCAGTGTGGTTGGGTAACCGATGGCTTTTAACACCAAATGATTCTTCATAGAGCTTCCCTTAAGGAAAATATTGACACATGAAGGAACTAAGGTGCAAGTTCGTTTGAGCAACATTGCGAATACTCCTCTTCGACTCCCTTGAAACCCACAAGGATCTTCTCCCTCTGACACAACTTCACCATTTCTCTTTATGCTCAATGATCTCTTTTCAACACTCTCACATAAAGAAACACACATCTGATTTCCAAAACTTATTTTTTAGGACTCAATTTGTATAGTTAAAAGGTTTTGCTTATTAATTCTCTTTGAAATGTGAATGACATTTTATCATTATTATAAATATTGAATTATGACTACAAAACTATGATTAAACCATTTTTATGGGCTAAGAGTCCTTTTTATAAATATAAATATATTAATCAATTAAAATTGTATAGATTTTCATGTATTTTTATATATCATATGTTTTGTAGATATATTTACATTATTTATTCTATAAAATAATATTTGAATGATAAAAGTAAAAAATTAAGTATGCATAAGAAATTACTAACATATTTTGAAATCTAACTGTTTGTTTTTTACTATTTTATATATGGAATAAAATTAAAGAAAAAATGCATTAGCTATTTATATCATGAATCATAATATCAAAAAATTTGGGGTAAGAACCGCCGAAGCGGGTAGCCTTAACCGCATGTGATCGGTAACAGAAAAGCCCGAAAGCCATTCCCGTCCCTGTCTGGGGAGATGCCAACCGTCTCTCCTTTCAGCGAACACGATTAAATAGCTTAGCGTCATATCTTATTTAGGATAAAAAGAAGGAATTCCAATGGGTGTGGGACTAATTCGGTGACCTCCGCGGCTTGCGATCTTGATGAGGTAGAATCGAATTATTCGATAATTTCTCTTTTAGTACTAGAGAACTCCGATCAATCTGGGCTACCAGAGTTTCCACCCGCGCCCTTGCTGGAACCCGGCGGAGCTGCTACAAAGAACCTGAAGGAGGCGAGCACCTCGGCGGAGTCGGCGTCGTTCATTGAAGATATTGTAAGAGGTGGACGAAGTTGTGCGGAAGAGGTGAGCTTCCTATGTTTCTTGACCAGAAGCTCAGATCATTGTGGGAAATTGTTCTGCGAAGGATGAAGGAGAGCGGAATATGGAGTTAGCGCTAGCTGGATTCTCAGAAGCGACGGAGAAGTTATTGCGATGCGATCAGGGAGGTTTTATCGCCCTAAATTGAACAGAGGAAGCGACGAAACTGGAATGATGAAGTCTTCTTCTTCCTTGTGAGGATGGGGGAGCTGGCGCTGGCATTTTTTATCTGTGCTGTGCTGGTCTCCGTTCTCCTCATCACGGTGGCTCCAGAAGCCTACCTACTCTTGAATAACTTGTCGGAGTCCGACGGACCTGCTCCCGGGTTATTCAGTCGGTCAGGCGCTCGAAATGGTTACTAGAAAAGTAACATATTCGTTATAATTTTTTGTTATTTGTTTTGAAATTTATGTTGTAATCAGATGATTAAAAAACTGAAGATAATTTCTACACTGATAGTTGAACAGAACATATCGCCCAAACAACTCCATCAACACAATAAGTGATTCAATCCGACTTAAAATGAGCTTAAATCAAACACTTAAAATATGCTTAAAAGCTCTAATGCATTAATTGAATGACCAAATAGTCTTCAAATCTTGTATGTTTATAGTTAAATCAAACTGCTCAATAAGATGAATCCAATGAGCTTTGACTCATTCGTTTCCTGCATCATTAAGGCACACAAATACAAAATAAAATCACCTGAACTAATATGAACCATTTGATATAATGTTTTAAAATTTGGCCAAATTTATCTAAACACCCCTTTAAAAAGCTATTAATATGATCTAATTTTCTATAGGAGAGGTTTGAGTAACTTTATTATATTTTGCGTGATCTCCACCAACGACTACCATCAATAATCATAATCATCATTGACAGATTTCTTTCATTTGATTGTTATCACTTGACTTTTAACATCAAATCCTATTAATGGCCTTTAGTTATGTGCTTGTACACCCAATTTTTATAATCCCTACGACAAGGAGTAGACAATTGTTTTCAACTACATATAATATCATCTTCAATTATCAAGAACGTGGAGTCTTGTATATCCCATTACTTAGTTGATTCATTCAACTAGGCAGACTACATGATTTTTCTCTTTTTTTAAATTTTTATGTAAAAAATTATAATATCTTACAACTTTTATATGTGCATGTTGTATTTTTGTACAAAACTAAAACAATTAATACATATTTATCTCCATAAATGTTCTAGCATGTTATAAAGGGTAATTTAGCACGAGCTATCTATACACTTTATAGTAGGAAAGTAGCTACTATCATAAAAAATAGGGAGATTTTGCATTTATATGACTCACATTTTAGGTATTTGAAAAAAAAATTCTATTATATGTTTATTTAGAGAAATATGCCCGAAAGTTTAATTTAGATAAAATTAAATCAAATGCGGGATAATTTATAAACCGGTCATTATTTTACTGCAAATTAATTTCAAATTCTAAATTTCAGCAATTGCCCAATCTTAATTTCAGCAAATGAAATATTTGATCTCAACAAAAAACCAAATTTTGATTTACAACAAATTTTTTTTTTTCAAATTCTAAATTTCAGCAATCTAAACTATGATTTCAGCGACCATATTATCAATTTCAGCAAAAGATGACATTTGATTCCTACAAATTAATGACCAAGGCTTCGCTTGGGAAAATTTTCTTACTGTTTTTTAAAGCAATTTTTTAGTACAAAAATTTATATTTCAAAAAAAATTATACTAAAATATCACTTCAAAAAACAGTAAGAAAGTTATCTCAAACGAAGCCTAACTTTCAATAAATACAAGCTATGATCTCATCCAACATAAATTTAGGCTTCGTTTGGGACGGTTTTTTTACTGCTTTCTAAATATGCTTCTTAATACAAAACTTTCTAGTTCAAATACTAGAAAGCCGCTTTAGAAAGTAATAAAAACGCCGTCCCAAACGAAGCTTTTGTTTTAAATCAGAAGGAAATAAATTTCGGCAAACATGAAAATTAATTTCAGCATTTATAAATCAGTTCAATAACATTTGATGTTCAACAAAATAATTTAAATATGAAAGAACTCCCTTTGGTTTGGTGCAGAAATTTTGATCATGAGATCAGAAAGTAAAATATGTTTCAATTTAAAAAATATATTTATGAATTTTAATAAAATAAAAAACAAATCATGAAAGAATTTTATAAATCGTAAATTCTAATTTTTGCAAGAAAATTTATTTATTTGTTTGTGAGCTTACTTTTATGAACTTCTACAACACAACATTCCTTAACTAAATTTATGATATGTGTGTATAAAGCTCTATTGCACGTGACTTGATCCAATTAAATTGTTTTCATAGCTTATTTGGCCATCTTAGTATAACATGTTATTAAGTTGAATCGAGCTTGTCGTGATTCTTGTCTAATTAAAATATTTAATTAACATATTAAATTATTCAAACATATATTTATTATAGGGGTGTCAATTCGGGTCAACGGGTCGGGTTCGGGTCGAACCCGAAACTGACCCGGCACTGTTCGGGTCAACCCGAACCCGACCCGTTTTTAAAAACGGGTCAGGTTTCTGGACCCGAACCCGACCCGATTCGGGTCCGGGTCAACCCGACCCGACACGAATGATCCGGAATTGACCCAAAATTGCTAATTTTCGGATCAAAAATCGGGTCAATCTCGGGTTTTCGGGTCAAAATCGGGTAAAAAACGGGTCAATCTCGGGTTTTCGGGTCAAAAATGAGTTTTCGTGTCACTTTCGGGTCACTTTCGGGTCAATTTCGGGTTGGCGGGTCAACCCGAACCCGAACCGATTTTTAAAACGGGTTGATTTCATGAACCCGAACCCGACCCGTTTCGGGTTTGGGTTGACCCGAACCCGGATTTTTCCGGGTCGGATTCGGGTCGTGTTTCGTGTCGTGTCAAAAATTGACACCCCTAATTTATTATCATCAAAATTCAAATAATGAACCTTGAGCTAAATAGAGCTAATAGTCACGAGAGTTCACTGGGGCATGCATCGACGAACCAATTACCTGTGAAAGAGAAGAGGCGACTGTGGTAGCTGATTGAGGGTAGGCATCGATGCACCATTGACGTGTGAAGGAGAAGAGGAGCTGAAGATGGGAATCATTAAGGGAAGGCACCAATGGATTGACGGCATGTAAAACAGTTCATGATAGAAACCATTGGGGGCAGACATCGATGGACCAATAATGTGTGAAGGAAAATAATAGTTGGTGATGGGTGTTGTTAAGAGCAAGCATGGACAAGATCAACAATGTGCAAAGGAGAAGAGGAGTTCATTCATCCTGAAGGGTTTGGATATTTATAGTTTCAAATCTTGATTTGAATGACATACCATATGAGAGTTCTAACCCAATTCAAATCAAGATTTGATGTTTTTTTTAAATATTGATTAAAAATTTTCTTTGATTCAAGTTTGAAAAAATGTTCAAATCAAATTCAAACCAATTCAAATTAGTCTAATTAGAACCGATTCAAACAATCTTTGAATGAAGGTTTCGTTTGGAACGGCTTTCCTACTATTTCTTAAAGCAATTTCCAGTACAAAATTCTTTCTTTTGTATTGAAAAGCTCCATTAAAAAGTATAATGAAAGCCATCCCAAATGAAGCCCAAGTCCAATGAGCAGTTTGTGAATACAATATATCATTCTTCATTAGGATAATTTTATCAAAATAAATTTTTGATCACATTTCTTCAAATAATTTTATTTTGAATATTCAATTATATGTATTCTGAATCAAATGAAGTCTATTTTTTTTGAAAATTTTAATAATTAAAAAAATAGAATTAAAAAATATTTCTCATAAAATATATTTTTTTATAAAATTCTAGTAAAAACAAAGACTCCCCTACCATGTCATGTCGTCGGTTGGATTCCAGTGTTTCTTTCTGGACAAATTATTAGGTTCGGTCACTAGACTTATCTCTGCGTTTGGACTCCAATAGGAATTTGACATCTGGAGGAATAAATGTGAATTTTTTTAATATAATCTTTTTGTTTTAATATATTTTAGCCTGACCCGACCTGGTCCACTTTATTTTCATTTTAAACATTGCTGCTATTTTAGAAACCCGCAAAAGATCTAAATGTTTATTGCTTTAGAAGAAAAAAATGAGCTAGAAAATTGCAAAAAAGAGATGGAATGCTCACGGAAGAGAGAGGAGAAAGGGGTGCATGAATCGGAAGAGATGAATGAATCGGAAGGGGTACATGAATCAGAAGCTAACTTAGCCGAAAATTCTTTAGGTTTCAATAAATTGATAAGTTTCAATCTCATCGCAAGTTGTATTATTGAAAAACGAGCTAGAAAGTTATAAACAAAGCAGTGCTGTGTAAAAAAGGGCATATGTTTCAGCTCATTAGAGGCTCGGGATCTTAGATGTTGTTGTTTATCTCCCATTAGTATTTTTAGGAAGAAGAATATCATTGTTTTGGCAAAAAAGTAAAAAAAACTCTTAGTTGTTGTTGTTTAGCTTTCAATATTGCTTTTATGAAGAATAACATCATTATTTTTAGCATTGGTAAAGAAAAATATGATGAATAATTATTGTGTTTTATGTGCGCTTTATGTGCTCTTTCTCGTTGCGCTTTAGTTACTCTTTTAATCATTTGTTATCATTTCAGACTGTTTATAAAGATGAGAGAGAAGCATATGAATGTTATTGTACTTATGCCCATGATAATTGCTTTAACGTCTGGAAGGATCATCACAGTTTCTAACCAAATTCTAGAGAGATAAAATCAAAGGACTTTATATATTCAAAAGCTAGTTTCAAGAAAAGTATTGATCTTAATTCAATAAGGAGATTTACTAAACCAGATGTTAGAACTGGTTGCCCATCCATGATGAGGTTTGCAGTTGGTGAAGATGATAACTTGCATGTCAAAAAATTTATTGAATCTCACAACCATGAATTGGCTAGCCCAGCCGACCGACATCTTCTGAGATCATGTAGGAATGTTGTTGAGGAAAAAGCTTCCATCCAAAAATCAATGACATATATAGGGATTAGAATCGTTGATGCATATGCCTACCTTACAGAGAAAGTTGGATGATAAGAGAATGTTGGATTCTCTAAGAGGGATGCCTATAATTTTATTCAGAAGGAAAAAAAACAAGGATTGAATTTGGTGACAATAATTCTTTGATTTAATTATTTAAAGATCTACAAGTTGAGGACCACAGGTTCGCATGAGATGTTCAAAATGATGAGCATGATAGATTGTTAAATTTTTTCTAGGTTGATGGTAGAGGCATGATAGATTATGAATGTTTTGGGGATGTGTTGATTTTTAATATTAGCTACAGGCTCAATAAGTACAATTTTGTATGTGCATCATTTGTTGGTGTTAACAATCATTTGTATAATATTTTGTTAGGGGTTATTTTTTATTAGAAGAAACAATTGAAAGTTTTACATGCTTGTTTAAAATATTTGTACGAATAATGAGTAATAAATATTCAACAATAATATTTTCTGATCAGGATCAAGCTATGACCAGGGCCATAGAAGATGCATTACCTCACACTCGTCATAGATTATGTCAATACATATCTTTAAAATGGTTCCATCAAAAGTTCTTATCTTCAATAATAAAGCCAAAGGACTCTTTTATAAGTGTATGAGGTGGTGCGATTCTGAGGAAGTGTTTAAGGAGGCATGGGCTGAAATGGTCAAGGAAGAGAACCTTCATAACCATGAATGGTTGTAGGATCTTTATAAGATAAGGAAAAAATGATCAACAACTTTCAACAAGGATTATTTTAGCATATACATTTTATCAATGCAGCATAATGAGTTTACTAATAATATGTGTCGTGGCATTTGGAAGCCAACAAATTCATTAATTGATTATTTTATTAGGTTGGAAAAGGTATTGATGAATTGACGATGAAATGAACATGATGAGGAGTATAAATGCAGTCAGTCTAAAATTATTTATGTGATAAAGAACAACTCAATATTAAAACAAGCTGCTCGGTTTTACTAAAAAAAAAAACTATATTTATTTTTCGAGGAAGAATTTTTATAGGTTGTGGGAGAAATGAGTATAGACTTCGTCTCGACTGATTCTTCAAAGTTTATAGTCAACTACATAGAGAATAAGGACCAACATCATTCTTGGGTGGTTGACTTTGATGCAATAGAATGTAACATTCTATGCAGTTGTAGAAAGTATGATACCATGGGATTGTTGTGTTCTCACTATTTGAGGGTTTTTAAATAGTTGTATATCACTAAATTTTTTGAGAAGTATCTACTACTAAATTGACCAGCAAGGGCTCGACAAGATATTTATTTAGGTAACTTGGGCAATGCTCAAAGAAGTAATAACTTTGAAAATGATAGGGGATTCATATTCAGAAATCAAGTGAGAAAATTTGCATATCAAATGAGCACAGAAGCTCAAGAGAATGAGGAGGCAGATGATCTTCTTGCCTCAATGAAAGGCATGGTTGAAAACTTATATTTAATTTTTGTGGCAAGAAAAAAAATCAGAACTATGTTGCAAGATTCCAAGGTGAAAGTGCTAATTTGAAAGATCCTCTAAAGCGTAGACTTAAAGGCATATTAAATGCAAGACTGAAAAGCCATTGGAAAAATAAGAACAAACTAAGAGTAAATTTTTAATAACCTGTTAATTATATAATTCCTTACCTAAGACTAAAGTTGTAGGTTCTAACATATAAGAAACCTTTGTCGAGGGAAAAAAACAATGAATAATCCTTCTTCAACACAGATGAACTTTCATATGCCACACACTATACCTATAGTTCATTTTTTTATTATGTCTTTGACTTAGTAGATTAGGGTTACTTAATTGATATGGATCAAGTATGATACTATAAATGTGAGCATAGCATTGATCAATTATTTTTTTTTAATTGATTAATCAATATTTCAATACACACGCCAATTACATCATTGCCGGACTTCAGCTATGCTCACATTTATAGTATCAACTAAGTAACCCTACAATGTGTGCCCAAGCTCACCAGTTGAGCTCGAGCTCATCATATGTGCCCAAGCTTGAGGTTGAGCCTGCCTTGAGAGTAGAGGAGCCAAAACTCGAATTAGCACCGGCACTAAACTCAATTCGACTTATTTATAATCGTCGTCTGGGATGAGTATGAGAAGCACCATTCTTCAATAAAATAGGCGTTGGAATAACAATTTTCTTCTATAAATACAACCTCAGATATACATATGGCCACTCCTGTCCAGTCCGGCTATGAAGCAATCGCTCCTCCGCGCTCCCAAAGCGGGGTTTCCATTGCGCGGGAAAACGAAGAAGGTCCCGCTTCCCATTTTCAATCCCCAGGGGAGCCCTAATTCCGAGTGTCTCGATGTTTCCTTCTCCGCTTCTCCTCCTCCAATTTCCAAAATCACTGACAACCTTTCGGTTACTTCATCGAATTCGGTGAACGCCGCGGCTGGAGATCTTGATGAGGTAGAATCGAATTATTCGATGATTTCTCTTTTACTGGAGAACTCCGATCAATCTGGGCTATCAGAGTTTCCACCCGTGCCCTTGCTGGAACCCGTCGGAGCTGCTATGGAGAACCTGAGGGGGGCGAGCACATCAGTTGAGCCGGCGTTGTTCACTGAAGATATTGTAAGAGGCGGACGAAGTTGTGCGGAGGAGGTGAGCTCCTAACTAAAATATTTTTTCTCTTCTCTCGTCCTTGATATCCCATCATATGATGAGCTTCCTATGTTTCTAGATCTTAACGGAGTCGTCGGAGATGACCGCTCAACCAGAAGCTCAGATCATCCTGGAAAATTGCTCTGCGGAGGATGAAGGAGAGCGGAATCTGGAGTTAGCGATAGCTGGATTCTCAGAAGCGATGGTGAAGCTCTGCGATGCGATCAGGGAGGTGTTATTGCCCCAAATTGAACAGAGGAAGCGACGAAACGGGAGTGATGGTGTCTTCTTCTTCCTTGTAAGGGTGGGGGAGCTGACGCTGGCATTCTTTATCGGTGCTGTGCTGGTCTCCGTTCTCCTCATCGCGGTGGCTTCTGAAGGCTACCTAATCTTGAATAACTTGTCGGAGTTCAACGGACCTGCTCCGTCGTGATTCAGTCGGCCAGGTGCTGGAAATAGTTAACCGTAAGTATATTTTTCTAATGGGAGGAAACTTAAAACTATGATTTCTGTGTTCAAGGTCATCATAGTTGATTTTTTTTTTTTTTTTGCTGCTTTAGGTGGTTTTTAAAGACTTTCAAGAAAAGCAACATATTCGATACAATTCTTGGTTATTTGATTTGAAAATTAGTTGTAATCAGATGATTAAAAAACTGAAGATAATCCTATCGGATAAAAAATTTGTATAAATCAATTGATGCGTAAAAGTAGTTATGATAGATAGATAGAAAGAGTTTCCTGTATTTCAGTTGAGATTTGCACACTCTATTACAATCGAATCGAATCAGAAGTCTTAAAGCAAATCCATGGTTCAGTGTTCCAACAAAAGCTCGAGATGAATAAAAAATCTTAGAGCAAATCCATGGTTTATGGAAACAATTTTATTACAGTCATGTTAGAAATGACTTTTCTTTATTAGATTTAGATGAAAATTTTATTCTTGATAGGACATAATGGATAAAACTGATTCATACAGCCGGCCCCATATAATGAGATAAAGGCTTGTTGTTGTTGATGTTGGGCAATTTGATGTTAATGTGATGTATTATTGCTTTTAGAAACATTGATAATGTGGCAGTGAATATGGTTCTAGGAGATAGTTGGGTGAGTAGAATTTTTAAGAAATCTTCAAACTTCATACATAATCGAATTTGTATTGACATTTAGCAAGAATTCCACTTATTTTTTTTTTTATTTAGTTTTTTTTTTGTTGGATTGCATTGGACTAGGTCCCTTTCTCTTACCGATTTGATTATTTCTTAACCAGGATCTGGCTTTGGATTAGGTTACTGAACTGATCTTTCAAATTCTTAACTCAACAGAAGCACACAGAACAACAGAGCTACTAAAAACATCAAATGCAGCGGAACAAAACATCTATCTTTTCATTTCCTCAAAATAATCATCTACAGAACAGTACATGGCTTTCAACAGAAAGAAAGACAGAACAGAAAAGCCATGACTGTACAAAAATCAAAAGTACAAAAGTACCTAATCTGATCAGACTCTGAAACCTAGTCCTGAACTTCCTTGCCCTTCCCAGAACCTGAAAACCACCAGAAAGCAAGGGTGAGCTCAACAGCTCAGCAAAGCAACAAACCACCAATCTAAATTCTCAGAAAACAGAACCAAATTCATCGGACAGAAATCAGATCAGAAATCGGAACAGAATTGGAAATCAAAACTTACGGACAGGTATCAAATCACATCAGAGTCGTACAGATCGTATCAGAACAGAACAAATCAACAGAGTCAGAATCAGAAATCAGAATCGTACGGATCATATCATATCATAATCACAATTTCGTACAGAACAGAACAGATACAGAAGATAGTACAGATACATATAGCTAAATGCCCTGACACTGACGGAATCTCTATGGATTCCGGCCCCTTATGCCTCCCTTCCCAGACACTGACTGAATCTCATAGGATCCAGGCCCCTTATGTCTCCCTTTGTGCTCACGGCACCAAAACAGATGTGCTTATAGCACCAAAACAGAATTCATCGGATCCGGAACAGAACAGACATCAGATTTGATCTCATTGCAGATTTCCCGTTTCACTAACTGAATCTCATAGGATTCAGGCCCCTTATAACTCCCTTTTTTTATAGCTTATACACATAGCATTTCAATTCAGAAGAATTACGGACAATTCAGAAATTACCCAAAAATCGGGCAGCACAACGGCAGTATACGGAATTTACACAAAAATTCCTGCAAAGAAAATTTACCGAATTCGCACAGAATACAGATATCAACATTTCAGAACATTTATTCTACTGCACAGATAAATTCCAATTTCACAGAAAAATCTCTGGTCGACTAAAAACACAGTCGAATCAAAAATACCCGGACGAAAATCTTCAGAAAATAACCAAAATGTGCACACTCGGCACGTCAACAATATACAGAAAGTTACGCGGTAAAAACTGAGCCAATCAACAGATACGGACAAAAATCATTAACGAAAACGAAAT
Organism: Dendrobium officinale; assembly: GCA_019514585.1. Taxonomy (NCBI): domain Eukaryota; kingdom Viridiplantae; phylum Streptophyta; class Magnoliopsida; order Asparagales; family Orchidaceae; genus Dendrobium; species Dendrobium officinale. Next base: position 7,919,469 of record CM033690.1, read on the forward strand.
CCGGACAGAATATACCGCCAAACACGACGGTTCTGAAAATTGAGAAAGGCGGAATGTGCCTTACCTCGAGCACAGCAATTTCCTCAACAGCCACTTCGGACGAAAACGGCTCCGCGTCGTCCGAAAATCCGCTTTTCCACTTTTTCCTTCGTTTTTCTCTCTCTCAGCTTTTTCTCTCTCTTCAAAATATCTCATTTCTATATATATCCAAACTGATCGTCCTGGACGATCGAGCTTCGTACCGGACGATCCATGAAGAGAGGAATTTCGTCCAGACGAAAAATGACATATCGTCCCTGGCGAAGGGTTCACGGGAGAATTTTCGTCCAGACGATCCTGATTTCGTCCAGACGAACCATACAGCCAAAACTGATTTTCTGCACAACCTGTACCGATCGTCCCGGACGATCCAACTTCGTCCCGGACGAACCTGGAGCAAAAACTGATATTACAATCTCCCCAACTTAAAAAAAAATGTCGTCCTCGACATTATCCAATCCAAACTCAGTCAAAACAAGTACGGGTACGACCGTCTCATATCAGACTCCTTCTCCCAAGTTGCTTCCCGTGCAGTCCGGTGCTTCCACTGGACTTTAACCATCGGAATCTCTTTATTTCTTAACTTTCGGACGTCGTACGCCAAAATAAGCTCTGGCTCTTCCTTGTACGCCAGATTCTCCTGAATCTCCACCTCATCAGCAGACAACTTCTTCCCAGAGTCTGAAACCCACTTCCTCAGAGTGGATACGTGAAACACATTATGCACATCAGGCATAGATTCAGAAAGTAATAACTTGTAAGCAGCTTTTCCAATTCTTTCCAAAATCTCAAATGGTCCAACATACCTTGGACTAAGCTTGCTTACCTGACCAAATCTGCTCACACCTTTCATCGGGCTGACTTTGACATACACAAAGTCACCGACCTGAAATTCAACAAATCTGTGCTTCTGATTGTAATACTTCTGCTGACGATCTTGAGCGGCTTTCAATCTTTCTCTTATCAAATTGATCTTCTGAGCAGTTTCATCAGCAAAAGTGGCCCCCAAAGCCTGTCTATCTCCGACCTCCGTCAGAGTCAAAGGAGTACGACACTTCCTGCCATACAAAGCCTCGTACGGTGCCATACCGATACTGGACTGAAAAACTGTTGTTATAGGCAAACTCAATCAGCGGAATATGATCCTCCCAACTTCCGCTAAAGTCCAGAACACAAAGCCTCAACAGATCTTCCAGTACCTGAATCGTCCTCTCAGACTGTCCGTCGGTCTGAGGATGAAAGGCTGTACTGAAATGCAGTTTCGTACCCAAGCCTTGCTGAATGCCTTTCCAAAGTCTGGAAGTAAAGCGTCCATCTCGATCAGATACGATCACACGAGGCACACCGTGCAATCTGACTATTTCCTTCACATAAATCTGTGCCAAGCGATCAACTGAATCCGTCTGTCTGATCGGAAGAAAATGGGCTGACTTCGTCAATCGATCTACAACCACCCAAATGGCATCATGTCCTTGTCGTGATCGAGGAAAACCCATCGCAAAATCCATCGTTACCTCCTCCCATTTCCACTCAGGGATAGGCAACGACTGCAACAGTCCACCTGGTCGCTGATGCTCTGCCTTCACCAACTGACAGGCTTCGCATCTCGACACAAACTCTGCCACATCCTTCTTCATCCCAGGCCACCAAAACAAAAGCTTCATATCAGCGTACATCTTACCACTGCCTGGATGAACAGTATAGCCAGAATGATGAGATTCGTACAGAATCTCCTGCCTCAAGTCTTCAAACACAGGTACCCACAACCTATTCTTACAGAAAATAGCACCAGAATCAGAAATTCGAAGTTCAGGAGTCTTACCAGATCCAATCTGAGCTATCAACTTCGAATAGTCAGAATCTGACTTCTGGGCTTCTTGAATCCGTGCTTCCAAAGAAGACTGAATACTCATCTGAGCCAACTCCAAAACATTGGAGGAAACTACCTCCAACTGCAATCTCTCCAAATCACGAATCAGAAAGTCATCACAGGTAAGCTGAATACCTGAGAATCCAGAAGACTTTCTGCTCAGAGCGTCCGCTACCACATTCGCCTTCCCAGGCTGATACTGAATAGTCAAATCGTAGTCCTTGATCAACTCGAGCCACCTCCTCTGTCTCAGATTCAGATCCTTCTGAGTAAAAATATACTTCAGGCTCTTATGATCAGTAAAGATCTCACACCTGACGCCATACAAGTAATGACGCCAAATCTTCAAAGCAAAAACTACTGCAGCTAACTCCAAATCATGTGTCGGGTAATTCTTCTCATGTGGTTTCAACTGTCTCGAAGCAAGCAATTACCTGACCATGCTGCATCAGAACACAACCCAATCCTTTCAGTGAAGCATCACTGAACACCTGGAAACCCTCCGTACCTGACGGAAGTGCCAACACTGGAGCTGAAGTCAAACACTCCTTCAATCTCTGAAAACTAGCTTCACACTCCGGTGTCCAAACAAAAGGTACTGACTTCTGAGTCAGTCTCGTCAGAGGAGTCGAAATCTGTGAAAATCCTTTCACAAACTTCCTATAATACCCGGCCATGCCCAAGAAACTACGTACCTCAAATACCGTAGTCGGCCTTGGCCAATCAGCAACAGCCTGAATCTTCTGGGGATCTACAGAAATGCCTTTTCCGCTAATCACATGCCCCAGAAAAGAAATGCTCTTCAGCCAGAATTCACACTTAGAGAACTTGGCATACAGCTGATGCCTCCTCAAAGTCTCCAACACAATCCTCAAATGTCTGGCATGCTCATCCTCAGATGCAGAATATACCAGAATATCGTCAATGAAGACGATCACAAACTGATCCAAATACTCCCTGAATACTCGGTTCATCAGATCCATGAAAATAGCAGGCGCATTGGTTACCCCAAAAGGCATAACCAAAAACTCGTAGTGCCCGTACCGAGTACTGAAAGCAGTCTTCACCACATCAGCTTCCTTCACCTTCACCTGATAATATCCGGATCTCAAATCAATCTTCGAAAATACCGAAGATCCGGAAAGCTGATCAAACAAGTCGTCTATCCGAGGCAAAGGATACTTGTTCTTGATCGTGACCTTGTTCAAATCTCTGTAATCAATACACATACGGAGTGTACCGTCCTTCTTCTTCACAAACAGAACAGGTGCTCCCCAGGGCGAAACACTAGGACGTACAAAACCTCTGTCAACCAACTCCTGAAGCTGAACTTTCAACTCAGAAAGTTCTTTCGGTGCCATCCTGTACGGAGCTTTCGATATAGGAGCTGTACCCGGAAAAACATCGATAGAGAACTCCACATCTCTATCCGGAGGTAAACCAACCAACTCCTCAGGAAAAACATCAGCAAATTCCCGTACCACAGGGATCTCAGAAACAGAACCAACCTCCAGGTTCAGATCCCGCACCGAAGCTAAAAAATACCGGACATCCTTTCTTCCACATCCTGCTCACCTCCAACACAGAAACCAGACTGGAGAGAACACTTCGTAATCCCTGAAATACAACTCTCTCTCCAGCCACAAGCAAACTCACTTGCTTCTTCAGACAGTCTATCTGAGCCTCATACTGACTCAGCCAATCCATGCCCAGAATTACATCATACGAAGAAATCGGCAATCGAATCAAACTCGATTTCCACTTCTTGCCAGAAATCTCGATCTCTCACACAAACAAAACTGTCGAGCAATCAATGGATTCCCCGCCGGTAAAATCACAGACAAAGAAATCGGTAAAACCATCGAATCCAAATGTAAAATCTCAAAACAATGCTCGGACAGAAAAGAATGACTCGCTCCAGAGGTCAAACAAAACACGACAGGGCTGATCAGAAATGTAAACCGTACCTGTCACAACATCCGGAGCATCACGAGCCTCCTGCTGACTCAGACTGTAAACTCGTGGCTGAACTGGAGCAGGAACTGAAGCAACAGAACTACTCTGCTCCCTCTGAATCGTAGGTGGTCTCCGCGGTGCAGAACTAGAACCACCACCTCTACCAGCAAATCCCTCAGGGCGAGGAGGAACAGTCCTCGGTCTTCCTGCTGCTGAACCAACAGGTCTGACAAAGCCCTCAGATCGCTGCTCAGAACGCTGATCAAATCCCATCTGCGGACATTCTGCAATCCTATGTCCCGGCTGACCACATCTGAAACAAAGACCAGCTATCCTGTAGCACTGGCCATGGTGTCGCCGTCCACAACTCTGGCACACAGGTGCCGTACTGACAGATCCAGAACTAGTCGTACTGGTAGCAGTACCAGACGATCCTCCGCTCTTCCTGGAATCTCCAGATCCAGATCCAGGAACAAATCTCCTCTTCCCAGAGGAACCACTGCCAGATGTCTCTCCTCCAAACCTCTTCCTACTCGCAGTCCACCGCTGCTGAGTAGCCGTCATGTCATTCTCAATCAGACGAGCTCGCTCCACAAGCTCAGAGAAATCAGTAATCCGGAACGGTATCAGAGGCTGCCTCAAAGTGTCTCGTAAGCCTCTCAGAAATCTGTAGCACCTCTCAGCAGACGTGCTAACCAGCTGCGGAGCGTACCTGGCTAATGCAGTAAACTCAGCCTCGTACTGCATCACCGTCTTGCTCCCCTGAACAAGTCTCAGAAAACTCTCCTGCATCTGCTGTCGTGCAGAAGGGGGAACAAACCAGTCCCGAAATACTTCGGTGAACTCCTCCCAAGTAATCAAAGAGTTCAATCTGCCCTGAAATCTGGCTGCTTGCTGGCCATCCCACCAGTGCTCAGCCTCTCCGTCCAACAGAAAAACAGCTAACGGAACTTTCCTGTCTGCAGGACACACTGCATCCCGTCAAAAGTCTTCTCCAATCTCCTCAGCCACTCCTCGGCTGCTCTGGGCTCAACAGCGCCCTCAAACCTCGGAGGCTTCAACCTCAAAAATAACTGCAGGTGTCGATCAATGTCCTCAGATCTAACAGTCGAAGTTCTGCTCTGAGTCTCGCTCATCATCTGAGCAACAAGTGAAGCAAACTGTGAAAGCGTATCAGCACCGACCACTGGGGCTGTACTCCCCACTGGTGCTGCCTGATCGTCACTCTGACCGTCTGTCATGTCTGGGTCTGGCTGATCCATACAGAAAAATCCAGAAAATCCGGAAAACTATCACAAAACAAACACAAAATAACACAATAAAAAGCCAAACGACCCAAAACTACCTCCTAGACAGACTCACTGATCACTTCCTAGAGCTCTGTTTTACAATCCAACCTGTTTCCAAAACCAGTGCTCTGATACCACAAAAAGCTTGTCACGACCCGACCCGACGGGGACGGATCCCGCCCGAGCCGGATCGCGACGAGAGACCTTTCTTAACCAGGATCTGGCTTTGGATTAGGTTACTGAACTGATCTTTCAAATTCTTAACTCAACAGAAGCACACAGAACAACAGAGCTACTAAAAACATCAAATGCAGCGGAACAAAACATCTATCTTTTCATTTCCTCAAAATAATCATCTACAGAACAGTACATGGCTTTCAACAGAAAGAAAGACAGAACAGAAAAGCCATGACTGTACAAAAATCAAAAGTACAAAAGTACCTAATCTGATCAGACTCTGAAACCTAGTCCTGAACTTCCTTGCCCTTCCCAGAACCTGAAAACCACCAGAAAGCAAGGGTGAGCTCAACAGCTCAGCAAAGCAACAAACCACCAATCTAAATTCTCAGAAAACAGAACCAAATTCATCGGACAGAAATCAGATCAGAAATCGGAACAGAATTGGAAATCAAAACTTACGGACAGGTATCAAATCACATCAGAGTCGTACAGATCGTATCAGAACAGAACAAATCAACAGAGTCAGAATCAGAAATCAGAATCGTACGGATCATATCATATCATAATCACAATTTCGTACAGAACAGAACAGATACAGAAGATAGTACAGATACATATAGCTAAATGCCCTGACACTGACGGAATCTCTATGGATTCCGGCCCCTTATGCCTCCCTTCCCAGACACTGACTGAATCTCATAGGATCCAGGCCCCTTATGTCTCCCTTTGTGCTCACGGCACCAAAACAGATGTGCTTATAGCACCAAAACAGAATTCATCGGATCCGGAACAGAACAGACATCAGATTTGATCTCATTGCAGATTTCCCGTTTCACTAACTGAATCTCATAGGATTCAGGCCCCTTATAACTCCCTTTTTATAGCTTATACACATAGCATTTCAATTCAGAAGAATTACGGACAATTCAGAAATTACCCAAAAAATCGGGCAGCACAACGGCAGTATACGGAATTTACACAAAAATTCCTGCAAAGAAAAATTTACCGAATTCGCACAGAATACAGATATCAACATTTCAGAACATTTATTCTACTGCACAGATAAATTCCAATTTCACAGAAAAATCTGGTCGACTAAAAACACAGTCGAATCAAAAATACCCGGACGAAAATCTTCAGAAAATAACCAAAATGTGCACACTCGGCACGTCAACAATATACAGAAAGTTACGCGGTAAAAACTGAGCCAATCAACAGATACGGACAAAAATCATTAACGAAAACGAAATCCGGACAGAATATACCGCCAAACACGACGGTTCTGAAAATTGAGAAAGGCGGAATGTGCCTTACCTCGAGCACAGCAATTTCCTCAACAGCCACTTCGGACGAAAACGGCTCCGCGTCGTCCGAAAATCCGCTTTTCCACTTTTTCCTTCGTTTTTCTCTCTCCTCAGCTTTTTCTCTCTCTTCAAAATATCTCATTTCTATATATATCCAAACTGATCGTCCTGGACGATCGAGCTTCGTACCGGACGATCCATGAAGAGAGGAATTTCGTCCAGACGAAAAATGACATATCGTCCCTGGCGAAGGGTTCACGGGAGAATTTTCGTTTTCGTCCAGACGAAACCATCCACTGATTTTCTGCACAATCCGTCCCGGACGATCCAACTTCGTCCCGGACGAAACCTGGAGCAAAAACCAATTTGTTCATGAAAAAAGTGAATAACTCTGTCATTCCCTACAGCCTCTAGCTCGCCGAAACTGATTTTCATCCCTCATCTATTTTCACTTCTATGCAAGATGAGCGTGCTAAATATCTACTGCTTCTCTTGAGAGTGAGTATCAAGAAATCCATTTTTTTATATAGTTTTTTTTTCTTTGGATTACATTGAATTGGGTTGCTTTCTCTTACCGGTTTGATTAAGGAATTACTATATATTTTACATGTATTCTTCACTACCGAATACAAGAAAGATTTTTTTTTTTTGTTTCCTACGACCTCTCTATCGTTTTTTCCGATAACATTTGAAGAGCAAGCTTAAGGGCTAGCAAAAAGAAGAGATTTGGATGATGAAGATATTAATAGATTGGAGAACTTAAAATTAGAACAATTAGGAGGTATTAAGAATAATCCTCTCACTTCAGTGTTGTCTAATGAGTGGATGTATTCTTCTAGCTAGTCTTAAATTATCCTAAGAAATTATTCATTGGTGATTAAGATCAAGATGTAAAGACTATAAGTGCATTTTGAAATGAGATTAATTACTCGAATTTCTTATCTTAGATAGAATCTACTAACATTGATGAAGCTCTACAAGATCATATTGGATCAATGCAATACATGAGAAGTTAAACTAATGTATAAAAAATAATGAATGAGATTTAGCGCCTATACTACAGGTTCAATATGTGAATGGAACAAAATTGAATTCAAGAATTGGGCAAATGATTCAAGGATTACATTCAGGATAAGGCGAGATTAGTTGCATAGAGTTATATTCAAATTGACAAGATCGACTTTGAGAACTCATATGCGCCTATATCTAAATTAGAGGCAGTTATATTACTCTTCACACTTGTATGTCACAAGAAAGTTAAGCTATATCATATGCATGTAAAAAATGCTTTTTAAAATAATGTAATAGAACAATATGTGTTTATAAAACAACCATCAAGTTCTAATGATCATGTTCATCCAAACTATGTGCATGAATTAACGAAAATATTATATGGGTTTAAGCAAACACCTAGAGGTCATTATGAAAAATTGAGTATATTTTTTATTAGTATTGGATTTATAACATAGACGCCATAGTGTTTATAAAGAAAGTGGGATATGACATGATTATTCTTATATTTATGTGGATGACATATTTTTCAAAATTACAAATGATTCATTATGTCATGGTTTTATTTCAAATATGATTAAGAGATTTTGAGTGAGTTAGATGGGGAGACCTCATATTCTTTCTTGGATTTCATATGAAGTAAAAGGATGAAGGATTTTTATTTCTCAAGTCCATAGGAACGCTCATTAGCCCTACAAAAAGTTAAATAGTGATGTAAAAGAAAAAGCAATCGAGTCTAAATTGTATAGAGGCTTGATAAGATCACTGCTTTATCTAATAGCTATCAAACCATTCATTATGTTTGCAACAAGGTTATGTGCTAGAAGCTAAATATATCTTATATCACAATTAATTGTCATAAAAAGTATTTTTAGATGTTTGATTGGTACACACATCGTAGGACTATGTATCAGGAGTCTTTATTTAAGTTTTTGGATTTTTTTTTTTTTAATGCAAACAATGCTGGATGAAATGTCTATTTGAAAAGCACTTCAACACATTAATTCATAGGACTTTCATTAGTATTGTGGTCCACTAAAAATAGAATTAAACTATTTTATCAACAATAAAGGCATAATATGTTATTGCAGGAAGCTATATCACACAAGTAGATTTGAAGATACTAGTGGGATAAATCTAACATAAACCCCACACAAACACACAAACAAAATATATATAGATTGGTCCAACTTTATTTGGAATCATGTTGCCTAAGGTGATGTAATTGCGGAGTTTGTTACTATGGATCATTAGCTAGTATACATATTCATAAACCCCCAATTGACAAAAAATTGATTTAGTATTCTGAGATGGAGATTACTAATGCTAGATCTTGCATTATAAATAATTTTGGATAGGTCAGCTTATGTTTTACAAGTTTGCCTTCCATCATGTCCCAATCTAGCATTTGATATATATAAAAAAATTGCAAAAATATGACATTGTCAACAAACACACGTTAACTTTTTTTGTCCTCCATTTAAGCTAATGAGAGCTTTTAAAGTCCATCGAGTGATCGTTAACCTATTGACTAATTTATATGTTTAATGAATAAAATACTATGGTTTAACAACAATCACATCACCTTTGACTATATAAAAAATTGAGATGATTCGTTTTGAAACCCTGCCTTATGCCAATTTCCCACCACTTACACTTAACCCTCTCTATCATTCGTTGCATTCTCTTTCTTATTTTATTTTCTATAATCACTCATCCGAAGAGGTTTAGTTACCCATAATAAGGGAAAATGTCAATAGGTTGTAAAATACCTAACAACTCTCATCACAATATTAACAGAGAATCTATTAATGCCTACATGCATATTTACTCAACTATTGACCTTGGATGTAATATAATGACCTTATTTGGAAGATCTAATCTTAGGTTCCTCCATTAGTATTTTTGCGGGCTAGAATATTCGTGTTGGTAGAGTGAGTTAACTTTTTATCTTAGCGATGCACGAATATCCAACACACAAACAGAGAGAGAAGTAAAAAGATTTGATATTTTTATGTGGAAAACCCGAAGAGAAAAAAACCACAGGGCCTGGCCCAGGTGAAAAGATTCCACTAAGTTTGAGTGAATTACAAAGGTTGCCCCATCACTTGACTTAGAAGCGGTCAAATTACAGTAGTTTGGAGAGTTAGACAAATGTTTGGTGACAATCTTGTGGAATATCCGATGGCCTTCATGCAGAAGTTCAGCTGATGGGTAATGATCCAACAAAGGTCGGGTGGAAGTCCAACAATGCTCGGCTACCAGGTGGAAGTCCAGAGGCAGGCGACGGTTCAACGGTGATCCGACGAAGGTCGGACATAAGTCGGACATAAGTCCGGAGGAGATCGACAACTAAGTAAAAGTTCGGCGGCAGTCGATGGTCGAGCGGCGGTCTGAAGACGGTCGGGCTAAAGTCCGTCGGCGGTTGGTGGCCGGGAAGTGGTCAGTGTTCGGACGGTGGTTCGATAATGGTCGGGCTGAAGTCCGGTGGCGGTCGGTGGCCATGTGGAAGTCCAGAGGTGGTCGACGGCCGGGCGATGCTCCGACGAAGGTTAGCCTAAAGTCTGACGGTGGTTGGTGGCCGGATGCAAGTCTGGAAGCGGTCGGCGGTCCGACAGTGATCCAACGAAAGTCAAGCTGAAGTTCATAGGCGGTCGACTACTGGGAGGAAGTCCGGCGGCAATCGAGAGCCAGACGGTGGTCTAACGACGGTCGGGCTGAAGTCCGGCAACAGTGTAATTGGCGTGTGTATTGAAATATTGATTAATCAATTAAGAGAAATGAATTGATCAATGATATGCTCACATTTATAGTGTCAGACTTGATCCATATCAATTAAGTAACCCTAATCTATTAAGTCAAAGACATAATAAAAAAAATGAAGTTTAGGTATAGTGTGTGGCATATGAAACATAGTATTTAGTCTAAATAGAAATAAATGATGCAAAATACAATGGCCAATAACACATGATGGTTTAAAACTTGTCTAACTTAACTTTGTGGGTTAACCCATGTTGTGTAGTATTTCATACAATTTACTTTAATTTTTTGAGAGTTTCATAGATGGTTGTGAAACCAATTAAATATTGAAATGACACATCAAGAGTGGTAAATTGATATTTTTTTTAAAAAAATCAAAATCTTTTTGAATTTAAATATAAATTCAGAATTTAATGCAGAAGCGAATAAAATAACAAATTCTAATTTTTTTTATTTTCTAAAAAAAATCAGTAACAAATTTTTTGTTCATTTTATTTTTTCTGATTTTTTTATTTTCTTAAACAAATATAAATTATAATCAATTACGATGATTTTTGTATTACATTAATAAGCAAACTCAAGTCAAATTGTAGAAAAGTAGCTATACGGGAAAGTAAAAAATTGCAGAGTAAATGCGAAGAGAAAAAGAACAAAATGAATTTTTATAGTGATTCGATCAACTTGAAATATGTCTACTACTCCCTTAAGTCATCTTCAGGTATTGCACTAATTAATAGTGACTCTCCTTTAGCCTCACGGCTAGGCAAGGAAGCCCTTACAGACGCAAACTCAAATCACTTTCACCTCCATAGTGATGCGGAGTAGTCGAAATCATTTTCACCTCCTCGATGCGGCAGAGTGCCGAAATCCTTTTAACCTCCTCAGTGTGGCGGCGAATCGAAATTCCTTTCACCTCTTAAGTGTGGTTGGGTAACCGATGGCTTTTAACACCAAATGATTCTTCACAGAGCTTCCCTTAAGGAAAATATTGACACATGTAAGAACTCAGGTGCAAGTTTGGTTGAGCAACCTTGCGAATACTCCTGTTTATATATTAATCATTAAAATTGTATAGCTTTTCATGTATTTTTATATATCATATATTTTGTAGATATATTTATATTATTTATTTTATAATATAATATTTGTATGATAAAAAAAAATTAAGTATGAATAAGAAATTACTAACATGAATCTAACTGTTTTATTATTTTACCTATGGAATAAAATTAACTAGCTATTTATATCACGAATCAAATATTAAAAAAAATTTGGGTAAGATTCGCCTAAGCGGATAGCCTTAACCGCATGTGATCGGTAACAGAAAAGCCCGAAAGCCGTTCCCGTCCCTGTCTGGGGAGATGCCAACCGTCTCTCCTTTCAACGAACTCATTCAAATTTTTTCGCGTCATATCTTATTTAGGATATGTAAAAGAAATTCCAAACGGTGTGGGACTAATTCGGTGACCTCCGCGGCTTGCGATTATAGTTGAATTATTCGATAATTTCTCTTTTACTGGACAACTCCGATCAATCTGGGCTACCAGAGTTTCCACCCGCGCCTTGCTGGAACCCGTCGGAGCTGCTACGGAGACCCTGCAGGAGGCGAGCACATCGGTCGAGCCGGCGTAGTTCATTGAAGATATTGTAAGAGGCGGACGAAGTTGTGCGGAGGAGTTGAGCTCCTAATTAAAATAAATTTTATCTTCTCTTCTCTCGTCCTTGATATCCCATCATATGATGAGCTTCCTATGTTTCTAGATCTTAACGGACTCGTCGGAGGTGGCCGCTCAACCAGAAGCTCAGATCATCGTGGGAAATTGTTCTGCGAAGGATGAAGGAGAGCGGAATCTGGAGTTAGCTCTAGCTGGATTCTCAGAAGCGATGGAGAAGCTCTGCGATGAGATCAGGGATGTTTTATTGCCCCAAATTGAACAGAGGAAGCGACGAAACTGGAATGATGGCGTCTTCTTCTTCCTTGTAAGCGCGGGGGAGCTGACGCTGGCATTCTTTATCGGTGCTGCGCTGGTCTCCGATCTCCTCACCGCGGTGGCTGCAGAAGGCTACCTAATCTTGAATAACTTGTCGGAGTTCAACGGACCTGCTCCGGCGTGATTCAGTCGGTCAGCCGCTGGAAATGGTTACCAGAAAAGCAACATATTCGTTACAATTTTTGGTTATTTGTTTTGAAAATTAGTAGTAATCAGATGATTAAAAAACTGAAGATAATTTCTACACTTAATACTTGAACTGAATGTATCACCAAAACAACTCCATCAACACTACAATTGATTCAATCTGATTCAAAATGAGTTCAAATCAAGCACTTGAAATATGCTTGAAAGCTTTAGAGCATTAATTGAAGGACCAAATACTCTTCATATCTTATATGTTTATAGCCAAATCAAGCAGCTAAATTAGATGAATCCAATGAGCCTTGGCTCATTCGATTTCTGCATCATTAAGGCACACACACAAATGCAAAATAAATTATTTATAATCACCGGAACTAATATGAACCAGTCAATATAATGTTTTAAAATTTGGTCAAATTTATCTAAATACCCCTTTAAAAAGCTATTAATATGATCTAATTTTCTATAGAAGGAGAGGTTTGAGAGCTGAGTGAGTTAAACAACATTATTATATTTTGGGTGATTTCTACCGACGGCTACCATCAATAATCATAATCATCATTGCCAGATTTCTATCATTTGGTCCAGAAATTTTGATCATGAGATCAAAAAGTAAAATATGATTCAATTAAAAAATATATTTATGAATTTTAATAAAATAAAATTCAAATCATGAAAGAATTTTAAAAATCATAAATTCTAATTTTTGCAAGAAAAATTATTTATTTGTTTGTGAGCTTACTTTCATGGACTTCTACACATAACATACCTTAACTAAATTTATGATGTGTCTAGAGCTCTATTGCACGTGACTTGATCCAATTAAAGTGATTTCATAGCTTCTTTGACCATCTTAGTATAACATGTTATTAAGCTGAATCGAGCTTGTCGTGATTCTTGTCTAATTAAAATATTTAATTAACATATTAAATTATTCAAATATATATTTGTTATCATCAAAATTCAAATAATGAACATTGAGCTTCATAGAGCTAATAGTCATGAGAGTTCGCTGGTTCATGCATCGATGAACTAATTACCTATGAAGGAGAAGAGGCGACTGTGGTAGCTGGTTGACGGCATGTAAAATAGTTCATGACAGAAATCATTGGGGTCAGACATCGATGAATCAATAATGTGTGAAAGAAAAGAATAGTTGGCAATGGGTGTTGCTAAGGACAAGCATGGCCAAGACCAACAATGTGCAAAGGAGAAGAGGAGTTCGTCCTCGATGGGTTTGAACATTGACAGTTTCAAGTTTTGATTTGAATGACATACCATGTGAGAGTTCTAAGCCAATTCAAATCAAGATTTGATACTTTTTTTTTAATATGGTTTGAATTTTTTGTTTGATTCAAGTTTGAACAAATGCTCAAATCAAATTCAAATTAGTTTAATAAGAACTTGTTCGAACAATCTTTGAATGATTAAGGTTTCGTTTGGAACAGGTTTCATACTGCTTCTTAAAGTAGTTTCCAGTACAAAAATTCTAACTGTTGTATAGAAAAACTGTTTTAAGAAGTAGTAAGAAAATCATCCTAAATAAAATCTAAGTCCAATAAACAGTTTGTGAATACATGATATTATTCCTCGTTTAGGATATTTTATCAAAATAAAAATTTTCGATATCATTTCTTCAAATAAATATATTTTGAATATTCAATTATATGTTTTCTGAATCATATGAAGTCTATTTTTTTTTTTCTGAAAAATGAAATGATTTAAAAAAAATAAAATAGAATTAAAAAAAATTCTCATAAAACATTTTTTTTATAAAATTCTGGAAAAAAAAAAGACTCCTCTGCCATGCCATGTCGTCGGTTGGATTCTAGTGTTTCTTTCTGATATCCCTGCCCGCGTCACCGCATTAGCGAGAGACCGGAAAACAAGCGCGCTCCTCTCGCCGTTGCCTTCTCCTTTGTTTTCTTTCGCTCTCTCTCCCCCCTTGTCGCAGTAAAGTTTATTTCTTTCTCTCTCTTCGCCTCGTCTGCCCTGAGAGAAGAATGCCGAAGAGGACGACGCACACGTACTCGAGTGAGGACGCGGCACCCGATGGTCCCGAGTCCGATCTCTTCGTCTACTACTGCAAACACTGTAGCTCCCACGTCCTTATTACTGGTGTGTTCTGCTAACCCTGCCTGCACTTGTCCCTCTATTCCCAAAATCGGACTGTAACCTAGGCCACTGATATCTATTCAAAATTACTTTCTTGTTTGAGCAACCGGTTGTAATTTTTCTTCCATCATGTTAGTTTTGTACCCCATATGCATCAATGTTGTTCTTGATTACTTAGAGGCCCTTTTTGTGACTTCAACTGGTAATTGCTGAGAAGAGTAGAACTTCTGAGCCCTTGCCACTGGCACCCAAAATAGTTAAGTTAAATGGATTAATAGATGGAAAGCGTTTGTGCTCCCTGATTAAAGGTGACTTCTAATCTAGCAAAAGCTATTGTGGACTAAAATCTATGTCCAGTATTGGTCTTTATATTAGTCCTTAAGGTTACAATTAAGCTTGAGAACATGAACGCATGTTAGAAAACTTATCTCCATTGGCTGCTTCCACAATCAGTGCTACTATTTAACAGTGATATCCGAGCTAGATTTTAATTCTGAAATTTCATCATTAAAAATGACGTTAATAAGCTTGTAGTTACTGCCAAGGAAGAGCTTTAGGGCATCTCCAACCGAACTCCAAACGCTTGAATGGCATCGCTCGCAAGCTCCAGCGGTAAAACTTCCGCTATTTGATTGCGGGTGAACAGTGGGGCGTTGCACTGTTCATCTGCGCTATTTTTCTGTCTCTACCAAACTTGCTGAAGAAGCGTGTGAAATAATAGAACGACCGTTACTTTCTCAAAAGGGGGAAAAATGGAGTTCGAGTGGACATAATTGATGTTTTTGGTTACCTTGTTACTCATATTTAATTAGATTTTTAGATAACTCGCTTCCTTTGATGCCCACAATAGCCTCTCACATTTCATTTTACTCAACTACTATTCTTATTCATGCTGATGGTTTGAACTGTGATATTTAAAGATGGAGGGGAACTAAATTATAATATGTATTTGTGTCAAAGATACCCAGTTACAGAAGCTGCCAAAACGTAAGACTGATAAGGCCAATGTACTGGACAAGATGAAGCATCTTGCTAGATTGAATGTTAAGGAAGCAGGCAAAGTTCTTCTTAAACGGTAATATCTGTTTTTTTAATATCCGTTACTTGCACTTGTTCTAATTCAGTATATTTTGCAACTCATGCTATGATAGTTCTATTGAGCTCAATGCAAAATTTTAATTGCGAAAATTTCGCTATCTGATATCAAAGTTCTTAAGTTGTTCATGAGATCTCTTAAAAAATAGGTGCATAATTCCTTTCTGAATCATAAATCAAAGCTCTACATTTCTAGAGATTTCAACTAGAATAATATTACATAACTATTTTTTTATATTTAGAAAGTTTTTTGTTCATCAGAAAAGTGGCTTAACAATGACCATGGTAGCACAATTGTGTTCAATATGAAAATCTGCCTTTAGATTTCAGTTCCTTAATTCATGTATGACATCTCTTTTGATACCCTATGTACAAATCATTGATAAGAACTCATGTTATCCATATGTTTGTCAAACGCACACAAAAATACATGTAATTTAAAATGGAAGGTTAAAAAAGTAGTTTAGTTCCCACATATACTATTTTTTCTAGAACAGGATGATTAACAATGTCCTCAATAACATTATCAACATAAGGAGGATTATAGTAACTTGAACTTTTCAACTAATAAGTTAGGGGAGACTTATCATCAAAGTAAAGAGAAAGTAAAGATAAACTTATCAACATCTTTAGCAAATTTATTGCCATGAAGGGTATAATGGTAAATTTTACTCTTTGGATAATGTGTATGGCACTTACAATAGGATTTACTGTTGGAGTCTTTCATAGTAGATTTTGTTTCCCCAATCATAAAGAATCAATTTCATAATGAGCTCATCAAGTTTACTCATAATATTTTTGATTTCACATTTATTTATGCTAATCTTGGGTCTAAGTTTTATTGCATCTTGTGAAGAACCATAGTCATGATTATATTTGAAACTTTGTTTAGATTGTGAGATGATTAATAGATAAGCTACATATGTATTAATGCAGCAAGCACAATGTGCAGACTAAATGGAATGATATGAACATGTTATTAAGCTAACAATAGAAAATAAGGTCACACAATATTCAAATTTTAATGCTATCTACTCACTTTATGAAATTGCTTAGCATAGTTCATTTGCCATGGTTGGCTGCAATTTCATTAGATCACTCTCACAATAACTTGGTATAGAAGGCGAAGGCTTGCAATAGGGTCAATGTATTTTTAGTAGATCTTTCTTAGCATAAGTCCTGTGTGTGACGCAAGATCTATCAATTAGCATAAATTCAATCCAAACTTTCTAATTTAAGGATTATAATTTCTAAGGGTAACAATCAATGTTTCGTTAGCTACAAAAATCCCCTTTGGAATATGCTCTCTTGGATGACCTAGTTGTGTAGAAGACTTACTGCTAGTTGCCTTCTATAAATAGTGTTGCAGTCCAGTCACTGTTCCTGCCAATGGCTGGAAGAACATTGTATGGGGTTCCAGGAGTGCTTTTTGGCACCCTGTGAATTGGTTCACTACAGTCTGGGAATGTCGGTTCATGTCTTCTTTGGTTTGATTTTCCCAATTGAACTGTTTCTCCTTGGTTCAAAATTGATTTAGGTTAATATCGGTTTAGGTATATAGATATATTGGATAAAAGTTGGAGGAGTCATGGTAATTCAAATTTGTAAAGGGGGCTGCACTTTTTGTTGGGTTGCGGAAGCTGTTTATAATTTGAGTTTTTGATATTTGGTGGTGATAGGTTGACTGATTGGATGGTAAGGCTGTAGGGAGGGCTTTTCAGCTGCCTGGGAAGATGGACAAGGATTTCAGGTGATTGGCGGATGTTCAAGGTGACAGACAGTAGCTATTTTCAGTAAGGACCATAACCTCTAAAAGCCAAAACCACAAAACATAGGGAAACTAAGTGTAGATAATGCAATGAAGGCAAAGGTAAAAGTAAAGATTATAGCAGGAACTTGTTTAGCAAGTTTATACCTTAATGTGATACCAAATAGATTCAATGAAAAGAGGTTATTCATCGCATTGGTAGTGGCAAAGTATCATGATGCTATTAAAAAAATTTTTGTTGCAAATTATAAGGAAAACTAATTTATATATTTTGGCTAGAATTCTTAGGAAAAGGGGGGTGGAGGTTATGGATTATAGAAAACTATTGATTATAAAAAACCTGGAAGAGCCCACATTCTTGTTGCTTTAATGAGGTAAGACCCGTGAGTTGAAGTGGATAATTTTCTTTTATATGCTAGGTAGAAACGAATGCCAAGGTCTATTATTTTTTCTAAACTGTGAAAAATAATGTTTTCTGCTATAATGAATTACATGAATTTCACTTGATTCTCAAATTGAAGTTGAATTTGACCTTATGGGTGTTTATTTTGAATATTTCTTATTCAGTGGTGAGGGAAAACTTGAAAAGCAATTCCGCATGTCTTGTGTGGGTTGTGAACTTTTGGTTTGCTACCGATCAGAAGAGGATTTGGAGCTTGCTTCTTTAATTTATATCGTTGATGGCGCACTTAGTTCAGTAGCAGCAGAAACAAACCCACAGGTAAGAAATAAACACCTGGCATGACTTTCTTTGTCATCAACATAATTCTTTTGGTTTGCATAGATTTCTTGTTTTTCTGCTTGTATATCGTCCTCTTCATTCTTTTGTTAAATAAATACTTTATTAGCTTGTGCCTTATTGCAGAAGAGTGAATGTAAGAATTTTTTGGTGATTTAAAAACTTGTGTCAACATTGAAATGTTTTCAAATGAACTTTATATTCTGTCTGAATTTCAATCATGATTTTTCGGATATTTATATTACATTTTCAGTTTCAATTACAAGTGAAAATTTTGTGAAGCCGGGCTGTTTTGCTCTATTGCTTTACTTTTTGGACCTTAGTGGAAGCTAAACATTTTAGGCTTTGTTTGGAGCAATGGTTGTTCCAATTCAAATTTTGCGGTGGTTCCAGTAATTGCATTATGGTTGGGCATCAATCAGATATCAGTGTTACTTTCAAATCTTCCATCTAACTTGCTTGAAATATCTACTCTGAAAACCTGTATACATAGGGTCCTTGATAGCTAATAACAAAAAATGCACGGAATAGATGTGCTGGAAAGACATTAATCTCCTAAAATTTCATTAAACTTAATACCATTTCTCCCTTGTCACAATGATATTAATATCCATCTCACTCAGAACATATTGTCCAGCAAATTGGATAGATGTTGATCCTTTTGTTGTTCCAACTTGCTGTATTGTGCAATTGAAGTAGAGCTCATTTCTTTGACTTATACAAGATCCTTACCTAGATAGGAGTATGATAAGCCTTGAATATTCTCTCAAAGGGCGATCTCTCAGAAAAGTGAATATCTTTCCTATGAGCCCCTTTGGTCTGTAAGAGAAAACATAGATGTAGTTCTGAAGGTAGTTTATGTTCATTTAATTAGATTTTGACCAGGGTTTATTTAGATACGAGTTTGATGCTTCCTATAGTCATAAGCCGTAATGGATATTTCCTCCACTTGTTCTCGAGAGAGCACTCATAATTTATTAGGTTACTTAGGATCAAATTTAGGCCTAAATTGAGTTTTATATGTGAATTTAATTTAGTGAAAATGGTTAAGGCGATGAAGATAAACCCAATCTATAGCACATAGTTTTGTTATCCCTGGTGTGTTAACAAACTCGGTCTATCAACACAGAGAGATTTGAACCATAGTATTCAAACTTTTGATTAGCAACATCATGGGTTACCTCTACTTAGGTATCCCAAGAAAATTAGGGTGGAAATGTGAGTGTTAAATATTTGTTTTCAAAGCTAGAATCTTTTCGTTTGGTAGTAGAGGGCTAGTCATGCTAGCTTTCATTGATAGTTCAAAAGCATAAATCATGTCCATTGGTGGTTCATAGGTACTGGACATGACCAATAAGAACTCAAAGGCATGATATGACTAATTATTCATGAGTTTTTAACTTGACTTAAGAAGTGTGCCTAAAACACATGAGGTTTAATTGTTGGGTTTGTGTAATTTCAATAGATGGATTGCGTTTTAATTGGCGGTCTTGATAGCATGGGAGTTTCTCTGAGTTTATGTTATCTTGGGGCTTATATGCATTGGAAAGCTTAAGTTTTAATTATATTTGTTTGTTGGCTTTGGGCTAACCCAAATTGATAGGAATGGAGCTTATATTTATTGGAAGACCCATTGAGAGGGACTCCTTTCTCCTTAATAACTTCTGAGGTGGTTGCTTTGTAGTCTCTTGAAATAATTATTTTAGAATGATCTTTGGACTATTCCTTTTAACCCACCAAGTCATCTTAAAGTCATTATGAGTTATATGATAGCTTTTAGAGTTTTTTTTTTGTGTTCATAGTTCTCCTGTAAAATTGTTGAAGCTTAACTCTTGGGTAAACATTTTCATTTCTTTGGTTTCTCCCAATTTGATGCAAGACTACAATGTTTTTGAATGTATGCAATAAGAATTTGCGCGGTTTTGATATGAACAATTACGATTAAGACTATTAGCAATCAAACCAATAAAAGAAAACGTAAAAGGGGTAGCTACGCTTAGGCCAAATTACATGCCAAACACTTGGATTATCAAAATAACTTAGAATTTTAACAACATGCGAATTAAGTAGTTTTCAACAAAATCCCTAATCTAACAATAAGATAGCAACATAGAAAGCACTCTATCCTACATTTACTAAGCAGAAGCAAAAGACGAAGCATGGCTCCTTGTGACTTGATCACCACCTACAAGATTAGTGGATTAAGAAATTAAATGAAAAGGGGAAGAATTTGACCCTTGGGATGGCCCGGAAACGATTTGCACTGGACGTTGGCAAGTTATTCTTCAATGGCCTCCGAAAGTGTGAAGATGATGCGGTCCACGTACTCTTCAACATGGTTTAAAATTGCGCAATATGAGGCTCTCCTTGAGGCCCACCTTTGCGCAATTCCAATAAAAAACGTCTCGATGCTTACGCCTCGAGTTTTTTTTATGAGGCTTGCGCCTCAACTTGGTTGAGGCCCACCTTGAGGCCCGCCTCGCCTCACTGGCATGAGGCGTAAATAGAACTTACATAAATCTTGAAGTAAATGCTTGACATTGGACTCTATAAGAGAGCAGTTCATCATAATGATGATTCAAATGACGAACCCTTAGTGATGACAATGCTGATGACTTATGAGTTTTTATGTGATATGTCATTGCTATTTATATTTGGAAATTGGAATTATATGTTAATGAAAAGAATACTGAGATTTGGGAAAGATAAAATTTTGAGTTGATCTATATTTCATGTTGTCTTATTATTGGGATATTTTGATTTCACTTCATATCTTATGCTTTTTTATGTTTTATATTATTCACTCATTAGTATATAAAAAATTTATCATTTTATGTTTACGCAATCTTTTGATTTTGAGGCTTACGCCTCAAAACGCCTTGAGGCTTACGCCTCGCCTCACGAATGAAAAATGCCTCAATACCCGAATACGCAATTTTATACATTTCTCTTCAATGGAACGATCAACTTCCGGGTTGAAATCGAAGAAGGTGGAGTGGAGGATGTTGACGTTGCCTTGTTCGTCGTAAGCGAATCCGTAGTCAAGCTCTGGATTGGCCATTCATTGGCTTTGAAAGAAGGATGTGTAGACGAAGATCAATGTTGATTCCCTTGGAGACTTCTCCAGGGAGAAAAAAGTTTCTTCTCTCTAGACTTTATTTGGAGAAGGAGAGAAGAGTGGCCGGCCTATGAAGGAGGATAGGTTGAATTAAATTTGTTTCAGATTTTGTGGAGGGAAAGTGATTCAAGCAACTTCTAATTAATCCTCTTAATTGGGAGAAATTAAAAAAAGGGAGAAAGAGAGAGGGGCGGCGGCAATGGAGAGGAGGTTTGGGATTTCTTTCCAAAACTAATTATGAGATTTTGGAAAGTAATGAGGAGGTGGGGGCTCTTGGAAATTTCAGCCAAAGAGGGATATGAAGGTTTGAATTAATTCCAAAAGGGGAGATGGGCTTTCGGAAATAAATCCTAGGGAGAATTAATGAGGGGGCCGGCGGCAAAGTGGCTAGGGAGGGATTTAAAGGAAGCTTTTAATGCTTCCTTAAGTTAGGGAATCAAATTTGGGATGAGATATTTCATTCCCATTTAAATTAAAAATCAAATAGGAAGGGATTTGGAAACTTTCCTAAAATAGGAATGATATTTTAGATAAATTTTCAAATTCAAATAAATTTGAATTTGCAAAGCAATTGAATTACCTAAAATATTCAAACCCAATTAGGAAAGGGGTAATTGCAAGCAATGATGGAGGGAAAGCCAAGTGGAGGGCCGGCGGCTTATGGTTTGGCTGTGGGTGGTGTTGGGGGAGAGGGAGGTGGGGTCGGATGGGGTGGAGGTGGGAGATTTAGCCAACGGTGAGGGTGGGGCTAAGATGGCTGACGGCTTGGGTGGTGAGAGCGGTTTTAGTTGGCCAATGGCTAGGGTATGAAGGGAAGAGGAAAAGAGATAGTGAAGAAGAACCGGCCATCTCCAAGGTTGGTGGGTGATCCGATTTTCCTCTCCTAGGGATTTCTCTCCCAAGCACTCTCAAAATCTCACAAAGAACTCAAGCAATGCAAAATTTTTATTATTCATTCATTAAACATGAAAAGAGAATATTAGGGTTATATATAGCCTCATATAAAGGACTCAAAATAAAAGACGACAATGTCCTTTGGGCTTACACACAACCTCCCTTAAGTAAGGGATAAAAGAGAAAAATAATAAAACAAATACATCATAACATAATAATAGACAAATACATAATACAACTCAGAAAAACATCAACTCAATCGTGGCCGTTGATCGACGGCCACGTCTTTGATAGACTTTTCAAGCTCCGATGTCCCCATCACAATTGGCTTTGCACTAAAAGGTTAAATTAGTGTGGAATGGATGAAGTCTAAAACATTTGAGAACTCTCTTGTATCCTGGTTGAGCCTTAAGTAATATGGAGAGAAATCTTCCTCAACAAAGTCAATAGAAATCTAATTGCTTAGAAAAAGCCAACCAGCCCCTTGTGATCCTCATGTGTGAGAGAATACTTAGCCATTTTTCTTGAGGTAGATTGGGTTCATCTTACCGGATTTTCATTGATGTGTAGGCTAGGGTTAATTTAGATTTGAGTTTGCGGGAGAGCACTTTTAATTAAGGAGGTTACTTAGCCTCAAAAGTAATTTGAGTTTTAGAAGTGCATTTAATTAGGTGGAAAATGATTGGGGTTATGAAGGTGTTAATGAGAGAAGCATTAATGGGGTAAGATTAGATGTGAGAGAGGGAGAGTTGGATGCTATTGAGGTCAAGTGTGAAAGCATAGGCAGTTTGGGAGATGGTCTCTCTGGCAATATAAGAATGCTTAGAGAGGAGCAGAAATATGCGATACAGGATGGTAGAGAAATTGAGGTATAGTGAGGATCATGAAGCCTATTTGAGGTCTTGGGTATGCATGGAATCATAAAGCCTATGTGAGGTCTTGGGTATGTTGTTTTTTTTTTTAAATTCTTTCTTTTATTTATTTATTTATTTATTGTTCTTGTAATAAACAGTGGGTATGCTAGGCATGATAATTCTCCACAATGATACTAAGTTCTCAAACAGTTTTTTATTCCTTGTACAATATTCATAGCTACTCTTCAATCTGAATTGAATTATCCACAAAATTAGTAGACCCAGCTCATTTTTCATTGATGTGTGCATTTCCTGGTGTGATTTTAGCAGATTCCATTATCTTTCATTGTTGCACAAAGGTGTTCATTTCGTTGACCATAGTATTTAAGATCAACTAGTCGAAGGAAGCACTCGTGAAAATGCATAAAGTTTTACGTAGCCTCTAAAGTGCTTATGCCTGGTTTTGTTTATTTTAGATTAAAGCTCATCAATGCAAAAAATCCTTATATAATTTCAAAATGATTTCTTTTTGTTTTTATTGCATATTTTGAGCTTTGTGCAATGAAGTTTTGTCAAGCTTTTTTCATTCAAGTAAATTTTAGAGATTCATTTAAGAAGCTGTATAACTCAGTCATCAGGAAATGTTGAATTCAAATATGTAATCTATCTTTTTTCCATTTAGTTCTTTTCTTTGAACTAGATTATACATACATCTTGCCTGCAGTTTCATACTTGAACATTGTTGTTTAGAGAGAAGAATCGATTCTAGGTATTGATTAGATTTGTACTATAAAAATGCATGAATATAATCCGTTGCTATGTTTCCCGCTCTTTGGAAATTAATATTATGAAATATCATTCAGCAAACTTAAGCAAAGATACCTAAAATGCAGAAAAAAAAGCTTATCCAGTGCTCGGAGTTCTCTCGCTTGTGCGTGCAGCCTTATCCTGCATTTGTAGGGAAAGTATTTTAATCACTCTAATGGAGGAAACTTAACCACTGCCCTATGCTTGCCTTCTGTGCCTTAAAATGCAAAAGAAATGCATACTAAAAAAAACTATTATAAAGAGATAGAGATGATTTAAAGTCTTGTATATTGCATTGATAAGCTGCGCCCTTGTTTATTCAGCAAGTTTCTATGTGGTAGTCGGAATCCTCCTTTGAAAAGAACTAATTACACAATAATGAATACTAGAATGAATGATTGGCCTACAATAATGATGATTGGTCGCACGTGATCCATAAATCTAACAAAAGCATAGTTTGAGGTTGCAACTGATTTCTAGCCTAACAAAATCAACAAGCCTAGTAACACATATAGTAGAGGACAATGGCTCTAATAATAACAAACCAAAAGTCAAAATTTTGTAATTCAACCATTATATCATGCTTGATAAGTTAAATGCATAACCCCTTACTTTTAGGTGGATATCTTCTTTGCTAAATTACTTGGGTTTTCTAGAGGTTAATGATAGGAAGTACTTGTATATCTCAAGTATTTCCTATCAATATTCGAAAAACATCAAGAATTCTCCACAAAAATCCGCACAAAATCACAAAAAAGAGTAGATAATTTGTATTTTTTTGATGAAAGGGAAATGGAAAATAGCAAGATACAATTAATCCTCTGTTCGAGAGGAGGATTGATCTCTCCCAAATTTCTAGACGCCGCTAGAGCCTAAAGAAAACCTAAATCTAAGAGATCTCAAATTTCAGCCAAATTCAAGATGCCCTAATCCTAGGAAAACAAAGTATTTAATTCATACAAATCAAAAGAAAATCCCTAAACAGTCCCTACATTCAAATTCCCTCTTAAACTTTCTCAAAAATCCTTCCTAAATCAGTTGGTTGGCGCTTGCGGTCCGGTCGGCTACCGAAAGAGGCAGACGTCTCCGCTTCGGTTCCGTCTGGGCCGGTCCACACGGAACCGGTCCAACATGGACCAGTCTAACAGTTAACCAATGCAAAATATCACAGTTCAACCACCAATATACTTTTTAAATTAAAAAAAAAAAAAACATTAATGTACGACATTATGAATCTTTTAATGTTTGTATACAATGCTGCAGGATGCTCCCGTTCCTCCTTGCATATCACAGTTGGAAGGTGGTCTCGTCCAAGTTGCAATTGAAGTAGAAGATCGTGCACAACGTTCTGCCATTACAAGTAAGCTTCATGTGACTATTTTAAAATATATCTGCACGGAAAGAATATTTCAGTCTTATAAGTTGCTGTTGTAAAAAGTTTATAAAAGGAATGCTTAACTCAGTTGAATGTCAGGTGTACGGATTCATCTAAACCTTTTAGATGTGTTTCTTTTTTTTTATAACTGAATGTGGCTTCTGATTGACCGCATACGATGTTTTAAATACTTTAATAATGAAACTGGCTTTATATAGCTTATGATTTTCTTATAAATGACTCTAACTAATCATGCGTTATTTATACACATTTTTCTTGAATATGCAAGAAAAAGAATGATCTCCTCTCAAGATCATCTGTTCATAGGAAGTCTGGACAAGATGCGACAAAGAATATTTGTCTAGTCTAATGTAAAAATGTTCTCAACACTGAACAAATTTTTGTTTTTATAATGCTCAAATATATTTGTTTTATTGGCACCATGCAATATGGAGTGATATATTTAGCCAAACCCTATGAAGTAGTAGTCTTAATTTTTATTTTTCATGTTTCATGCGCTGCATAACAATATTAGGTTGAAGTTTCCTAGGAAGCTTCTTTGTGAGGGTTCTTATTCAATTATGACTTACATAGCCGAGAATTGCTTTTCCTGCATATGCTGGACATTTACGGCTAAAATTAACTATAGTTGATTTAGGTTTTGTTTGGGACAGCTTTCGTACTGCTTTTTAAAATGATTTTTCAGGACAAATTTCAAATTCAAGAAATTTTTATATATGAAGCTGTTTTAGAAAGCAAGAATAAAGCCGTCCCAAACGAAGCCTTAGTCAGGGTGGAGATCAGATTGGTTTGAAGTATATGTATTTTTCTGTAAAGCAAGATGTGTTTTGATATTTTTTTTTTCAGTGTAAAAGCTAAAGCTTTATCAGTATATTCATTGAGCATCCTATCAAATATTTCAAGCAGAAAGATTGGTTTATCTGGTTTTGTTAATTCATTTTGATATTATTATAGATAGTTTGTTTCCTTCTAATCGGGCATCCTTAAAATGTCATTTGGGGACAGTTTACTAGAGGATTACCTCGAGTACAAATAAATTATCTGACATTTCCCTTTTGTCATTAGGAGTGAATGCAGATGATGTTCGAGTTACTGTAGCTGCACCTGTTGCCCATGGTGAAGCTAACAATGAGTTGTTGGAATTCATGGGCAAGGTATTGAAGGCACCAACATGCTATTTGTACTGATTATTTGTTGTACCAAGCTCGTTATTCTTTTGATTTGTTTAATTATTTCTTGTCTGCTTGCAGTATTATTACTAGTAAATGATGCTATTAAGGCGTTGCATTGCTTGTGCTGTTTTTGAATCAGGTTTTAGGGTTGCGATTAAGCCAAATGACCCTTCAGAGAGGATGGAACAATAAATCAAAGTTACTTGTGGTGAGTTAGTTGAAACTTTTTGGCAGATGCATACTGCATTACAAGTTGAATTCCTTGCTATTTCTACTGTTACACATTTTAACCTTTTTCTTTGATAATTTAATTTTCTAGTAACCATTCAGGTTCCATAGTACATAAGTTCAGTACAGTTTAAGAAACCACAATTTCTCTTTCCGTTATTTTTGTGAAACAACTGGTTTATGAACCAAACTTCTATAGGTGCATTGGCTTTGAAAAGGAGTTGACCGGTTAAGTGGAAATAAGAGATTGCAATCTTAAGGGCATTTTAAAGAAAATATCTAACAATCTTGTTGTAAAATCATAGTAGATCCTCATGAAAGGATGATAAAAGGAGGTTTAAATAATTTAAAAACAAGTATTTTTTAGTATGGACTTAAGAATTCCACTTAGTTACTTTTGAAATTGGAGGGACCAAATAAAAGAAGAAACTTATTTATTGAGGGCCACTTATGAGAGGCTTCAAGATAGGAATATAATAGGAAAAAGAGATGTAATGGGAGAAGTTATACTTAATCTTGTAGTAGCCTATAATTTATAATTTTGAATATATACTTTAAGAAGCTGGTAATCAATTACTTTTAAAAATGGAGTTATCAAATCACAAATAGGCTTCTTTATATATATATTGCGTATTTTGTGCAAAAGTTAGTTCCATTAAGACAATTTTTTATCTGGAAATTGATCTTGCATTAGTGAAGAATATTTGGTGGTGAAGTAGGTATTGAAAGTTACGAAGGAAAAATAAACTACTTTTAAGAGTGACAACATATAAATACTATTAATGTTTATAATGATTATAAGAAAGTTAAAAAAAATGGAAATTGTGAGTAGTGAGTAAAACAAAATCTTTAACTTTTGATGATTTATATAATTAAAAAAGATAGGCTTAAGTCTTCCAGATTTACGAAATCAATTAAAATATTATTAGTAAGCTTGGGAAGCTTAGAATTTAAGTTGCAATTAAATAGTCTTTTAGAAGATAGAAGATTTAAAATTAGTAGACTATTATTGAATATATGATACGTAATTTTTGTTATTGTGATATTGTAAAATGTTAATACATATTTTTAAAAGATAAAGTAATACCCTTGTGTGACAGGGGAATAAATGATTTATAGATAGTTAAATGACAAGGTACTTCAGGAGTATTATGTACTAAGAATATATAATGGAGATCTAAAGATCATCATTAGCTTTATCCTAACTATACATTTTTATGAGTTCTCTTTTTTCTATTGTTTATTTGAGGTGTTAGACCTTTTCTCGCAAATCATGAAGATTTAAAGATTTATTTTTTAAAAATTGTAATTAGGCTAGATATATTGTTATGGATTGGAGTGTTGGATGGTAAAATACTAATTGATAGCTATTCTAGGCTTGATTTAAATGAGAATGCTAAGATGAATGGATAAATTAGAAAAAGATTAATTAAGGGATTATTATTTTAAACAAATTTATAGTAACATATATTAAAGATAGTTGAAATTTTTGGTGGGTTGGACATGTATAGTTAAAGATAGAAAATGAACTCATTAGATAAGGAAATAAATTTAGTGTTTAAAATTAGGAATGAAAATGAGTAGAAGTAACATAAATAATTGTTAGATGAATATGTGAAGAACAAGTGAAGACCTCATGTAGTGCTTAATTGAAAATAATGGATGATAAGGATTCATAAAGTTACCCTAAATTAATTGGGATGAAGCTAACAATTATTATAATGATGGTCTTAGGAGCATACAAATAATGATCAAAAGAATTAATCACCTTAAGAAAAAAATGATAACCCTTGAAAGAGAAAAAGATATTATTCTTTCAAGATTGTTAACTGGACAACTTGGAATTTGATAGGAAATACTTGATTTCAATATTTCCTATTCACTTCTACAGCAAATCTCAATGCAAACTGCTGTTCACAGCAGCAAAAACAGCGGAAGACAGGGAAAATCTAAGAGAAAAATGGAGAAAC
The DNA here is from genome assembly GCA_019514585.1 of Dendrobium officinale. Taxonomy (NCBI): domain Eukaryota; kingdom Viridiplantae; phylum Streptophyta; class Magnoliopsida; order Asparagales; family Orchidaceae; genus Dendrobium; species Dendrobium officinale. The sequence continues at coordinate 7,948,169 of CM033690.1, forward strand.
AACTTGTATTTTACTAGTAGATGCAAGGAAAATAGCAACGATACAAGGATCCTCTATTCGAGAGGAGGATCGCACTCTCCCAATCTCTAGAATTCGTTCTAGAGCCCAAGCCTCCAAGAAAACCCTAATTGCAATCAATCAAAACATGAAAACTCCCTAATTCCCTCATCCCCTTTAATACAAGATCTTTCCTATTTTAATTTCCCTCCCAAATCCTAATCTCCCCACTCCTTTTGAAAATTCAAATCCATTGGAATAGTGGGGTCCACCCCATTAAGCAAGCCCAGCCAAAGGAGGCGGAAGTCTCCGCCTCCTAAAAACCAGCGGCCGCTGGTTCTGTCGCTGGTTCTGGACCGGTTCCGGTTCTAACAGAATTATTTAGCTGAACTAAATTTGATCTTGATATGAGATGAATAATTTTAAAATATTATGCAGCAGTTTTGTTATTATCTTTATTATTATTATCATTATCATTATTCACGTGTGATGGGTTGCTATTCTCCCAAGAAATTGCATACTATTACTATCTCACATCACAGTTTATTCACACATGCATTGCGACACAGTAAACTAGAAATGCATGTTTATGTCCACCAAACATATTCAGCCATCCACAATACGTGCATTATGTATTAGCATGCTAGTTCATGTCAAATTTCATAACATGATACCAACATTCATATAGCATAGTTGAGAAATATACCAAGTTGCATGCTTTGTCATGTCAACATAGTAAAATTAACGCTTGGAATTGCATCATGAATAAAACACGGTTCCCATGGGTGGATCCCCCTTAAGCCTGGGGTGAGCAATTGTCCCCCTAAAAAAATTATTTTTTTTTTTAATTTTTAGGTAATTTGTCCCTCTTCATTTTATTTATTAATTTGAATTGCAAAAATATCCTTAATACCAAAATTTGTTTCGGGGGCGCTTCCCCAAAAAACCCCGCAAGAGCGCTGTCCCTTCCCGCGACCTGATCGGGCAAGTTAAACCCCGCCAGGGGGCGCTGCCCCCTTAGAGCCCCATCATATCTGCGAAGCGTACGACGATCAAGGATATAAACAAATAGGGTCGAGCCAAATTCAAGGCAACTTCAACCTACATTTTGTCAAAATTGAATGATTAATCATCTTTAGCAATCATTTTCTTTTTGTCTCTATTGTTTGGTCACTATTGACCCATTTTTTGTAGAGAAAGTGTGGGCTCCGAAAATTCAGCCCCGCTCGCTTTTCTTTTTGTTCGGCGAGGGAGTTTTAGCTAAATAAGTTCCGAGGTAAATTTTGGAAGGCAGATGGATTTGTAGATAAGACACTACCCAGAGATTTCGCCCTCATTTTGCGAGGACTTTATGATCTGAGTTCTGGTTTCCTATAGGCGCAAGCCCCTATAGTTAATTACCCCTTCCGATCACGAGAGAGAACTTTCAATTAAGGCTAATCGTCAATCAGATATGTCGTATCCATAGATATGTAATATCAGGCGTATAGTAGCAGCATGGGTTTGGATTTTTGAGAACTGGATTTGGATTTGGGAATTTGAAAAGTTTGATATTTAAAATGAAAATTACACCATCTTGCACTTAAAGCGGATGGTGGGGGAATGGATGATGGGCCCGATCAAGATCTCATGGTTCCGTCGTCCCGGGCCATCGTGGTCCCTGGTCTACTTAGTCAGAGGAGGTAGTCGACCCAACCTGACAGAAGGATCCTTGTCGGCAGCCATGGGTTGCTTCGTCCAAGGGGACCTTGTAGACCTGGGATGGGTATTTGCCTAAGTGGACAAATTTTAATCCACCTTAGCTAACAGAGGGCTTTGTGCCCTATCGATCATATCCTATTGATTCATATCTCAAGGATTTGATGCCAATAAGGAGCTTATTGGCTCTGGCCATAACCGGTATTTCGTGGTGCCATTTGGCGGCAAAACCACTCGGTTCAGAGGGCCCCGGGTCATAACCGTTTATCATGCGGTGCTATTTGGCGGCAAAACCGCCGGTTAGAGGACACGTACCACGTCCTTACTGACAGGAGATTTGTTTGAGAATGGATCCTAGTGATATTTTCGACTAGGCATTTGGCTCTTTTGTGAGCTGAAGTAAATTTTGATTTGTCCACCCCGACAAACTGTTGCGGAGGGTGGATAGATTTTGCTTTAAGTGTTTGATAATTGAATTTCAGATTTAAATATTTTTGAATTTTGGATTTTTGGATTTTGAGTGAAGCTTGGATGGCATTTAAAATTATTTGTGAACCCCTCCAGTTGAGATTAGCGTTCAACACGGCCGTCATCGGGGTGTTTTGGGTCATTTCCATTTGTTGATTGAACCTTGTCAACTCAGACAAGCTATTGACTGAGGATCGAGTTTCATAGGCTTCATGCCTTTGTTTATGAATTTTTTGTTGAAAGCCTTGAAGGCCGAATATGAATGTACAAAATAAATATTCCGGTCGATATCTCGAACCCTGTCTACTCCTATTTATCTACTTAGGAGGATCGGGTTTCATAGGCTTTATGCTTTTGTTTGTGAATTTTCTTGATTGTAGGCCTTGAACGCATAATATGAATGTATTGAAACAAATACACTGGTCGCCACAACCGTGTATTCGTTTAAAGGTTCGAACCCTGTCGACTTCTATTGATCCGTATAGAATGATCAGGTTCAAACTAGAATTCACTTATCGACCCGCGCAGCATCCCTAGGCGTCACGTGTGTACCAATAATACGCTCGTCAGGGCCCATACGGGTGATTTTTATATTGATTTGACATACCCCTTTGTGTACCTATGTGTACACAAGCTACGGTGCACGTGCAGGAGTATTTTGAAAGTATTTGTAGACGCCTTCTGTCCACTTGTATAAGTGTTGCAGATCCGGTGGCGTTCTAATCTTGATATTGACTCCCCCTTTCTCATTCACCGGGGATAGATTTTTCTGAACTTTGGAGTCAATGACTGCTGGTTTGGAAAGAACTCCTTTCAGGATCTTTGGTGTAGAGGACTTGTCATTTCTGGTATTTGTAGATATCATAACTGTTTTCTTCCTGAGTATAGGATCAAGAAGAGGCTTTGGAACACCAAGAAGTTTAGTTCTGATTTATTCAAAACACTTCTTTTTTTCTGCCAGGAGGTGTCCTTTTTCGTATATCGACTTGTCCTTGTACCCGATGTACTTGTAGATCTTGATCACCACTATCGTAGGCAAGGTTTAAAATTGCGTAAATAAGCCTCGAGGCGTTTTTCGTCCGTGACGCGAGGCGTAAGCCTCAAGGCGGTGGGAGGCGTAAGCCTCACCGGCGAAGAATTGCGTAAATGAGAATTTAAGGGTTTTAGCAAGTAAAAAATAGTAAGATTCTATCATATAATAAAAACATCTAAATGACAATTAAAATTAGGGGAAAGTAAGAAAATAGATGCAATAAAATCATGTCCCAAAGTACAAAACCACAAAATATTAGTCTATCAAAACTCCCAAAGTATAATTAAGAAAGAACATATATAATCTAATCATGTCCCATCACTAAATGGATCTTCAAGGGAATCCTCTCACCCCTTCCTCCCTCCTATAAAGTCCAATGTCTTTCAATCAAAACATGCACTCATGAAGAAGTAGACTAACACTAACAACTATTACTAAAAATGATGAATAGAATAATATGCCGGACTACCGGGGGTCCCCCCGGGGCGGGGGTTTCAGGGGGCAGCGCCCCCGGAACAAAATTTTATTGTAAGGGTAATTTTGAAGTTCTATTTGTTTTTGAAGTTCGTAAGTTATTTTTATGGGAAGATACCGAGTGGTACCGAGCATGTTCCTTAGCAGTACCGAGCATGTACCTAACGGTACTGAGCGGTACCGAGCATGTACCTAGCAAATACCTAGCTGTACCGAGCATATACTAAGCGGTATCGAGCATGTACCTAGCAGTACCGAGCAAATACCTAGCTATTCCGAGCATATACTGAGCGGTACCGAGCATATACTGAGCGGTACCGAGCATGTACTGAGCGGTTTTGAGCATATATTTGAGGCGTACGCCTCAGCCAGAATTGCGCAATTGCGCCTCTGAGGCGCGCCTCAGTCCAAGTGAGTCGTACGCCTCTGCCAGGAGAGGAATTGTGTAAGCCTTGAGGCGGTTTTGGGTCAAATTGCGCAGAGGCGCGCCTCTTATTGTGCAATTTTAAACAGAGGTCGTAGGTGATACCCATACTTGTGCCCACAGTGGTTCGTTGTGCTTACGATGTATCCACTATTGTTATCCACAAGTTGTTTGTACTCATTTGCAGGGACCCGTTGTATCCACTATGACCTCCTAAAAATATTCGTAGGAGAATCATTGTCCTTGCATCACATCCACCTTTCACCAATCTCAGGTGGTTTTTTATGTGTTTGCACTTGTTTGTAGGTCGTAGGTTGAATGCATAGGAGCCTTCTACTGTAGATTGCGGGCATTTGCATTTGTCGTGTGTTATACACTGAATACATCTGTAGGACGTGTTGTAGTTTGATTGGTGTCGGATCTGGCTCAAGTATGAACCCTTCCAAGTCCAGTTCGAATCAGCTTCATGAGCTTAGTGTGCAAAGTTATTTCTATGTCTCTTGTAATCCAACTCAAGTACTCGCTTGAGTTCGAATTGCTCAAGCCATTAATGTCCGAGTCCAGAGTAAAAGTTCAAGTCTTTGGCTCAGTTTAACATCATTCTATTAGGCTTGATTTAGTGTTGATGTTGCATTCGTGCCGTAGTCATTTGTATTTGTTCGAGCTTTGAATCCAGGTAAAGTTCAATTCATGTTAGAGTTCACTTGAGTTTGGGTTCTATGTTCGGGTCCCTTGATGTTGCACAGCTCGAGTTCCAAGAACAAGTTCAAGTGCTTGTTCAAAGTCTTCTGGAATCTTTGCAAGTGCAATCTTGTACTCAAATTATTTGAATTTAATTCCAATCTGATTTTATTTCATTTGATTTTGACCTTTAAAAATCATTTAGAATTTTGTTAAGATTTAGGTCCACAAGTCCTCTGTTCTTCGTACAAATCATCTGCTCATTTAGTTCGAGTTCTATGCATTCATGTCCAAGTACGAGTCTTATGTTGTTCTTCGTATTGTAGCTTAAACGATGTTTTTATATTGTTCAAGTTCTATGTACTTCAGTAAAAATTTCGGCAGCACCCCGGCATATCCCCCATTTGGGGGAATGTAGGGGAGCTGGGCCTTCCCACCACGCTACTCGAGCGTGTATGGTAGGTGTCCTTAGACACCGCGGCCGTAGTAATTTTCATCCCACCACGCTAAAAGAGCGTGTATGGGGCCTTCAATAGTACCCGTACATCAGAACACCAGTGGCTCTCCCCACCACGCTACAAGAGCGTGTATAGGGCTTACCCATCTCGCCGTATGCTTCGCACCGGGCTCCCTCCTACCGTGCTACAAGAGCGCGTATAGGTGGTTCCCTGATCCGCTGCAAACGTCGAGAATGGGATTTTAGAATGTTATACCTTTCGTAGCAGTGTCGGCGGTGTCGGTGTCGAGGTCAAGGACCGTCCCCACCATGCTACAAGAGTGTGTATAGGGCTTTCCCGCCTCGTCGCACCTGTTGCACTGGATTTCCCCCCACCGTGCTACAAGAGCGCATATAGGAGGTCCACCAATGCATCGAGCACGTCAAGGACGGGGTTTAAGTTAGAAATGTATACCTTAAGGCCCGGCAGGGAGTCGTCGGCGATTGAGGATCGTGTACCGAGGTAGGACGGGGGGCATTCTCTATTTTTTTTGAATTAATTATAATTAATATTAATTAATTATAATTAATATTAATTAATTATAATTAATATTAATTAATTATAATTAATATTAATTAATTAATAAATTATTTTTAATTAATTAGAATTAATTATACTTAATTAATATAATTAATTAAAGTTTATTAATAAAATTAATTAAAATCATTAATTATAATTAATTAATATTAATTAACTTTTAATATATAATAATTAATAAAATCAATTAATGATAATTAATTTTATAAATTATAATTAATTAAAATTAATTCTGATTAAAATTTATTATAATTAATTAAATTAATTATAATAATTTAATTAAAATTAAACATAATTAATTATAATAATTATAATTAATTAAAACTAAAAACTATAATTAATTAAAATTAATTAAAATAATTAAAACCAAATACATTTCTCCCTCCCCACTCTCTCTGTTAGGAAGATTTACGGGATTTGGCCGAGAGGTGCGTGAGAGGGAGAAGGTTACCTTCACACACAGCCCTTGGCTACTTCCGATCAAAATGTAGTAACTTCCGATCCAACGGGTAAGGGAAGTCGTGGACGGAGCGAAGTCGGACAACTAAGGAGCTTCACAGTCCGGCGAGCTCACGTTGTTGCTTCCGATCAAAATGTAGTAACTTCCGATCCAATCGGTAGGGGCGGCGTCGAACAGCTACGAAGGAGGCGAAGTCGAATAGCTAAAAGGGAACCGGAGAAGCTACGAGCTTCAGTTGTTGATCCCGATTAAAATGCCGTGACTTTCGGTCCGATGGCAGGGGAAAGTCGTCGAAGGTAGAAGCGTCGAACGGCCACGCAGGAGCAGAAGAAGTGATCGAAAGGGAGAAAGTTATCTTCACGGTGAGCAGCTCCCATCCGTTGCTTCCGATCAAAATGTCGTTGCTTCCGATTCAACCAAAAGGCAGGGTCGTCGAAGGTGCAAAGTCGAACGCCAATGAAGGTGCCGGAAAAGCCACGCGAAAGGGATGGAGTTAACTTCACAGCGAGCTGCTCCCGTTGTCGCCCGATCCGTTAGGAAGGGATTGTCATCACAGGAGCGAAGTCGACATCCACGATCAGAGCCGAAGAAGCACACAAAATGGAGAAAGTTACCTTCCCTGCCTGCGAGTTCCTGTCGTTGCTTCCGATTCGACCGGAATGGAAAGTCGTCGCTGGAGGGAGCGAGAGAAGGAGAGGAAGAGAGTGAGAATGATCGTGAGAGCCGAAATCCTCTCCTTTTCGTTTCTTTAACGACGCTCCAGTGAGGTCGTGCGGAGGATGTGCGAGACGCGACATCAGTCGTGCGCAACGTGCGGAGTTAGGCGCCGAACAGGTTAACTTTTTTTTTTATGTTTGTAGGTCAACAGAAAGGTTAAGCAAAATTCGACGCAATAACAACAGTTACTTATAAGTTTGCCCCCTCTGAAAATTAAGGCTGGGTCCGCCCCTGATGTTTCCATTGTACTCACATTGTCTATAATGCTGGTGCACTTATCATTAAACTCTGTTTTTTATGGAAAAAAGTTATAGTAATAAGTTCGATCTCACAAACCTCAGAACTTTTTGAGAACTGCTGCATAACATCATGACGCCGTCTCTTCCAACACTTAGGAAACCCATGAGAACTAGTTTATGATAAGCATAATTCTGAAGCCATGAAATGAAGTTAATTAAGTACTTTTTACCCATGAATTCTAATTACTTTCACTCTTGAAAAGGACAAATAAATGTTAAATCACCCCATAATCCTCTTATTTATTGTTCTGATTCTACAAAATATCGGTATATCATGGCATATATAACATGTAACAGTACAAATATGTATAATCTGGCATGAGAACAGACATCATACTATTCTGCCAACCATGCTTTAGAGTTCATGCGTCGTGACCAAGTGATATTGGTCCATAAGACTTTATATTATTCATCAAGCCATTCATCAATCAAGTTGTTCTCTTCCAATAAACTCCATATGGAACATCACCATCTATACGGGGCTGTTTGGTAGTAGGATTTAGGCCGGATTTGAGCGAAATCCAGCCAAACGGCCTAAAATGCAAAACCGAATCTCACGGCAAATGAAAGCCGTCGTAGACGGAAAATTCTGTCTTTTCGTGCTAAATCCTGGATTTCCGAAATCCTATTTTTTATGGATTTACGAATTCCATTGGCTCGAGAGAAAGAGTCCGCTCGTTAAATCCCCTCTATAACCAAACAGTCACACAGGATTTAATAGGATTTATCATGAATGTTACCAAACAATTATCAGGATTTAGGCCTCTCAGGATTTCCGAATTTGGATTTAGAAGATTTACATAATCTTATTTAAATCAAATTCTGGGTGCTACCAAACAGCCCCTAAATCTTTTCTTCTAATATAAAGTAGGTTCTGCTTATAATAACTAAACTTCTTGAGAGTTTCTATATATATACTTGAAGAAGAAGAAGAAAAAACCAGCCACCTTACCTATAAGCCAATAAACATTGCCTCATAACAAATCAAATATTTTATCACAGAACAAACTCATTCATCATCTACTTTGGCATAAAACTATTTATAAATATAATATTATTTGCTTATAATTGACCTAATTAACTGATTAATTAAACATAATTCACCTATTAATGATGCCTAATTACATTAATGAGTTATGGGGTATTACACAGGTTGAAGATTTAACAGCAAGACAAGTATATGAGAAGCTTTTGGAGTCTGTGCAACCCTAACACTATCTTATAGCTTCATCATCATCGCTGGAAGAAACTGTCACTGATCTGATAGCATGCTTGTTAAACACTTTCTGTTATAATGCATATAATTTATTTTTGTGAGATAACTTTCTTTTCAGAAGATTTCTCGAGTCTACTGTGGTTCTGATTAGATCTCTCAGGTACCTAAACTTTTATATTTTTATATTTTGAACTGTTGCTAAGGCACTTAGATGTTCATTCTCTTGGATACCAATTGAAGTGAGATCTTTATATAGATATCAGGTATTTTTGGGGGGAAATTAGGGGCTTAGCCCGTGTCATTATATGTTACATTTGTAAAAGAAAGTAAAACAAAAATCCAAAGAAAAAATTCTAACAAAAGAAGCTGCAAGAGCTGCCATAAAAAAAAGAGATATGCTTAGCCAAAAAGGCTCAGGAACAAGAGAAATTATTCTGTTCGGTCATCAGACATCGTCCAGAGACGAATCAGAATGTCTCACATCACTTTTTTGTTGTGTATTGGTGCTCTGTATCAAGTGATGTGGCGCATTATGATTTGCATCCGGACTGTCCGGTGACCGCACAAAATAATTCCCCGGAATTACACATCCGGATGTCTCACGTCACTTTTTTGTTGTGTATTGGTGCTCTGTATCAAGTAATGTGGCGCATTATGATTTGCATCCGGACTGTCCGATGAACGCACAGAATAATTTCCCCGGGATTACACATCCGAGGATACATCAGATAGAAATGAGAGTATCTGGTCAGAAGAAACAAAATTGGGTAAGAACCCATTTGCCTGGACTCAGATAAAGATTGGAATTAAATTGCCAAAAAAACCATCCAAGGGAAAAAGTCTGAGTTAAAGGGATGCTAAAGAGATCAGTTTTGCTTTGCTAGTTATGTAGAGAGCTTATGATTTTTTTTGCTTTTGTGCCTAATTTTGGGCCTGTTCCATTCATATTTGTTAACATTGCTGGTAAGAGATTTGGCCTTTGGGATCTTATATGCCACTTTTTTAGCTGAAGTAAAACTTGCTGCTTAGATGATTTACGGAAATTTTTTTCAAAATAATCCCAAATGTGTGATTTATGTAAAACACGATGTTACATCACATTCAAATTATGATATAAAATTTATCTCAATTGAGTTTTAAAGGAATTATTTTGTTTAGTTGAAGGATTAAGTTGGGGAGGCATATGCTACATATTTGGATAGTCAGAGGATTATTTTAAAATTTATTATGGTTATAGATCATAAGTTTTAGCATTCTCTCTCATAAGGTGATCTCTTTCTCTATCATAGGGGAAATTATTGGGTCAGGTCACCTGACACAGCTTATGTTCGGTATTCACAATAGTGAGCAGTACTGAATTCGATACTGTGAAGTACTGAGTATTGAGCAGTACTGAGCTTGGTATTGAGCAGTACCGAGCTTGGTATTGTTTGGTACTGCTCAGTACCGAATAGGAGGTGATGTGGCGCATTTTTTTTTTGGACTCTGAACATGTCCGGTGACCTGACCCAATAATTTCTCCTATCATAGGGTAAACTATAGTGCATATATTTTGGCGGATGGAAGAATGAATTGTTGTCACCTTGTCAGAGGGGCAGTTGCATCTTTTATGCCATGCTTATCTTCGCATTTGTGCATCCTATTGAGATAATTTAGGCTTTGTTTGAGATTATTTTTTTTATATATTTTATGAAATAACTTTTAATACAAATATTTATAGTTCATAAAAAAATTATACTAAAAATTTATTTTAAAACATAATAAAAAAATCATCACAAACAAAACTTTAATGAATATGTTTGCTTTCTAGAAGTCTCTTTCACAATAAGCATTAGAAAGTTTTGAATTATAGTTTTGGAAATAAGCAATGCTAAAATGAAAGGATTAGGAGCGTAAGTCAAGTTGACTCATGAGGTAAGTTAGACTTCATTTAATAAATGACTTGTGAGTCAAATTTGATGAGCTAATATGTTAAATTTAAATCAAATATGTTTCAAATTATTAGCTTATAAAATTTACTCGGTAAAAAAAATATTAATATAAAATATATTTAAATATATTAACACTCTATTTTGTAAATGCAAAGTTAATTAAAATTTATATCTAAATAATTATTTATTGTTTTTTCTTCTAATTTTTTTTTCCATTTTAATATTGCTTGAATGATAATCATTCTATCTTTCCTAATTAACAACAATCTAGCACATGTAGAATAATTCATGCTCGATTACAGTTTGAGCTTCTTTAGGATAACTTTCTTAATATTTTCTGTTAAATCTCAACCTTACGATCCCAAAAATATCAACGACTGAGAACAGTAATTCGTGGGAAGACCACATGGATAGCATTAATTCCCTCCATTGATTTAAGAATAATTGTATTCTCATTATTATAAGAGTTATTTGTTTTCTTATCAATACACCTTATATAGATCTATAAATAGGGAGTAAATTGCATAATAAATTCAAGCTTTTCACTCTCAAATTCTCCATTTTAACATGGTATCAGAGCCGATCGGAGGCCTTCATTGTCGAACGATCCAACCTTCTAACGCTGCAAGAGGCCGAAGCAGTGCCGATTCTACCCATCGCTACCGCAGACGGACACCTTGACTCCATCAGAACTATCATCGAAGGAGCCTAGACGAACAGCCACGAGGGAAACGAAGGAGACGAAGGAGCGGTCATACCCGTCCAAAACTGTCCGTGCGGAAGACCCTTCTGAAGCCAATCGGAAGTTCGTCCCGATAGCTAAACGAGAACCTGATCCTGCTCTTCCGCTCGATCGGTAGGAACCGCACGAAGTCCCGATCGCACGAGCTTCCTGGAGGAGCCCGATTGAAAGTAGGGACAGACACGGGCCAAGCGTCGGGTTGGACTCGACGGCGTGGATTCGACTGCTGGGGTGGAGTCGGACGGCGGCATGGCAACAGGCATTGGAGTTGGCCCGGAAGAGCGGCGGCCTGGTTAGGGCAGAAGTAGGTCACGGCCGGTTGCTGAGCCCGGCCAGACACCAGCTCCTGCTTTCACCTTCTCGGATCTTGCCAACCCAACCTTCGTCTGAGGCATAGCCCGAACCCGTGCCCCTTTCTCGATCCGAGCCTTTGTTTTAAAGGCTCGGCTGGTGTGTTATAAAAAAAAAAAAACATTTATTGTCGATTAGAAAAAAAATTTTGGGAGCCTTCATTGTTGTCCAAAAATCAAATAGATAGTCTTCATTACTATTATTTGAATAAAAAATGTCAGAAATTAACTCTTCTTCAAAGATTGACCAACTTGAGGATTCTATGGTGCACCAAGGGCGAAGTGACATTCAAAGCATGCAACCTTCCTATCGTCTAAATGGGAAAAACTTCCTGAGCTGGTCTCAATTTGTGAAGACCTACTTGAAGGGGAAAGGTAAAATACATCACCTCCTTGGAGAAGGACCAAAAGAAGGAGATCCCAAATTTGGGGCATGGGATGAAGCAGACTCTATGATTATGTCATGGATATGAAATTCCATGACTCCAGAAATTAGTGATACATTTATGTTCCTTTCAACGGCAAAAGACATATGGGATGCTACTAGACAAACCTACTCCAAAGCTCGTGATGCGGCCCAAATCTTTGAAGTTAAAGTCAAAGTTGGAAGCACGAAGCAGGAGAGTAAGACTGTGATGGAGTATGCCACCATCCTACAAAATATGTGGCAGGAATTTGATCACTATAGGTGCATAGAAACCAGATGTCCGGAAGATGCGGCGATCCTAAAGAACTTTATTGAAAAAGATAGAGTTTATGATTTTCTTGCATGACTAAATGCAGAATTTGACCAAGTTAGAGTTCAGATCATTGGCAAAGAGGAAACACCATCACTCAACGAAATCATTTCTCTCATCTGCGCAGAAGAAAGTCGACGAGGAGTGATGTTAGAACCAAAGGTCGTTGAAAGCTCAGCAATGGTGATGAACAAAGAATCACCATGAAAGGAGAAATGTAAAGATTCTTCAAAATTCAAAGATAAAGACTCACTGTGGTACAGCTATTGCAAAAAGTAAAGACACACAAAAGAAACATACTGGAAGATTCATGGAAAACCCCCAGCAAAGAGTGGAATAAAAAAGGTGAGACAATGAGCACATCACATGTCAACAACACTACGAGTAAGCTAGAAGCTTAGTCCAGCCTTGGAGAATTCAACAAAGAAGATATTGATAAATTGAAACGACTCCTGATATCTCTTGAAAAATCAAATGCTTCTTCTTCACTTGCACTCTCAGGTAAGACTCCAATTTCTATTAGTTTAAGTGCTTACAGAAATCATTTAAAGAAATTATGGATCATTGATTCAGGAGCCACATATCATATGACCCACTCACCAAACCACCTCATAAATTATACTCCTTGCCCAAACAACAAAAAAATCATCACTGCTGATGGTTCTCTTACCACGATAGTTGGCCAAAGAGACATCATATTATCCCCATTCCTCACCCTAAAAAATGTGCTCCACGTATCACAATTATCCACAAACCTGATATCATAGAAAAACTTACTAATGACCATAATTGTCAAGCATTGTTTAAACCTTCTTATTGCTTATTGCAGGACCGGAGATCGGAGAAGAAGATTGGACTTGCTAAGGAGAAAGTAGGATTGTACTACCTGGAAGAACCAAACCAATCTAAAAGGAGTTTCTCTTTATTATCCCTAATCGATAGGAAATCTACTATTTGGCTTCATCATTATAGACTAGGACACCCATCTTTAGATGTCTTAAAACATATGTATCCACAACTTTTTCATCAATTAGACAATAAACTTTTCATTGTGAAACCTGTGAGTTGGCTAAGCATAAAAGAACCTCATTCCCAAACAAAAGTGAGAGATGTGCTACGCCTTTCTTCCTTATTCATAGTGATATTTGGGGACCCTCTAAAATTCCCAATATCTCTAGGGCATGCTGGCTTGTGTCATTCATTGATGATTGCACTAGTCTCTTGGATCTATCTCCTTAAACAGAAATCTTATGTTAGCACCATTGATCCCATCTTTCATTCCATGATCAAAAATCAATTCGGGGTAAAAATAAAGAGTTTCCGCTCCGATAATGTCAAAGATTATTTCAACCATACCCTTTCCTCCTACTTCTAGAATGAAGGGATCATCCATGAGTCCTCATGTGTTCACACCCCACAACAAAATGGGGTTGCAGAGAGAAAAAATGGTCACCTTCTAGCCTCCACACGAGCTTTCTTATTTCACTACAATACACCCAAATCCTATTGGGGGGAAGCTCTTTTAACTGCATCAGATCTCATAAACCACCTACCTTCAACAACCTTAGGACTCAAAATTCCAATGGAGACCTTGTCCTCTTTTTATCCAGAGTTTCAAACTCATCATAGTCTTGCACCCAAAATCTTTGGATGCACTGCCTATGTTCATATCCACAGCTAAGAACGAGGAAAATTAGATCCAAGAGCACTCAAATGCATCTTTGTTGGCTACTCTGCCACCCAAAAAGGGTATAAGTGTTATCATCCATCAACAAGAAAAACCTTTGTCTCTATTGATGTTACCTTTACTAAACATGATTCCTATTTTTCAAAAACTCATCTTCAGGGGGAGACTGAACTTGAGGAAGATGAGGAAAATGAACTAACACCTCTTGACCTTCCTCCTCCACCTCAGAACAATCCACCTGAAACCCAAGAAAGGGAAACAAATGACAACGTTATTAGATTTAGAAAGGTTTACTCCAGACGTACAAGCTCAAGCTGTACTCCAAAGCAGATCTAAGAATCTGAACCATCTCCTGGAAATAAAGTAAGTTCACCACCTCCCTTATACCCTATAAACAACTCTATATCCTTCAACAACTTCTCATCGTCACACAAAAATTTTCTTGTTACATTAAAAGATAACTATATTCCTAAAGATGTTTATGAGGCCTTATCTGATAAAAATTAGAAAAATGCCATGAAGGATGAAATGCAGGCCTTGGAGAAGAACAAAACTTGTGATATCGTCAATCTACCGATAGGAAAAAAATAGGTCGGCTGCAAATGGGTGTTCTCAGTAAAATACAATGCTGATGGCACACTAGAGAGATATAAGGCAAGACTGGTGGCAAAAGAGTTTACTCAAACGTATGGCATTGACTACCAAGAAACGTTTACGCCTATAGCCAAGATGAATACTATCCGAATACTTCTCTCACTAGCAGCCAAGTACGATTGGCACCTGGAACAATTGGATGTGAAAAATGCATTCTTGCATGGGGACTTAGAAGAAGAGATATTTATGAAAATACCACCAGGGTTTAAAGAAAAATTTGAAGGTAACAAGGTGTGCAAACTGAAAAAGGCTCTATATGGGCTCAAACAATCACCAAGGACCTGATTCGAAAGATTCTCTAAATTCATGCTCCTGAATGGGTATCGACAGAGTCAAGGGGATCATACACTATTCTTCAAACACTCAGACTCGGGGGGAGTTACAATATTATTAGTGTATGTTGATGATATTATTTTGACTGAAAATAATGAAGAGGAGAAAGCCAGCTTAAGAAAATGTCTTACTAAGGAATTTGACATCAAAGAACTTGGTAGACTAAAATATTTCCTCAGAATTGAAGTAGCTCACTCCAGCAAAGGAATCTTTATTTCACAACAGAAATACATTAAAAATCTTCTAAGAGAAACAGGTAAACTAACCTGTAAACCAGCACTAACACCAATAGAACTTAATCTTAAACTGGAAGAAGCTAAAGAAGATCCATATGTAGATAAAAGGGCCTACCAGAGACTTGTAGGGAAATTAATCTATCTCTCACACACCAGATCAAACATAGCATTTACTGTAAGCATGGTCAGTCAATTTATGCAGAATCCAAAGCAGATTCACATGCAAGCGGTAGACAGGATCTTGCACTACCTTAAAGGAGGACATGGAAAAGGAATTCTCTTTAAGAGAGATCGTTGAATAACCCTAGAAGTATATACGGATGCTAACTACGCAGGATCACCGTTTGATAGAAGATCTACTTCTGGGTATTGCACATTTCTTGGAGCCTGAGGTAACCTAGTTACATGGAGAAGCAAGAAACAGAATGTGGTGGCAAGATCCAATGCAGAAGCAAAATATCGAGCTATGACCTTGGGAATATATGAGCTACTATGAATCAAAATAATCATAGATGATTTAAAGGTTAAGTGGGATGAGCCCATGAAACTATATTGTGACAACAAATCAGCGATCAACATAGCCCACAATCCAGTCCAGCACGATAGAACCAAGCATATATAAGTGGACAAACATTTTATTAAAAAAAAACTAGACAGTGGTCTAGTAAGTGTTGACCATGTACCATCAAATGATCAACTTGCAGATATCCTTACTAAAGGATTTGACAGTTCTGTCTTTCTCCGAATGATTGACAAGCTGGGAATGACGGATCCATACTTCACAGCTTGAGGGGGAGTGTTAAATCTCAACTTTACGATCCCAAAGATATCAACTGCTGAGAACAATAATCCGTGGGAAGACTACCTGGATAGCATTAATTCCCTCCATTGATTTAGGAATAATTGTATTCTCATTATTATAAGATTTATTTATTTCCTTATCAATACACCTTATATAAATCTATAAATAAGGAGTAGATTGCATAATAAAATTCAAGCTTTTCACTCTTAAATTCTCCATTTTAACACTAAAGCATATTTTTAATAAAAAAAATTTAAACAAAAAATTTTATATTTAACAGCTGCTTTCGACCATCCCAAATGAAGCCTTAATACCAAATTTAAAAAGAAAACAATTAAAATAACATTAAAATTGCATAAAAATAAAAAATAATAATAATAATGGCCTGCTCACAAAACAAAACAAATCAAGAACCAACTAAAAAAACTCATTGAATCAGGCATAAATAAACAGTTCAAAACCAATGATTATAATGCTGATTACAACTTTTAAAGCTTTTTACTCTTCACTTCTGCAGTCACCAATAGCAAGTTTCAAGAGATTCTAAAAATTTCTCAAGCATAATCAAACAGCATCAAAATCAGTAATGATCAAAGTGCAAAAATCAGCTCAGATTAAAAAGGAAAAAAATTCCAAACATTTGTCAGCTATTAAACAAAACTGCATTGTGAAATATATCTCCCTCAATTTAAATTACTAGGTGCTGCTGCTGCAATTTAAGAAGAGGCACCACTGCGCAGAGCCTGAGCCTTCTTTGGTTTCCTAGTTGCAATTTGGGCCTCCGGCTGCCGAAGCCATAAACCAGCATCAGATGAATATTGACAGGCTTCATTTGGGTCGGCTTTCTTATTGCTTCTTAAAACAATTTTTTAATATAAAATTAAAAATTTTTGTACTAAAAATTTGCTTTAAGAAGCAGAAAGAAAGCCGTCCCAAACCAAGTCTAGGTCAAAATTTTCAAATTTCAACGGTAGCTGAGAATGAGATAGAAGGGGAAACTAACCTCTTTCTTAACTGGTTCTTCCTTCTCAGACAGGATCAGTTCAATGTGACAAGGAGATGACATGTAAGCTGCAAGAGAACCATGTCTATTAATGAGTCCAAGGACTCAGCATGATTGCTTGGAATTGGATAAAAAGATTTTAAGAACCAATGATTAAAATTGTGTATTCGGGTATTGAGGCGTTTTTCATTTGTGAGACGAGGCGTAAGCCTCAAAATCAAAAGATTGCATAAACATAAAATGATAATTTTTTTTTATACTAATGAGTGAATAATATAAAACATAAAACAACATAAGATATGAAGTGAAATCAAAATATCTCAATAATAAGACAACATGAAATATAGTTCAACTCAAAATTCTATCTTTCCCAAATCACAGTATTCTTTTCATTAACATATAATTTCAATTTGCAAAAAATAAATAGCAATGACATATCACATAAGAACTCATAAGTTATAAGCACTATCATCACTAAGGGGTTCTTCATTTGAATTAT
Source organism: Dendrobium officinale (assembly GCA_019514585.1). Lineage (NCBI taxonomy): Eukaryota > Viridiplantae > Streptophyta > Magnoliopsida > Asparagales > Orchidaceae > Dendrobium > Dendrobium officinale. The sequence continues at coordinate 7,965,644 of CM033690.1, forward strand.
CATTATGGTGAATTGCTCTCTCCCCTTCCTCTCCTATAGAGTCCAATGTCAGGCATTTACTTTAAGATTTATGTAAGTTTTAATATATATAGCGTGAGGCGAGGCGGGCCTCAACCAAGTTGAGGCGCAAGTCTCATAAAAAAAACTCGAGACGTAAGCATTGAGGCGCTTTTTACTAGAATTGCGCAAAGGCGGACCTCAAGGCGAGCCTCATATTACGCAATTTTAAACCATGTTAAGAACTACATAAATTTTTGCTAAATAAGTTATTCGATTGAATGGATGTAATTAAAAATAAAAAATTAATTTAAACTACATCAAGTTCATTAAACCTACCTAAAATTTGATGGTTTATGAAATTATTATTTGTTAAATTATATTTTCACCTAAAAACAATAAAATGATCATCATAAGAACCTAGGGGTGTAAGTAAGCCGAGCAGGCTCGAGCTAGACTCGTTTATGGGTTAGCGAGCCAAGCTTATTGAGCTCACGAGTCGAGCTCAAGTTCGAGCTTCAGCCGGCTCGGCTCGTGAGCTCGAGAGCCGGCTCAAATAAATATTAATATTTTTTAAATAAATTTATTTTATTTATTAAATTTCAATATTTAAAAATAATAATAATAACCACCTAAGTTTTATTTAAATGTTAAGAATTTCAACTTTTTTTTTAATTTTGACTAAGTTTTAAAAAGCTCACTTAAGTTATAAAAATCCCACCTAAGTTATAAAAATCCCGCCTAAAATTCCAGCCCATGGCTCGCGAGCCTGTTTGAGCTCGTTTACAGTGGGACGAGCTCAAGCTCGCCTTCCAACTGACGAGGCCTAAACTCGACTCGACTTGTTTACACCCCTATAAGAACCACAATACTTATACAAAACAATCAAAAGAAGATAAAAATGGCATACGGTTGATTCGGCCATGAGCACGGTATGTCCTGCGCCTCTGCTTCTGAGCTTGGTTCACCTGAATGTGAGAGATATGGAGAGCATCCACATCCAAGCCTTTAACCTAAATAAAAAATGACAAAATAATTAGCATTCAGGTAGTAATTGAGGGTAACTCTCAAATTTAAACATCAAAGCCTTACATCAGCATTACTCTCAGCATTTTTAAGCAAATCCAATATAAATCTTGCAGATTTAACGGGCCAGCGACCCTGTCCATTTGAATGGCGAGCCTTGGCTTGAGCGGTTCGCCCTACACCCCTGCAATACCTCCTGAAGGGGATGGCTTGTTTGTGGGCAATAACATCTTCAAGATACCGTTTTGCTTTAGCCAAAGGTAACTTTCTGAGAGCATGAGCAGTTTCCCTGGTATTCTGTATGGAGAACATAAGAATATTTCTCAACTTAGATCATTACTGCAGGACCAAGGATAAGAATGATACAAGCAGAAACCTTGAATATAATTGAATAAAATTAAAATGGTTTAATCTATTTTGATATTATTTTATCAAAAAAACATCACCATCCTCATTGCCATTATCACAAGAATTTGGATTTGACATTGTGAATCTTCATTTTTCATTCATTCGTGTTAAGTGATTTAGACCAATTCTACTCAAAAGTACTTGGATAACATCAAACCTTTGTCTACCCCTTACCAGCTGAGGTTCTGGCTAACATACAACAGAAAATTTTTCGGTAAAAAGCCATGCAAAACAAATTTGTAACATATCATAACAATAAAATATAATTGAAAATTAAACTTTAATGAATTAGATGCACCAATAAATATATAGAATGAAATTTACGGAATATAAGGGGAAAAACATAGATAAAAAACACTATGAAAAGATGGTGTACAAAGTGCAAACAATTGTGTGAAATAATATTAGTTAATATAAAACTTAATAAGAATGAATTGAGAAGCATTGGGAACTGAACTTAAATAATAAAGATGAAGCTAATGATAATGAGGTCATCCCAATCAACAATCACTTAATCAACACTTAAAAAATAGCTTCACTAAGCATCATGATGGTGGCCAATCATGGACGGTGAAATAGTTCAAATCATAGCACTTTTAATATCATTACCATGGTTTTGAAAATATGACCAGAACAGCCAGTTCGACCAGTACTATGACTTATTCGGTCATCCTAAAAAACTGGTCTAGCATCAAACCGGTGAGAATTGGTTTGAACCGCCGGTTCAACGGTGCCGGTTCAACGGTGCCGGTTCAACCGGCCGTCTGTTGAACTGGTCCTCATTCTTAAGAACCGGCCAATTCAATTTATAATATATTTAAATAATTTAATTTAATATAAAATATTTTATTAAATATTAAATTAATTTAAATAAATGCATTTTGTTTAATAATATAATTCTAAAAAAATTATAATATAATGTATTAAAAACTAGTTAATCATACCCACATGATTCTATCACCCTATGTGGGCTCTTAACCCATGGATACAAGAAAATGTATATGAATAATACAATATAAAGCTTCTAAGTGATGTGGGACTACACAATTAGTAGTTTCTATAATGTGTGCATAGTGAATGCTTCCATGAGAATTTTTTGAAAATTTTTTGTATATAATATTCACATAAAAATTTATTATAATAATTTTTAAAATTCTTAAATTTATAATTATTTTTTATTTAAAATTATTCAAATAAAAAATAATTATTTATAATTTTTAAAGTTCTAAAAAACTTCTCTCTAAATATGAAATTAAATAATAATAAGAAAAATGAAAAATCTAAAATACATAATTTTGCATGATTTTATAAATAAAATTTTATATATAATTTATAGATGCAAATTATACCTAAATATATAACATAAATTAGTAATAATTTATATTAAATTTATATAATTATATAAAAACTAAACTTCTATTAAATATGAATTAAAATCAAAGATTGGAGATATTTATATTTATGTTTAAAATTTATGTTTAAAATTAGTAATTGTTATATTTAACTTTAAAAGTATGTATTATATTATATATGTACGAATTTTATTTATTTTGTACTCTCAAAATTCTTTAAATTATGAAGTTTTTAAGGTTAGATTTGTTGAGTCCAGTAATTAGGTTGTTAAGCCTAAGTAAATGTCCCAAGGCTACCAAGAGGGGGGTGAATTGGTAGTTTTTATAATTTTAAACCCTCTTAATAATAAAGTTGAACCGAAATGAAATTTTCTTTTAAAGTTAGTAGAAAAATGTTTTTCAACCACAGAGTTGTTTAAACTGAAATTTAAAGTGCGGAAACGTAAAAGCTAAAAAGTAAATGACACCAGATTTATAGTGGTTCGGTCTATAACCAGACCTACATCCACTCCTCAGAGGCACCCTCTGAGTATTGCACTAATACCAATAGTGACTCTCCTTTTGCACCCACAGCAAGGCGGAGAAGCCCTTACAACACACTCTTTTCACCACTCCCCGGTGCGGTAGAGAACCGTCCGTCCTTTTACACAAAACCCAGTGTTGGCAGAGAACCGTCGTCCTTTCACACCTTCCAAGTGTAGGCAGAGAACCCTCGTCCTTTCACACTCTCCTAGTGTGGGCAGAGAACCCTTCAGCTGTTCACACTCTCCAAGTGTCGGCAGAGAACCGGATCTCCTTGACAGATCTTCTCACAAGAATCTAGAAGGAAGAAAGAAAAAGAGTGAAGAAATCCAATTTCACAAGTAGAGACTCTTACCTTAGCAATCCAAGTGAAGCCTTCTCGCTCCAGTGGTAGGAATCCTTCTTTGAATGCTCTCTTCCACTCTCTCCTTAGCTATTCTCCCAAGAGGCACGAAGATCAAATGACAAAAAGATTGGGTGGCAGTCTAATTTGGACTATTTATATAAAAGACAAGTGAAACCGCCCAAAAACTGCAAATTTTCAATTCTGTACGCAGTGGATCGTCCTGTACGATCATGGATCGTCCTGGACGATTTTACTTAAACGATCTGAAACGACCCTATTTGTATATGTGTACGAACTGACTTCGTACAGCTGATCGTCCTGTACGAACTTGGTTCGTCCAGTACGAACGGTTATTACAAGGTCGGTTCTAGAAACTGCTGAAAACTGTTCTAAGTCGGTTTATCGTTTGAACGAAAATGTGATCGTCTGGACGAAAATTTTCCATAGAACCGATCGTCCTGGACGATTATTTATTTCGTCTGGACGAAAATTTTCCAGAGAACTAATCGCCTCGGACGATAATTTGTTTTCGTCTGAACGAAAAATTTTGCAGAGAACTGATCGTCCTGTACGATATTTATTTTCGTCTGTACGAAAATGTTCCAGTGGACTGGTCGCCTCGTACGATGGTAAAATTCGTCTGGACGAAAATGTTGCAGTGAACCCATCGCCTGGGACGATGATAAATTTCGTCCTGGACGAATAGGACTTAGAAAATTTTTTAAAGCAAGTTCCTATTCGTTCCAAGTGCTCTATAGGAGATAACTGACAGATCGTCCAGTACGATAAATATCGTCCTGTACGATCAGTATAGAATTTCAAGATCTCCTTATTTGTGTGTGTGAGATTTTATTCACTCAATTACAATCACTCCCTTTCAAAATTGATTCAAAGAAAAGACAAACATCAATTAAACAAAATATCTAATGTTGAATTTGAATTGAAGTTTTCGTAGTCTGGAGTCTGATTTTCCTGAAATGTTAGTACACACAAGAGCAAGTGCAAATCTTCTGAAATTGTTAGGAGATAACTATACATTTGAACAATAATGTTTGGAATCATCAAAACTACATAAGTTGCATAAATATAACTCATTCAAATAGCAACTATTCAAACAATCTCCCCCTTTTTGATGATGGCAAAACAATTATTATTAGTATGGTTTCAAGTTAAAACACATCATTTATCTCCTATACTCCCCCTGAATTTATGAGTACATTAAAATAAGGAGGCATTTAAGGAACAATATTTAACTAACAAAATTTTTTTTTTTTTTTTTCAAAAAAATTTTAACACAAACTTGCAACAAACAGAACAAAAAAAAAGAGAAAACACAAACATACACAAACTAAAACATACACAAACTAATAATTTCTCCCCCTTTTTGACAGCAACAAAAAGTGAAGAAGAAATGTAAGTAATTGTATGAAAATTCATTTGAATATTTAATCTAAATGGTGATTGATATAAGGTATGCAATTTTCAACTAAAAACATTAGGTTAATCATAGAAATTCAGGAGATTCAAAAAGTGATATAACATTGTAAGTAAGAAGAATTTAGCAAAGACATGATTCAATTTAGACATTTCAATATAGAAAATCATTACAAGAGAGATGAAGAAAAAATTCTATATTTCAAAATTCAATAGAATATAAATGAACATAAGATCAATTTGAATTAAGAGATTGAAAGAATTTGGAAAGAAGAGAATTACCACATGTGGCGCTTTGCGCATCTTTTTCAAAATTTTTAGCACATTTTTGTGCATCTATTGATATTGAGCTGATTTTGTGCCTCTTTTTCATATTTGCGAACCATTGCGCATTTCTTTTGATTTTTGTACTTTTTGTACAATTTTCAAGAGTAATTTAGACCAATTCTTTCCAAAATCAATAATCTAAAATTTCAAATATTTCTAAGTACATAAATATTACTTGAACAAGGAAATACAAAATAAGTAAACATCTAAATTGCAATAATAATTTTAACTTTTATGTAGTCTAAATTAATAGACATGAATTTAAAAATTCTAAATACAACAAGTTATAAACAACTTTTGAATTTAGAAAGACTAGATTTTCTAATGTAGATAATCTCAAATTACATTCTAATTTAATCACTATGAAGATTAAATAATACTAATGAAATTCATAAAAATTAACCACATTTCAATAACAAATCAATACTGAAACAAGTTAAGTATTACATTTCACAAAAGCTAAACACAACTTAAAATAAAAGACAAAACATACACTTAACAAAAACATTAACATAACAAGACAAAAAAAATGAGTAACTAACACAACAACACAATAAAAATACAACACAAGTACAACAAAAAAACACATAAAATCATCTCTACTGTTCTGGAGGAGGAGGAGGAGGAGGAATGCCACCGAAAAGGTTAAAGTAGGAGGCCATCAACATTACATTGGTATTGATATCATGTACTTCATTTCTAATAACACCAATGTCATGTTGTTGCTGCACAAGTTGAGCATCAAATTGATCAAATCTTTGATCAATATGAGTCTCTAATCGATCAAATCTCTCAATCAGATTCTGATAATCTGACTGAGGTGCAGAGGTATGCTCTCCTTCTTCTTCTTCTTCTTCTGAAGCACTGTCATGTGCTTTCCCTTTTTCTTTTTCTTCCTTGAAGAGCAGTCTGAATGATGTGTTGTTATAGTAAACTGGCTCTTCATATTCCTCATCAGGATGCACTATATTGTATTTTTTCTCCAAAATATAAGTAATTAAGTGCCCTAATGAAATGTTCTTCTTCCTCTTCTGATCAGCATGTCCTATTTCTGAAAGCCCATAGATATGATCTATGATGAGTTGGGCTTCATCAATAGGATGTCTTGACATGATTAAAAAAAGTTAAACAAGAAAGGAGAGGAGTGATGTTAATCCTATCACCAGCTTTAGGAATAATTGAGGATCTAAGGATATGCTGGATGATTCGGGCATCTTTGGTCATACCTGAGACTCTAGCAACATGATTGTCAATCGCATTTCCTCTAATTACCCTATTGATTTCAAACCATTTGAAGGAGTTTTCTGACATTAGGGTGTGGGCTCTATATCCCTCAGTTCTTAAGTGTAAAAATGCACCAAGATCGTGCTTGGTGATCTCAACTTTTTGCTTAAAAACAAAAGAACTAATGATAGAGTGGTCAGAATTGAAACTCATGTTGGCAAGAAAGTAATGGTAGGTTTGTTTATTGTAGAAGTGGATGAGAGAAAGAATGAACTGAAATTGGGTTGAGGCGAAGAGGTGCATTACCCTAAATTTTAACTCTGCTGGGATAAGAATGCGAGACGGAGTGATTTTTGCGGAGGCAAAACGAGGAAAAGATTCTTCATTTGCCTTGGAAAGAAAGTTGTCTGGGGCATTCCTATTTGTTTTCTTCACCAAAACCTTTTGTCTTTTGCTAGAGGAGGCCATTGTTGATTTGATGTTGAAAGGGATTGAAAAGGAAATTTGAAAGTGTGATTTTCAAGTTTGAAAAGCCTTCATATTTAAAGGAAAACGATACTTTCGTCCTGGACGAAAATATTCGTCCTGGACGAAAAACATAATAGTTCGTCTGGACGAAGTATGTTCGTACAGACGATCCAATTCGTCCAAAATGTAACGGCTTTTCGTATTCAACACAACTTACGATGCGTCCCTTCGTACAGGCTTTTTGACTTGACCGATCGTACAGACGAAAAAATTTCGTACAGACGATCGAAAAGTATTTCGTTTTAATGACTCTTGAAAACCGTCCCCTACAATGAATCGACACATGTTCGTCTGGACGAACAAAAATTTCGTACAGACGAAGTTCGTATTAAAAACTGTTTTATCCACTCAACCGCTGCATTCAATCGTCCCGACGTTTGAGAGCAAAAAAATTCGTCCTGGACGATCACAGATCGTACAGACGATCCAATAAAAAAAACTGCTCTAAAACGGTTTAAATTTTCGCAAACTGTTCCTTTACACATCGTCCCGTACGAAAATATTTCGTCCTGGACGATTTCCTCCAAAAAAAAAATTTTGATTTTTTAAATTTTTAATTTAACAAAATCAATCAACAAAAAAAATAATCAAAAAACACAGAAAACATAAGACAAAATCATAAATCCAAAAACAATTCATTCAAAAACACACAAAATTCACAAAATCACAAAAACAAAAACACAACAAGTATCAATGTTGCAAAGACATTTTGGTTAAGCATTCAAATCAATAACACCAAGCCTTGTTCTTAAAGTACTGAAGGTATCAAAGGCTAAAGGTTTTGTAAAAATGTCTGCAAGTTGATTTTCAGTTGAAACATGTATGAGTTCAATTTCTCCTTTGGATACATGATCCCTTATGAAATGATGCCTTATATCAATGTGTTTGGTTCTAGAATGTTGAATAGGATTTTTTGAAATACAAATAGCACTAGTATTGTCACAATAAATTGGAATAGTGCCTATAGTTAATCCTAAGTCAATCAACTGTTGTTTTAACCAAAGTACTTGTGCCACACAACTTCCTAATGCAATGTATTCTGCTTCTGCAGTAGATAGTGCCACTGAATTTTGTTTTCTACTAGACCATGAAACTAATGAATTTCCAATGAATTGACATGTTCCAGAAGTGCTTTTCCTATCCACTCTACAGCCTGCAAAGTCAGAATCTGAGTAACCAATAATTTCAAATGAAGAGCTAAACTTAGGATACCAAATTCCTAAGTTTTGAGTTCCTAGTAGATATCTTAAAATCCTTTTTACTGCTGTCAAATGTGATTCTTTTGGATCTGATTGAAATCTAGCACATAGGCAAACACTAAACATAATATCTGGTCGGCTAGCTGTCAAGTAAAGTAAAGATCCAATTATCCCTCTAAATTTCTTTTGATCAACAGATTTTCCCTTAAGGTCTTTATCCAACTGAACTGAAGAACTCATTGGTGTACTAACAGGTTTAGCATTGTCCATTTCATATTTTTTGAGGATGTCCTTAATATATTTGTTTTGACTAAGAAAAGTACCTTCCTCAAGTTGCTTAATGCTAAATCCTAGAAAGTAATTTTAAATCTCCCATTAGACTCATTTCGAATTCATTACTCATTGTTTTAGAAAAATCATCACAAAGATGTTTATTTGAAGATCCAAAGATGATGTCATCCACATAAATTTGAACAATAAGTATATCCTTTCCAATTTTTCTTAAAAAGAGAGTTGTATCCACACTTCCTTTTTCAAAAGATCTTTCAAGTAGGAAGGTGCTTAACCTCTCATACCAAGCTCTAGGTGCCTGTTTCAATCCATATAATGCCTTTTTTAATTTGAAAACATGATTTGGAAATTTAGAATTTTCAAAACCTGGAGGTTGTTCTACAAAAACATCTTCTTCAATTACTCCATTTAAAAAGGCACTTTTAACATCCATTTGAAACAATTTAAAACCTTTAAAACAGGCAAAGGCTAGTAAAACCCTAATTGCTTCAAGTCTAGCTACAGGAGCAAAAGTTTCCTCAAAATCAATTCCTTCAATTTGATTATACCCCTTAGCTACTAATCTAGCCTTATTTCTAATGACTACTCCTGAGTCATTCATTTTATTTTTGAACACCCACTTGGTTCCTACAACACTTTGATCTTTTGGCCTTGTAGTTAGTTCCCAAACTTTATTTCTTACAAATTGATTTAACTCTTCTTGCATGGCCAATATCCAAAATTCATCTGAAAGTGCTTGATCAATGTTAGTGGGTTCAATGGTTGAAATAAAGGCTGAATGATTGACTTCCTTGTTTAATCCACGCCTAGTTCTAACACCCTCACTTGGTTCACCTATAATTAATTCCTTTGGGTGATTTTTAGAAAATCTCAAATCTCTAGGCAAAGGGTCTTCTCTTTCTATATTTTCTTCCACATTTTCTTCCAAATTTAATCTATCAATCTTTTGGGAGTTTTCTTCAATTTCTTCTTCAACAACTTTTGGCTCTTCCATATTTTCATTTTCATCAAAAAACAACATGTGTGGTTTCTTCAATGACTAAAGTTCTTTTGTTGAATACTCTATAAGATTTTCCAACACTTGAATATCCAACGAAAATTCCTTCATCTGATTTTGGATCAAATTTTCCTAAGGCAGATTTTCCATTATTATGTATGAACACCTTGCAACCAAATACATGTAAATGAGATAAATTTGGTGTTCTACCTTTTACCAATTCATAGGGTGTTTTATTCAAATTTGATCTCACATTTACCCTATTCAGAACATAGCATGCAGTGCTAACTGCCTCAGCCCAAAAATATCTAGGAAGAGAGTATTCTGCTAACATTGCTCGGGCGGCTTCTATTAATGTTCTGTTCTTTCTTTCAACTACTCCATTTTGTTGAGGAGTTCTAGGTGCAGAAAAATTGTGATCAATCCCCTTTTCTTTACAGAAATCTTCAAATCTTTCATTTTCAAATTCTCCTCCATGATCACTTTGTATAGAAATTATTTCACATCCTAGTTTTCTTTGTATCCAAGTTGAAAAATTTCTGAATTCCTCAAATGATTCACTCTTATGAAAAAGAAATTTAACCCAGGTGAATCTTGAAAAATCATCTACTATTACAAATCCATATACCTTTCCTCCTAGACTAACCGTGCTTACAGGTCCAAAAAGATCCATGTGAAGAATTTCTAAAGGTTTACTGGTCCTAAGATCTTTATTGGACTTAAAAGAGGACTTCACTTGTTTTCCTAATTGACATGCATCACATAAGTGGTCCTTAGTAAAGTCTAGTTTAGGTATTCCTCTAACCAAATTCTTTTGGGTAATTTTTCTAAGATTTTTCATACTAGAATGACAAAGTCTCCTATGCCAAAGCCATGATTCATCAGAAACAATTTTCAAACAAAAGGCAGTAGGAGATTGAATACAATTTAAATCTAGCATGTAGACATTGTTCACCCTTTTTCCATTTAAAACAATTTTCCCATTTAGGCTAATTATGCAGCTAGTAGGTAAAAAATTTTACATTATAGCCCTTATCACATAGCTGACTTATGCTAAGCAAATTATGTTTTAAGCCTTCAACTAATAAAACATTATCTATGAAAAAGTTTTTCAAATTTCCAATCATACCTGATCCAACCACCTTCTTTGTGGTATTATCTCCAAGTGTAACCTTGCCTCCACTCCTGGTTTCCAGCGTTATGAATTGAGCAGTATCTCCAGTCATGTGCTTAGAACATCCGCTGTCCAGGTACCATATACTCTCACGAGGTCTTGTGTGAGAGTATTCCTCTTCTTGATCTGATTGTTCAGCTTTATCTGCCATCAAGCAAAGGTTGGTGACTTCTTCTTCGTTTTCAGTCTCAGATGAGTCTGAAGCTGAGTCCGCCCAAAAAGCCTTTTGAAACTTCTTCTTGCCCTTCTTTACTATTGGTTTCTCCTCTACCTTCTCCTTGCTAGGAGTGGCTTTAAGTTTTGGACAATCAGTTTTTATATGACCTGGTTTCCTGCATTCATAACAAATCACTTCATTAGAAACCCTGCCATTTTTGTTATACTTACCTCTATTCCATTGCTGGCGTCTCTTCTGCTTCCTCTTTAAAAAGCTTCTGAATTGTCTAGTCATCAGTGCTATATCGTCTTCATCCTCAGGTTGTGAGTGTTCACTTTCTGACTCTTCCACATTTAATGCAAGATTCTTTTCCTTTCTTGGTTCACCTGCATCAATCTTTCTTTGACTTACTCCTTGCTCGTAAGCAATGAGTGAACCAAGAAGATTGTCAATAGAATAAATGTTCAGATCTTTTGACTCTGTAATTGCAGTAATTTTAGCATCGTATGCAGTAGGTAAACAACGAAGAATCTTATTAACCATTTCAGCATTAGTTAATTCCCTACCAAGTGCATGCAAAGAGGTGACAATTTGAGTGAATCTTGTGTACATGTCAGATATAGATTCATTAGGTTTCATGCGAAATAATTCGTAGTCATGTAACAAGATATTGAGTCTTGATTGCTTAACCTCATTTGTCCCTTCATAAGTAATACAAAGTCTATCCCATATGTCTTTTCCGCTTTTACAAGTGGAAACTCGCATGTAGTCTTCAGATTTTAAAGCACAAAAGAAACTATTTAAACATTTCGCATTTAATTGTGCTAAGTCACGTTCTTCTATAGTCCAATCTGCAAAGGGTGTATCTACCCTAATTCCATCAACTAATCTAGTTGGTTTTGTGTAACCTTCCTGGACTAGCATCCACATGCGATAATCAAGTGACTGTAAGAAAGTAGACATGCGTGTTTTCCAAAAATCAAAAGGAATATTGTCAAACAGTGGAGGTCTAGTGATAGAGTAACCCTCAGGTGTGTTTCGGTTTCCAAATGTAGCCATCTACGTTAATCAAAAAGTAGTTCAAACTTATGATTTTGAAACTCTGCTCTGATACCACTTGTTGAGTCCAGTAATTAGGTTGTTAAGCCTAAGTAAATGTCCCAAGGCTACCAAGAGGGGGGGTGAATTGGTAGTTTTTATAATTTTAAACCCTCTTAATAATAAAGTTGAACCGAAATGAAATTTTCTTTTAAAGTTAGTAGAAAAATGTTTTTCAACCACAGAGTTGTTTAAACTGAAATTTAAAGTGCGGAAACGTAAAAGCTAAAAAGTAAATGACACCAGATTTATAGTGGTTCGGTCTATAACCAGACCTACATCCACTCCTCAGAGGCACCCTCTGAGTATTGCACTAATACCAATAGTGACTCTCCTTTTGCACCCACAGCAAGGCGGAGAAGCCCTTACAACACACTCTTTTCACCACTCCCCGGTGCGGTAGAGAACCGTCCGTCCTTTTACACAAAACCCAGTGTTGGCAGAGAACCCTTCGTCCTTTCACACCTTCCAAGTGTAGGCAGAGAACCCTCGTCCTTTCACACTCTCCTAGTGTGGGCAGAGAACCCTTCGGCTGTTCACACTCTCCAAGTGTCGGCAGAGAACCGGATCTCCTTGACAGATCTTCTCACAAGAATCTAGAAGGAAGAAAGAAAAAGAGTGAAGAAATCCAATTTCACAAGTAGAGACTCTTACCTTAGCAATCCAAGTGAAGCCTTCTCGCTCCAGTGGTAGGAATCCTTCTTTGAATGCTCTCTTCCACTCTCTCCTTAGCTATTCTCCCAAGAGGCACGAAGATCAAATGACAAAAAGATTGGGTGGCAGTCTAATTTGGACTATTTATATAAAAGACAAGTGAAACCGCCCAAAAACTGCAAATTTTCAATTCTGTACGCAGTGGATCGTCCTGTACGATCATGGATCGTCCTGGACGATTTTACTTAAACGATCTGAAACGACCCTATTTGTATATGTGTACGAACTGACTTCGTACAGCTGATCGTCCTGTACGAACTTGGTTCGTCCAGTACGAACGGTTATTACAAGGTCGGTTCTAGAAACTGCTGAAAACTGTTCTAAGTCGGTTTATCGTTTGAACGAAAATGTGATCGTCTGGACGAAAATTTTCCATAGAACCGATCGTCCTGGACGATTATTTATTTCGTCTGGACGAAAATTTTCCAGAGAACTAATCGCCTCGGACGATAATTTGTTTTCGTCTGAACGAAAAATTTTGCAGAGAACTGATCGTCCTGTACGATATTTATTTTCGTCTGTACGAAAATGTTCCAGTGGACTGGTCGCCTCGTACGATGGTAAAATTCGTCTGGACGAAAATGTTGCAGTGAACCCATCGCCTGGGACGATGATAAATTTCGTCCTGGACGAATAGGACTTAGAAAATTTTTTAAAGCAAGTTCCTATTCGTTCCAAGTGCTCTATAGGAGATAACTGACAGATCGTCCAGTACGATAAATATCGTCCTGTACGATCAGTATAGAATTTCAAGATCTCCTTATTTGTGTGTGTGAGATTTTATTCACTCAATTACAATCACTCCCTTTCAAAATTGATTCAAAGAAAAGACAAACATCAATTAAACAAAATATCTAATGTTGAATTTGAATTGAAGTTTTCGTAGTCTGGAGTCTGATTTTCCTGAAATGTTAGTACACACAAGAGCAAGTGCAAATCTTCTGAAATTGTTAGGAGATAACTATACATTTGAACAATAATGTTTGGAATCATCAAAACTATATAAGTTGCATAAATATAACTCATTCAAATAGCAACTATTCAAACAAGATTGTCATCATTATTATGTTAATTTTATTAATTTTTAATAATATTATTATTCATTACGTCATTCGGCTCGATCCCAGTTTGAACCTTGAACCTCTCCTTCTGGTTCATTATCCGGTCCGATTTTCGCAACCTTGATCATTACAATATTGCATTTCCAATCTTAGTTTATTTCTAATCATTTTATCTTTATTCCAATCATCAAGACCAATATTGTCATGTCATTTTACATAGGTTTCAATTATTTCTTCGCATCTTCAAGTATCATCTACTATACATAATAGTCCAATAATCATGAAATAATTATAAAAAATAGAAGAAAATATAATGATTTGCATGGATTCTCTCTCCTAGGTTTGTAGAAGATTCACCTTCTTCCCCTTGTACCTTATGCTCTCAGTTCAAGGTTTCAACTTCTTCAAGGCTTCCAGAAGCCGTCCACTACAACCATAATCAAACCATATTTCTTCATATCTTCTGTGCTTAGGTGCAGTTTCAATGCAATTCTTTCTATTTTGTGCAATTGGTGGGTACAAACTTCCGGAAAAAACTATCTTCTGGTTCATAGATTGTTATTTTCGATTATTTCTCTCTTTTTTCTTTTCTAATCCATATTCTTTTAGTTATTCGTCTACTTGCACGAGTGGATTTAATCAAATTTAATATTTGGATTATTCTAATTGTGGTGTAATTTTTTATTGAAATATAGTTTTATGGTCTTAAATTTGTGTAATTTCTAAAAAATGATTATTAAATCATCGTCTATGTGGACTTTGTGCTTCTTTGATTTTCATCTTAAGATATACATTTTCCCAAGCATCGGCGCAAAAAACTTGACAAAGTGGATATTCTCTATGCCACTGTTGACCTCATTTCTGTCTGAGATCATTTAAACATCAAAACCCTGATTTACAATCAACATGCCTAGTGCACTGCATCTTGCAGTACACTGGTTCCTTGACTTCAAGCACTGTTGAAACCTCACCATCAGAAGCTTCATACCTTAAATCCATCAACCCTAACTCTATAAGCCAATGCTTGACTCAATTGAGCTCAATCTAACCTAATTGATCAAACCCCTATACTGGCCTATTACAAACTCCATTTCTTCTCAGAACTTCACCAAATTATTTTAAACATAGCTCCTCTTACATTGAACATGTTTAGTCAACCTGTTTAGTCAAATGATGACTTGGTCAACACAACGCAACCCAAGACTGATCAAATCATTGCATATGACCAAATACACTCTAAGAAGGTTCTAGAGTTGGTTTGTGCCAGCCAAATGGTTTGATAAAGGCTAGACGCAAGGGTTTATCAAGGTTTGGCCATTTTAATATTTTTAATGTATTTGACCACTTTGACTAGTCAAACTTGATCAAGCCAGCTTATTTATTTTGTCAACACAAACAATTTTTAATTAATAAATTTTAATTTTAATGCTTAGATAAATTGTGTTCAACTAGGAGTACAAGAGATTTATTATTATAATCTTATTTTAACTCATTACGATCTTATTTTGATATTTTATTTTGATGTTAGTATCTTATTTATTATTTATTTTTTTATTAATTTAATAGTTTAATTTTGAGGCCTAAGCCTTAAAATGCCTCGTCTCACGGATAGAGATGGCCTCAATACCCAATTGCACAAATTTGAAGCCTTGATTTTAGGATATATGATTATGTCCATTTTTAAGAATCATCTAATAATAAACATTAGTCCAATGATCATACAATAGTTATGATATAGTAGAATAAAAACTATGATGTTTTGCATGACTTTTCATTCCTCCTAAGCGTGTGAAATTGTCTCCTTTCTCCCTACTACTATTAGTGTAAGGCTTCTTCCTATTTCCTCAACTTCTCCAAGGCTTTCACAAGTCATCCACTACAACTTTACTCAGTCACAACAATCAGAAACACAATCCAACTAGCCCCTAAATCAAGGCATTGCTTCTTTGATCATAAACATCACCCCTATATTTATAGATGTGAACAAAACATTCAATTAGCGATGTGATCAGTAAAAGGCATAATCAAATATAGGTGTAACAATCTTTCAATTAGTTAATGCAAAGTAACAGAGGCAGAAATCCAGGAATTATCCTTCAAATCCTTCTAACAGTTAGATTCCACAATGATAGCAAAACTACTGTACAACCACAGATAAAACCACACAATCAGTTTGGCTTACAAAGCGGATGATGAGGCAGCGTACTAAATTTTGTATAAGGTACAAAAAATGGAACCACCACATATAAGAAATGGATCAAATTATACAAAGTTTTCACTGTAAATAAAAATCATTCTACTATCTTGATGTAATGGATCAAATTATACACCAATATCATAATCAGATATATCATGTTAGTTCAACTAAGAATCACCACAAAAAGATTTCATGTATCAATGTTAACTGAACCATTTTTCTATTGATTATTCAAAATGGTTCACCCAATAACAATGACTTCAGTTTCCCTAAAGTTTACGAAGGCCAGTTTAAAATGATAACAGGCTCTGCTTTTCTTAAGGTGATTGGCGAAATAGATATATGTTTATTCTACAAGAAAATCTAATAATCTATCTCAAGAAAAATGTAATTTTCCTATGCATTATAACCTCTTGTTCAAAGTACCACCAAAAGAACATAAAAAATCAATTAGTTCGTTAGAGAAATGATGCTCCGTAGCTAAAGTTCCTAGGAAATTTTCACATACAAATGTTTGACAGCTGAAAAACTTCCTGCATTTCAAAATGATAAGGATTCGGTAGAAATAAAATAAAATTTGTTGTAAACAAAATATAACATTAGAAACTTTGCTTTTGTTTCATCATTTACTTAATAAGATTAGCCATTGGCTTTACCCGATAGTCTTTCCACAAAGTAGTTTTTCTTAAAATTTCCAAGAGGGCCATTAAGATGGGCAATTTTGTCAGGTAGAAATAATCTCACCATAATATAACCAATCACAGGCAACATATTAAATAAAAGTATGGCTACCTTCTAAAATCATCTAGAACAATACAACAGCTATAAGAAGGAATAACTGTAAAACAAATTTTACTTGGATCACTTCAAACACCGGCATATAAGAATTACAACTGTAGAAACAAGTCAAAGCATTAGAGTTTCATCTAGAATCGACAAAATAATATGCTCAACAATAAAAACAACTTTAGCATAATAAAAACACCTCCGGTGACACCTCCATTAAACTCATTACTTAGCAAAAAGACACTATTAAATGCATTTTTAAGTGCCAGATTACAAAAGCATGGTTAGTGAACTTAAGACAAAAAATGGCTCGAAATATATGCTTTATGATATTGATGACTTAAACCAATTCATTATCAAATATATCTACAAATAATTATTATCTCCAATATTTACCAGAAATCAGTTGATAACACTTGAAAAGACATTTGCTCATCAAATCTATCGCCTAAAGCACTTCAGCATCAAAACATTAGAAATGGCCGACCAAATAACACTAGATATGAAATTCATTAAATTTTGGGATCTATTCATGGTAACAACCTGGCACTTCATTCAATTCAGGGGCCTAATGCCAGAAAGCCGCCATTCAATATGGTTAAACTACTGACATGAACTAAAAAATAGAAAATCTAGGCCTCGTTTGGCTCAGCACTTCAGCGTGTCTACAGCATTTTTTATTTCAAAACGTCAAAAATTAGTTTTCGTCGTTGTTTGGATATAATGCTTATATAAAATAGCTTTTTACAGAGCATCAATTTTCTACCGAATTTGAAATCATTTTCACTTCAGCTTTTCAATAGCAACTTCCATTCTCACATAGTAAAATATCTGAAATGCCCCCCATGTCCGCAGAACTCTTGGTTTTTTACAGGAAGAACAGAAGGTTCGGTGACGAAATAAAATGGAAGTTTCAATGATTCTGTGAGGTTTTAAAGAGATAAATGTGAAGAAGAAGCCTTGTCTATCTTCATACCGAACCCCTGAATCACGAACACAGCGGAGATGAAAGTGCCGTGGTTTTTTTTTTATTGTCGTATTCGGACATGATGCTGGTGGAAAGTGGGTAATCATCGCTGATGCCAAAAGCCGAGCCAGATGCGGAAGAAGCATAAGGTAGCCATAACGCCTTTAGCAGTGTGACCGAAGGAGAGGCAGGACACAATAGAACAGATGACCGCGAGCATGAGAGTCAGGCCATAAACTTTTTTGCGGCCAATCTTGTTGCCAAGCCAACCGAAGAAGAGTTGACTGGCGAGAGTGACACAGAATGCGACGCCATTGACTGCGGTGGAGGCGTTCAGGGGGAGGCTGCCTGGGTAGATGTGGCCAAGGAGTTTGGTTACCAAGGAGATATAGAACAGATCATAAGAGTCGGTGAAGAAGCCCATTACAGTGATGACGATGGCCTTGAAGTGGCATAGTTGGGTTTTGGCCAAGTCAAGCTTGTTAAGAACTTGGAGAGCTCTGGTCATCATTGTTGAAATTCTTGAAGAAGCCAGAGAAGTAGCTTGTTCTTATTCTTCTACCTCATGAGCACAGAGAAAGCTAGGCGAAGGTGTTGGCTTTACTGAACTGTGGATTGAATTTGGGTGGTTATATTCGGATATGATATTTAAATGAGAGTTTTTAAAAATTTTCTATATTTCTTAATGTCTTTAAGAATTAAAAAAACATATAATTAATTTTAATATAAGGAAAGTTCAGCCTTTTATGATTAAAACGCTAAAACTGATAACACAACCAAACAATTTATATCCATTTTTCGGTTTGCATAAAAAAGCCAAAAGCAATCTAACCAAACAACCACCAATTTATTTAAACAACTTTTTTTAAAAACTCATTTTTCTCAACATCTTTTCTAAAACAACATTTTGCATCATCAACAACCCAACTAAATGAGGTGCTAATTGAAGAATAAACCAAATAAGCAATTTAAAATCGGTTGACTCCAAACACTGAACAGGTAAAATCATTGGCACTGATACACATGAACAGCAACAAGTAACTGAACCATGAATTTAGATAGAGAACATTAGGTGAGACGCTATTTACATCAACAAATAAAACAAATTATTTTGGGAAAGCTAAAAGAATTTATCTCCAAAGCTAAAAAATAATGGAATAAATTTTGTACCCTTGCCAAGTTTAAAATAAAGCGCTTGTAGCATCTTGGCTATCATGTTTAAAAACAAAATCAACGATGACCAAACTAAACCGTGGCTTCAGTAAATCCTTAAAAGACTTAGACCAATCCCAAGAACTGCATATTACTTAGAATCTCAAGTACATCATATATGAATGCAAAAAAAAAAGTACTGCAAATAGAATCTAGCTCTATAATCGCCTGCCCCAAGGTACCTACAAAAAACTGAGACCCAATGGAGAAGCTCATATTTATTTCTTATCCTCATATGAAACCTTGAATTAGTATACATCATTCTATGGTTCTTTAATCCAAGAGGCTCTCCCAACAAAGGGCTTGATTAACTCAATTAGTCTACTTTTAGATATGCAGACAATTCAAGTCGAGCTTGAGTCACGGCTAACTCAAGGTTAGCTCACCTACCCATAAACAAGCTCGAACCTTGAGCTTGAGTTGAGCTCATATGGCAACTACAGGAAGAGCTCGGCTCACCATACTAATACCAACGTTTTAAAAGGCAAAATCGGGAATCGAGGCGTTTTGGCTAAGCGAGGCGAGGCGTAAGCCTCGAGGCGGATTGAGGCGTAAGCCTAAAAAATGATAAAAATAAAGTAATTAACAGTGCCGAGCATGTACCGCTCGGTACGGAGCAAGTACCGCTCGGTACGGAGCATATACCGCTCGGTACTGAGCGGTACTGGCTCGGTACCGAGTATGTACTGAGCAATATTGAGCATGTACCTAGTGGTACTGGCTTGGTACCGAGCGTGTACCTAGTGGTACCGAGCGTGTACGCTCAGTACCGAGCATATACACGCATCCATGTTGTTTGGCTTCGTTGCTTCATAGGAGGTGTAGAGATTACACGCGTCGCTTCTTTGGCTCCTTTGTGGCTGTTCGACTGCGCTCCTTCGACGACTTTCCCTTCCTGTCGGATCATAAGTTACGACATTTTGATAAGAAGAAACAACGGGAGCTCGTTGGCTCGTTGGCTTTGAAGGTAACTTTCTCCCTTTCGAGGCGTTGCCTCGATACGCCTCGGCGCCACATGTATTGAGGCGTACGCCTCCGTGGAAAAAAGGCGTAAGCCTCGCTGATGCATTTAGATTTTTGCATTATTTTTGTTTTGAACAATATTAATTATATTTTCTAGTTTTTGTTTTATTTTTAAGCTATTCAATGATGGTGGTAAATCCAATGATCATGGTAGGAAAAGGTTTGGGTTATGCTTACCTTGGGTTTGCTGGCTTTGAGGTCCACCTTGTCCCTTTGGGCTGTTTGCTGGTTTCATGTGGGCCTTGGCCGTTTTCGGTTTGAGCTTTAGTTGTTGAAATTCTAGTGGTGACAGCTCATTATTATCAAGTGGAGGTGTAGCTCATTATGAGCTGATGTTTAGTTATGAAATTTTATGATAGGGAGCTAGAGTTGGTGAGTGGAACTTGTTCTTTCATATTCTATTTGAATTGGGGCTGCTGCAATTTTTCTCTGGATTCCTCTCCCACGGCTTGCTGTTGCCTGCTGTGTACCCTCGTTTTTGTCTCCTTTACTGCCATGACTTCCCCCTTCTCCCGTGAAATGTGTAGTTGTTGGACCCGATATTTGGCTACTAGTTTCCTATGCTGGAGCCGTCGCTTTCCTTGTGAACTGCTGTGCCGTTTGGGATTTCTATACAAAAGCTGCTGGGTTCCGTGAATTTACCTGGTTCCGTGGCCTTTTTCCTCCTCTGCTTTGCTGTGCCTCTTGGGATTTCAGCAAGGTGACTTTTGGCCTTTCATTTCTATTATTTTTATATGGGGATTTGAAGGGTTTTTGGGCTGTTAAGTTTCCCCTCTATTGCCTATATATATGAGATGCTTTGAGATGAAATGAGTGGTGAATATTGAGAGCAAAGTTGCTATAACCTGCAGGTTCTTCTTGGAAAAGCTTGCGAGCTTTGTTCCATCTTCTTTCTCCTCTAGGGAATACTTGTGAGTTCCTTCCCACCCTTCGTCTGGGCTTCTAACCTCTTTCTTCTCCACGCAAGTTCCACTCCACCTGTATCTTTCTTCTAGTTCCGTTGGTAAAGTTTGTTGGCTGTTTTGGTGAAGTTGTTGGCTGTTTTGGTGGCATTTGCTGGAGGAGTTTGGTAGGACATTGGAACCCCTTTGCAGTGGTGGACCCTTTGGTTTGCATATCTAAACCTTATTTTAATATATATTCCTACAATCGGTGCATGTGAGGAGTCCTCTTGAAGGATGTTCTGAGGATAACGTTTTTTTTAATTTTGTTTTGTTTCTTTTGCTAACTTCTTTTGTTGGGTTTGTTGGATGATTGGCTCTTGTCTAATCTAAATTTCAATCGTTTTATCTAGTATATTTTGTTCTCCAAGTGGTGTCTTAAACTTCTAAAAGTGAGTCTTGATTCTCTTTGTCGTTCTCTCTTTGTGTTTTGCTTCAAGTTGCTTACATCAATTTGGTATCAGAGCAATTTCTCATCCTTGGTTGATTTGGTTTTTTGTTGGCTTTTCTTGGCGAATCTTTTATATTCTCTGAAATGGCTAATAATCCAGTTGATTGGCAAAACCTTATGCAACAATTGAATAATTTGTAAAAATAGATTAATACCATGACTGAAGCAATTGAGAACTTGAATGTTAACAATGCTAATGCTAATCCTAATAATCAAACTTCTGAAAGTGAAGAAGAGGCTCCTAGAAATCGTCGTAGGCAACAAAAGAAATTGGGAATATGGAATTAAAATTGATGTTCCTAACTTTGAGGGTAAGCTACAATCTGATCAATTTCTTAAATGGGTAGAAAAGATAGATCAATTTTTTGAGTGGAAAGAAATACCTGATGATAGGAAAGTTCGTTTTGCTAGCTTAAAACTTTCTAGTCACGCTTTAACCTGGTGGAAAAACTTTCAAAATAATAGACTTAGAAGGGGAAAGAAAAAGTCCAAAATTGGGAAAGAATGAAGGAGAAAATGAAAGGAAAATTCTTGCCAACTGATCATGCTCGAACTATATTCCAAGATCAACTCAAAACTGACGAGGCTTATCGTATGGCTTTAAAATTGGAAAAGCAACATCAAAGGGAAAAGGGTCACAATAAAATTGTGGAAACATATAAACGTCGTTCAACTTGCGGGATTAAATCTCAATCTCAAACTTTTGGGGAAACATCTGGTCTAAAAATTAAAGCTTTTGAAAATCAAAATACTGATAAAGGAAAAGGGAAAATGAGTACTAAACCGACTGATCAACCTAAGTTAATTGGACCATGCTATAAGTGCGGGCTTTATGGTCATCTTTCAGCCACTTGTAGAAAAAATAACCCACCAAGAAACAATCTCATTGAAAATGATGAAAATTTAGATAAAGAAGAAGTAAATGAAACTGAATCTGAAAGTGACAATGAAATAGAAAAAGTTGATGATGAAGGAAATGAAGGTGAAGAATTTTTGGCAATTCGACAAGTTCTAACAACAACAATTGACAAAGAGGATAGATGGCTAAGAAGAAACATATTCAAATCAACTTGCACCATCGAAGGAAAAATCTGTACCCTTATGATAGATAGTGGAAGTTATAAAAATTTTGTTTCTCAAAAACTGGTCGACGAACTTAAACTCAAATCAAAACCACTTGCTAAATTCTATAAGATCTCTTGGTTTAAAGAAGTGGGTGAGGTTCCAATCACTAAACAATGTACTATCAATTTATCAATTGGAGGATCATTTAAAGATCAAATGGTTTGTGATATTGTGCCTCTTGAAGTTTATCATATTTTGCTAGGACGACCTTGGCAGTACGACAACAAAACTGTTCACAATGGAGAGAAAAACACATACTTTGATGAAAAATAATAAAGAGTTTACTCTTCATCCACAAAAGAATGTGCCGGATTCACCCATTAAGAAAAACACAGTTGCCAAAATTACTTCTCCTGAATTACTTTTAAATGCTAATGATTTGAAACATTTTGAGGTTGCTTATTTGGTTTTGGGAAAAGAATCTGATACTGTTTTTCATATTCCTAAAAAAATGCAAGCTTTATTGGATGAGTTTTCTGATATAACTCCTGATGATTTTCCAATTGGGTTGCCTCCTATGCGACAAATTCAACATCATATTGATTTAATACCTGGAACTACTTTGCCTAACATTCCTCATTATATGATGAGTCCAACTGAATATGCTGAACTTTTTAAACAAGTATCTGAATTGTTAAAAAAGGGTTTGATTCAAGAAAGTTTGAGTCCCTATGTTGTGCCTACTTTGCTAACTCCAAAAAAAGATGGAACATGGAGGATGTGTGTGGATAGTAGGGCAATAAACAAAATCACCATTAAATATCGATTTCCAATTCCTAAACTGGATGACATGCTTGATATATTAAGTGATGCCTTTTGGTTTTTCAAATGCTCCGAGTACTTTTATGAAAACTATGAATCATGTTTTAAAACCTCTCATTGGAAAGTTTGTTATTTTTAAGAGATTGTTCGTCTTCATACATTTACTTCTGATAGGGATACTAGATTTTTAAGTCACTTTTGGAGAACTCTGTGGGCTAAGTTTGGCACTTCTCTTCAGTTTAGAAGTGCTTATCTTCCTCAAACCGATGGACAAACTGAAGTTGTCAATCGAAGTTTGGGAAATCTTTTGAGATGTCTTGCTGGTGAGAAACCTTTTCAATGGGATTTAATTCTACCTCAAGCTGAATTTGCATATAATAATTTTGTTAATAGAACTTCTGGAAAAACTCCCTTTGAAATTTTATATGGTCAGTCTATTCCACATATTTTGGATAAAAATGGTGTCTTTACCTAACAAAGTAAGTGCTGAAGCTTTAGAATCTTTTGATCATATCAAATCGGTCCAACAGCAAGTTCTTGAAAAACTTCGTATAGCTAATGTCAAATACAAAGCGGCTGCAGATAAACATCGAAGAGAGGTAGTTTTTAAAGAAGGTGACATGGTAATGGCTTACTTTCGTCGCCAACGATTTCCGGTTGGTACTTTTGGTAAACTGAGCAGAAAAAAATTCGGACCTTTCCGAATTATCCGAAAGCTGGGCACAAATGCATACCTCTTGGATCTTCCTATTACTGTTGGAACTTCTCCTATATTTAATGTTTCTGACCTTTCTTTATATGAAGGAAATATAGGTGATTCTGTGGACGTTGAAACGTTGCCACTTTCCACTTCTACTTTGAACAAAGAAGATCAAATTGAAGATGTTGTTGATGTGAAAATCACTAAAACAAGACATGGTGAACACAAGAAGCTTTTGGTCAAATGGAGTAATCGACCATTAACTGATTGCACCTGGATTGATGCTGCTGATCTGAAAATTCGAAATATGGAGCTTTATGAAAGAACTACTGAAGCTTTCTCATCAGGAGATGAGATTCTCCCACCAGGGGGAATTGATGCATTTAGATTTTTGCATTATTTTTGTTTTGAACAGTATTAGTTATATTTTCTAGTTTTTGTTTTATTTTTAAGCTATCCAATGATGGTGGTAAATCCAATGATCATGGTAGGAAAAGGTTTGGGTTATGCTTACCTTGGGTTTGTTGGCTTTGGGGTCCACCTTGTCCTTTGGGCTATTTGCTGGTTTCATATGGGCCTTGGCTGTTTTCGGTTTGAGCTTTAGTTGTTGAAATTCTAGTGGTGCCAGCTCATTATTATCAAATGGAGGTGTAGCTCATTATGAGCTGATGTTTACTTATGAAATTTTATGATAGGGAGCTAGGGTTGGTGAGTGGAACTTGTTCTTTCATATTCTATTTGAATTGGGATTGCTGCAATTTTTCTCTGGATTCCTCTCCCACAACTTGCCGTTGCCTGCTTTGTCCCCTCGGTTTTATGTCTCCTTTACTGTCGTGACTTCCCCCTTTTCTCCCGTGAAATGTGTAGTTGTTGGACCCGATATTTGGCTCCTGGTTTCCTGTGCTGGAGCCGTCGCTTTCTTTGTGAACTGCTGTGCCGTTTGGGATTTCTATACAAAAGCTGCTGGGTTCCGTGAATTTACCTGGTTCCGTGGCCTTTTTCCTTCTCTGCTTTGTTGTGCCTCTTGGGATTTCAGCAAGGTGACTTTTGGCCTTTCATTTCTATTATTTTTATATAGGGATTTGAAGGGTTTTTGGGCGGTTAAGTTTCCCCTCTATTGCCTATATATATGAGATGCTTTGAGATGAAATGGGTGGTGAATATTGAGAGCAAAGTTGCTATAACCTGCGGGTTCTTCTTGGAAAAGCTTGTGAGCTTTGTTCCATCTTCTTTCTCCTCTAGAGAATACTTGCGAGTTCCTTCCCACCCTTCGTCTGGGCTTCTAATCTCTTTCTTCTCTACGCAAGTTCCACTCCACCTGTATCTTTCTTCTAGTTCCGTTGGTAAAGTTTGTTGGCTGTTTAGGTGGCATTTGCTGGAGGAGTTTGGTAGGACATTGGAACCCCTTTGCAGTGGTGGACCCTTTGGTTTGCATATCTAAACCTTATTTTAATATATATTCCTACAATCGGTGCATGTGAGGAGTCCTCTTGTAGGATGTTCTGAGGATAGCGTTTTTTTAATTTTGTTTTGTTTCTTTTGCTAACTTCTTTTGTTGGGTTTGTAGGATGATTTGCTCTTGTCTAATCTGAATTTCAATCGTTTTATCTAGTCTATTTTGTTCTCCAAGTGGTGTCTTAAATTTCTAAAAGTGAGTCTTGATTCTCTTTGTCGTTCTCTCTTTGTGTTTTGCTTAAAGTTGCTTACATCACTCGCCCGGACATTCGAGGCTTAAGCCTCAGTTCGCCCGACCTCCGCCTTGATTCGAGGCGCGCCTCGAGGCGTCCGCCTCGAACGCCTTTTTAATCGATGCTAATAACCGACTCAATCTTGACTCGTGAGCTCAAGCCAACGCAATAAATGCATCAATGGCGAGGACGTCAAAGGAACCAATGGGATCACAATGGGATCTCACCAGAGCAATCTTAAAAGGGAACTCACAAAAGCTGGCATCAACAACAACGAGTTGATTTCCGACAAGAACTCCTATGAGAATGCATCGACGGGACCAACAACCATGATCGCAATGGGAGCTAACTCAAGAAAGCATCAACAAGATAAGTGTGGATGGAGAAGGCATCAAAAGGACTAGTGTATTGTATGAGGAGTTCGTGAGACAGAACTTGGGTTCAAATACGAGAAGGCATCAACGATATCAATGATAGGTTGAAATTAAGTTGCTGAAAAAAATATAATTTAAGATTTATAATTTATTTGAGCCAGCTCGCGAGCCAATGAGTTGAGTTTTGATGAGTTTGAACTTGAGATCATATAATATATAAGTTCTAATTTGAGCTCGCTGCTTGATAAGCTTTATTGAGTTAATTGGTGAGCTTATTAATGTGTCAAGTTCAACAAGTAGGCTCGGCTAACTTACACCAATAATCTAGTTCATGTGTTGATCAAACAGAATGGACTTAAATAGGGTGAGTCACACCCAAATTAGATTAAGATGCAGAAAGGGTCAAAGACCATGCAAAATAAAATAGGCAAACCGAACCTAGAAAGGAGGCATACCAACTTGAATGGAATAAGCCTACCTAGAGTTAGCTAAACAAAGTTGTATAAAAATTGAATGGAAAAATGCATGAATTGCATGGAAGCATACAAAGCCACATAAGAAGTTTATGTTGCCATTTCCTATCTCCTCTTTCTAGTCCAACTAACTCCTCCATATTTGAAAATAATAAGATTTCATTCTACTGACCAATCAACTTATCTTAAGATTTTTTTTAATTTCTATTAATAAATTGTTGAAACTGGTTAGAAAAGAGGTCAAAAATAAGAAATGGTAGGAGATTAACCTTTTATAGTTCTAAATTTCATGATATAATTAGTTAGATTTATATATTTTTTTTTTAAATTATAGCAAACAAATAGACTCATTATTTGTATTCCTTTACAATGCATTTTATATGGATATTAGAATACCAATTTAATCACCAACATCTTTAGTCTTATCTTAACTATTTGTGTCAGCTGATATGAATACTCATTTTTTATTCTTCTTGTTGAATACCGTTTGTATAAAACCTATTCCTTATAGATTACTTTGACCAAATTCCAACTATGTAATAGATTTATCCATTTTCCTTCTTAATCCACTAACACTAATTTTATCAACTTATCTAACAATCACAATTTCTATCCTTCATTGTACAAGAACAAACCACTCAATCTCCTTATCTTCAATTGATTTATTTTCAATCTTCTTATCTTCAATAGATATCACTCCCAACTTTCTTTTAATATAATAAATCATTAATGTGCCCTTTCTAATTTTGTCACACATCCAACTTAATATTCCCATTTCTATCATAATAACCTTATATATCAATGACTATTTTGTAACCAACATTCAAATTCACACAACATTGTTGACCAATTTGTAGTTCCATAAAATTTACCTATAACTTTCCATTATATCTTCTTATCACACAAAAATTGCAAGAAAATTCTTCATATACCATTTAAAATCTAGAAGTTATGTCCTCATCTATATTTCTATTATTCTGCATAATAGATGAAAGATACTTTCTCCTCAAAAAAAAAAAAGATGAAAGATACTTGAACTTATCAAACCAAGGAATCACCATATCTTCTAATAATAAAGAATGATAATTTTTAACATCATAATCACTAAAATGACATATCACATGCACAATTTTTTTTACTAATTTTAAGGTTTCTATCTTGTAAACATATCCTCAAATCTATACTCTACAATACCACCTGGCTTAAAGGAAAGAAATGAATTAATTCTAAAGCAAAACAAAGAAATATAAGGAGAAGACAAGTAGAAGAAGATTAAGAAAAATAGGAAACAATACAAGAATAAGAAAGCCAGGAAGCCACATCCACCAAAGGTAAACTTATTGCTATAATCAATCATTCATCAAATTCTAGTTTAAATTATCTCCATCAATTTTTTTCTTAAGCACTCTCCATCAATCATTATCATTATCTTCACCGAGCCTTCAAACAATGTAATCTTGGTTGAAGCTTAAACAGCGTCATTTATCCAAATCCAAAACCTAAAAGTTTTACCTATCAACATTTTATGTCAAAAATAAACTTAAAGACTCTAAAACTTAACTATATCCCCATTAGCATACAGAGTTTTGAGAAGGTTCACAAATAACCTATCTCAATATACAACTATGCTTCATTATTTGAACACAAAGGACCTCATCACTAAGAATTCATGGAGGATGGAAGAAAAATAGAACTTCAAACATTAAAACAGAAAAAAAGACATGAAGCATTCCTTTTTATTAAGACTATAAAACTAAATTTCCCCTTCAGCACAGATTAAAAAAATTAAAAGATTGTCCATTCTGATTTCTAGCCATTCACTTCAAATAATTTTCAAATCCCTTGAAGGGTAAATGCTGTGACCTAAAACTTAGATTAAGGGCACAAAAGCAACATAAAAAACTCTTCACAATGGAAGAATCAGGTAGAAAAAGAAAGCAGCACATTCTGATGAAAACCATTTTTATTTTTCTCAATTGATCTAAACGTGTAGGATTCAGGATAGCACATATGCATTACGATTCTATGGGTTATGGAGACATTCAGGCACACAGCCTTACCCTTGAATTAGTAAAGATAATGCTTTTGAACTTGGTTTCATGACCCATAGTTGTTGAGGCGCTAATGCCACCATCATCCAAGCGAGACACCATGAGAACACGATACACCTTCTAGGATTCAAGTATTCAACATTGTAAAATGGTGATTACATTCGAGCACCATAGCAGCACAATTTCCCAAGTGTCAATTACCTCAAGCTAGAACCTATAAAATCATATGCAGCCTTCTGAAAAATCATCCCTATCTTTTAGATGGTTAGTTTTGGCATTTGCTGAATAATTTATGTTAAATGCTAGCAGGCCATCATTATTTTACTTAATTATTTTAATTGGAGTTAACGTTATTTGATGTATTTGATTGCTAAGAGTTAGTTGTGATCATCATGTTCTTAATCTTTCATTGGAAAGGGAAACAAGTAACACTTGCCCACATGCTTCATCTTTTTTTGAAATTTTCAACCTGATCTTACCTGCATTGCTATAGTGCCCGCTACTTGATGCACAAGGTGTGCATTACAACAAATAAATATCAGTGTATTATATATATATATATATATTACGTTATTTATCAAATTTTTTCAACTCATGCATATGAATTATTTTTTGCTTTATTCACAATGTTAAGTTTTTCATTATAGCGTGAAATAGTAATCTATAACCTTTCTATCCAAAGTATTCTTTGTGAATGTCACACATTACTTTATATATTATACTACTTAAATGAGTCTTGTCAAAGATTATAAGTCATAAATGTTGCATTGCATTTAGAATATGTCATAGATATCAAAATTTTAAGTGATTTAAGAAAATAATAATAATCAGATTATGGTTTTGATTGAATTTTTTTGTTTTCATGAATTGGCGCATTATTATAAACAGGTGAGTGTTTTGCCTTCATCACCATCAATTTTGAGTCTTAATGCCTTAATGTTATCTTCCAACTTAAGTATACAACTCGAACTTTTGGTACAGCATAGCAATTTAACTAGTGCACCCAACCAGCGACTATATATAATATGGAATCAACAGTCTTCCAAAATAAGTAGCAAGAACCATGGCATACAAACACTTCTGCAATATACATTTATTTGTTAGCAATTTCTTCTTATAAATTTCTAATATTAAGCCAAGGGAACATAAGTCCATTGAAATTTTCCTTTTTAAGCATCATGTATAGAACAAATAAATGCATCAGAATCCAAGTGACTACGTACCATTGCTCCTTTTGAGCAATTATGCTAAAAGGTATGCAACTTACGTCAAAGGCCCGTTCACAAAGTCACAAAATCATCAATTCTAAATGGAAGATCTAGCCTATACAGGACAAGAAACTAACGAAACGAACCTTGAAATGAACCCTGAGGTCCCTGCCCATAGCTTTCGCGGCTGCAAAAGAGATCGAGAATTAGACGCATCACTCAATAACAAGAGATGAGAAAATAATCATGAGAATTGAAGAAGAAAGCTTACACTTGGTGGGGTTCGAGGATTCCCTCGAGTATTTAACCTGTTCAGGAGCACGGTCAGCACAGTTTGCAAAAAGAAAAGGACACCGAGTTCAAACTAGGAGGCTGGGGAAAGGGTTACCATGATGGCTGGCCGGAGAAGAACTCCGATGCGGTAGATGAGCTCACGACGTCTGCTCCTTCTGAACTCCCAACCGCCAGAAATAAAGGCGGATGATATGGGAGACCTCAATATATGTAATGCTCAACACAATTCTCAAAACCCTAGAATGCTACCAGCAAAGCTACTTGGAAGAATACTTATATTAATTTCTCAAAGAATTGAGATTTGGCTGGGAGAAATTATTCTATGTAAAGATCGGATTGTTGGAGGCGAATTAGAGTATGTCACGTCACTTAGTACATAACGGTACACAGCTGCATTACACCAAAAAAGATGACATGACGCGCTCTGATTTGACTCCGAAAGGCGTTCGGTGTCCGCAAAGAATAATTTTTCCTTGATTTGGGACGTTTTTCTTTATGTATTTTTAAAAAAATTTTCTATTAACAAATTTTAATCCAAAAAATTTTGTACTAAAAAGTTGTTTGAAATAAAGTCATCCCAAATGAAGCCAGAGCCTAGCATTTTTAAATGAAATATAGTAGAATTGGATATTAAATTATTTAAATTTTATTTCTTTATTTATTTATTGAATTTGGGTTGAATATGATTCAAATTTTAAAATTTTATTCAAAGTTATTTATTTATTTATTTATTTTATTCGAGCAACAATTGAGATTTAATTTAGTCGAACTAATTCTTGTTTGATGCAAATGAATTAACAATATAGTTTTAATATTAGGTGTAATTGGATTTATAAATTTTAATCATATTGACATAATTTATATAGTCTTCTTTAAGTTGTTTGATGAAATTTAAATATTAAAAAAAATGATACTAATTTATAAATCTAGCTTCATCTTAAGTACATCCTTAATAATATACATAATTTTAATATTCTATAAAATATATAAAAATTATATAATAACATAAAATAAATCATTATGTCATCATTAAATGAGTATTCTATTGAATTCTCAATGAGCTATTTGTTAAATATAGATCCTATCATCCATTGATTTGAATTTTAGAATCAAAATCATATAATAAATATTTAATTGATATAGTATTTTAAATAATAATGTAAGATAAAAAAATTACCAAAATTTGTGAAACATAAAATATTAATATAAAATAATATAAATAAAATTATTAAATGATGAACTAATTTCTAATACTAACTTTCTATTTAAATTGATAGTCAAACAACTAATAGACTCCAATTCATAGTTAATAATATGACAAACTTAATATTTTGCTTATAAAGATAGAATAGTCAATCTTGAATTGCAATCACACAATAAGAGACCTATGATTTCTCAAGTATTTTGAGCAACCTAAATGAAATGCTTTTAACTCCCTTAAATTGATACATTTTCTATGATTTGATGATTCAATCATCTAATTATCCTCTTTTTTTTTTTCTAGTTTTTAGGCAATTAGATTTTTATCATTGAATTGGACTCACCGAAGGATCGTTTGCAGTCTGATCAACCCATTCAATCTTAATTTAGAACCTTAATTTCTTGTTATGTCAAATTTAATCTAAGGTTTCGTTTGGGATGTCTTTCTTACTGCTTTTTAAAGCAGCTTTTTAGTACAAAAAATTTAATTTTTACTAGAAAACTGCTTTAAAAAGCAATAAAAAAGTTGTTCCAAACAAAGCCTAAGTTTCAAGCAAATTAATGTTTTAATAGCTATAAAATAGTAATATATAGTAATCCTTGTTAGCATATGAAGAAAATATTTGTAATTATACATGTTCATATAATTTTTAAGTTTGAAAATCAAAGCAAAGATTTTCCATAAATTTTCACATTTTTAATTTGAAAATGCAAAAGTGATTAAATAGTTTGTATACAAAAATTGTAAACTTTAGCATTTTTTATAGAAATGTTTTATATCCTTTTTATGTGATTGTAAATTTTCACTTTCTTGTCTTAATTTCTTTAATTTATAGCTTTATTGTAAATGTTGAGCAAAAAGTTCATAGTTATATGGCTTTAAAATTGAGCCTTCACGCAATATTGAAAATTTCATTATTTAACACTCCTCTTTTTATTATTATTATTTTTTTTATTTAACACTCCTCTTCTTTCTCTCTCCCTATCTAAATATTTAGTTTGATTTTAAACAATAAAAAAAGAAATTTTCTGAAGGAGGTGGAATAAGAGAAAGAAATCAAAGATGATCAAACAATTTTTGTTTGTTTAAGATTATTTCTTGTTTATTTAGAAAAGCATTATTCTAATAAATTTAAATAATTTTATGTTCTATTTTCAGGTATTCTTGATATTAAGATGGTTATTTAATAATGCTTATGCATAGATAATAATAAGGTATTATTGTGTTTTGGAATATTTGTGATGATAAAAGGAGATTTGATTGTTATAGCATAAACAAAAATATGTCACCCAAACGAATAACTTTAGGGCACCTCCTACAAAGATAGGAGACTTTTTATGCAAAAAATTTCAAAAAGGGGCGACAAACATAAGGCCTAACTAAATTGAAAAAGTTTTAGTATTATGAGTTGAGGATTATAAAAGGCAGAGTTTTCTAAAGTTAGAGAAAATGTTAGTACAACATAAGAAATATAAACTACAAAAGATATTTCTTGTAATAGTAGTAACAGTCTTGAGATTCTAGAGTTACTTTCAGGCAATGTTGGCAGTTAGCATGGTCGTTCTTTTGATAGTAGTAAATATTGGGCGACAAAAAAAGTATTAGTCGTCCCTAAAATTTGTGAACTCATCTTCTTAGTCAACCCCCTCCTATAAAGATAATGAACCATATTACCATATGTTGTTTAACCTCTAGCACTCTCTATCGAATGTCATATAATGCATACTAAATATTGACACTTGATGTCCATCAGTTACCAATGTCTAATGCAAGCCTTCTTGATCGCCTAGTTTGCAATTTTATAAGGAAAATGATTGAGATGGGATGATAAATGTATCTCAACCTACAACATTCCTTAATGCCTAATTTCAAATGCTTATTAAAGATTAATATCTAGCGTTTACTAACATTAAATGCAATCATTCCAAATAGTCAGGTTTCCCATCCTATAAGGAGAATGGTTAGTTCAAACTGCATAGAGTCACCTAACCTCCAATGTTCATTGTTGGCCATCGCTCAACGCATAGTAATGACTAATGTTCGTCAGCCACTAGCATTAGATGTGTACCTTCCAAGTCGCATAATCTTTTTTCTTTTAATAGGAATAATAAAGTTAGGCATGCAAAGTTACCCAATTTCTAACACTTCGTTTGGGATGAGCAATAAGCAACATCTAACATTTATTAGCCACCAAAATTTGATGCAAGCTTTCTTCATTGCCGAATCCTCCCTCCTATAAGGAGTGTGCCAAGCTAATCATTGATCTAGCATCACCATACTTCTAGCATATCTTATCATCATCACCTACTAATGACCAATATTCATTAACTACTAATGTAAGAAACACATATTCTAGGTCGCTCAGATCTCCTCTTACATAAGAAGAGTGACAAGCCAACCATTAATATTACTCCTCTATATCAATAACCAACATTCGACGCCCATTACATACCAACATAAGCCCATAATTTTGATATCCTAGCCTCTCTTAATGTCATGATAATATAAACCACACCCCACCACCTGATGACAACATAAAAAACTTGGTCAAGACTCTTAAACCAAAAGAGAGATTACTCATAGTTTATGTCTACTATATTATATTAATATATTTGCCAATTATAAGAAAGGGCGCTCTTTGTAATATCAACTGACATTAGTAGAACTATTTCAACTAAATCAAGCCTCATGAATTTTCTCTTGTCAAAATTTTCATTCATAAAATATTATGACTCTTAGAAATTTCTCTCAACCTATCTACATTTATGCAAGTTTTTCATTCGATAGTAATATGATAAACCAACTCTCTACCATCATAAATATTGCATTATGCATTAAACATATGGACATAAACAAAGAATAAAATAAATTAGTGAATAAACTATTATTATATACTTCAATTTTGTGTCAAATAAAAATAAACTCTAGATCTTAAATTTTTTGCTACCCAGCTCCTCAGCTTGAAGAAGTATGCCATCAAAGTCATCCTTGAAGTCCTTCAAAGTGGTGATCTCATGGTACTAGAGCTAGAGCTTTCAACCTCAATTTCCCCCTATATGCCTTCTATGTTGTTATTACTAATACACTCTCCTCTACCTCTTTGCCTTCTCATGAATAATAATAAGTGTTACTAATGGATCTTTAACAATCTCTTCCATCACAATTCCTTTACCTCTCCATTCATATATATATATATATATATATATATATATATATATATATATATATATATATATATATATATATATATGTTACTCTATTGTGTTGTTATCTTTAACCATATTACCACCATAAATTTAACGGTGCCAATAAGCTCAAGTTGGTAACTCATTTCCCATTATTGAAGAAAATAATGAAATCTCATGTTTAATTCTTCTCCTTACAAGTCTTTCACTTATTGAAGCTCTATAATGATGCACACAAGTCCTTAGAATGAACCTCTATAAATTTTTTTTTTTATATATTTGGATTTTACTTAGGTGTGTTATACTTTATTTTTTTTACTGAAGCAGCTTAGATTGATAAGTCAATTTTTGGAACTCTAAGCATGCACTATTCCACATGTCTCTCATAAATTACTTTGGGATTATTGCGTATTCATAAGTTTAGTAAGAGCTTATAAGAAAATTGTGAAGGGTTGTTTTCATTCATATTTGGAATGATCTTTGCACTTATTTGTTAACTTCATGAGTTATATTAGCTTCATTTTATTGATAAGAAACATATTATTGAAAATTTCAATAATTTGATTAAGTGATTACATGATTGAGAGTTAGTATACTATTTGGATGACATACTATTTAGAGGTCAATAAAGTCATTAAATTAATATATTGTCTAGCTTTATAATTTACAAAATGATAATTCCTTTGGTTCAAGCTGATAATGAGAAATTCAATTATGATAAATACTTAAAAATCCTAAGTATCAAACTTTTACAAAATTCACATTTAAATTTTGCCCATTATATATCTTATTCCTCAAAAAATTATTTATCATGATTAGGTTAATCATTAAATAAATAATTTTTTATATACTCAAAATTAGCCTTAGATATAATAACTATTGCATTCAAATTTTTTTCATCTAAAATGTTGTATTGGTTGATATAACTTCAATTTATAAATATATTTACACATATTTCATCTTATATGGCATTCTCTTACCTCTCAGCAGCAGACACAAAGAGAACATAACTTTATGTTCAAAAAAAAATATATATATAATTTAACAAGACTGTAATTACATTTTATCCCATTTAGCTCTATTTTTTACTATCACTCATTTTTTGCTACATAACAACTAGTTTTTAGCCATTGTTAGTTTTCCCAAATTATAAAACATTTTTCTAAGCTTTTCTAACAGCTAAATTAGTCCTTAAAATGGATTATAGGTTGCAATGATCTCAGCTTTTAGTTTGTAACAAACACTTTACACTTGTAAAGTGAGGATGTACGAGCCTCAATATTAATAAGACCAATGTAGTTCTTTAAGGCAATTAATGAAATTTTTTTGCTACTTTTCTTCTTCCTTTTATCTTTTTCCATATCCTACTTAAACCAATGTAGAATAACTACAACTGCACTAACATGGTATTAGAGCACCATAGCCCAACGACAACTTAAGCAACTTAATAACTCATCGACATAGTCGTGTCTCTTTGCTATTACATGATTAATGAATTCTACTAGATCTCAAATCACCAACTCGAGCAACGATGTCACCTCCCCTCTACAAATGGGAGATACTCCTATCCCCACTCAACTCAATTTCCAAATGTCCAGTGTCAACCCTAGATTAAAACCAAACATGGCGGTCTCAAACTTTAAATATGAAGGCTACTTGGATGGAACGACACCATATCCACAAAATAACTCCTTTAGGTGGATGTATCAATCATCTCCATGGTGCATTATGTTCATTATAGTATTTGGATACTCATAAACCAATATCTCATTATAGTCCTCTATTGCATTATCTTACTACCCCTTCTATCATATATTTTCACTCTGACTATCTACCATGAAATTTGGTCTAGTATTGAAAAATGAATATAGCCCACCAATTGATCCAACTAAAGAGCAAACTTTACCACATTTCTATGAAGGATCAAATGATGGTTCATTAAGTCTCTTCCATCAAAGCCAAGTCTAACTTAATGGTTGTAGTCGGCCCATCATAGGACCCTGAGAATATTATTATCTTCACTCTTAATGGTCTACCTCCATCCTACCAAGTCTTCAAAAATGTTATTCGAACAAGCCTCCAACCTCTAAGTCTCGATGACATCTATTCACTTCTTTGCAATAAAGAAACTAACCTAACAGTTAAAGGTTCTTGTAACCATCAATCTCTTCAACTCACTACTCTCACTATTACTAAAGGTCATGGCCAGTCTCATACTTATACTTCATCCATCGATAGGGGATGTAAACAAAGTACACCTCTAAAGCAAGATGTGCTCCCACAGGTCAAAGAGGTAGCATGGCCTCATCGTCATTGATCATTTGTCAAAAATATGGGAAACCCAATTATAATGTTGCTAAGTGTTGGCACCAATAAGACCTCTCGTAAATTGGGCCTCCATAATCCTTATTTGCACTCTTCACTAAATTAACAAACCCTTATGACAATTAGTTTCTTAACACTAGGGCAACATCCCACATCACCTTAGGCTAAAGTCGATCACTTCTCAAATCCTTGTCTACCATGGCTAATAGCAAGGGTTCTTAAGTAATGACTGTTTGATTTAAAAAGATGTAGTTTTGAAAAAAGATTAATTTTCTTTGGGAAAGATAAATTTTTGGAATTTTGAAATTGAACACATCATTTATGAATGATATATCACCTCAGAAGGTGAACATATCATTCCCTAATGAATTCAAATTATAAGAACTTTGGATTCTTCCTGATTATCGTAATCAAACTCAGGAATGAATCACATATGACTTCGGAGGGTCTGTTGATCTCATTTTTGTATGAGGTCACTTTTAATTCCTCCCTGAGTTCTAGATCTTAGGATCTTCCTAGTTCCTAGCCCTTAGGCTCAACCCAAATCTTAATCCAATCCAAATCCATAACCCTTAGGCTAAAGACTTAGGTCCTAAAGCCCTTTCTAGATGATTCTTCCATCACCTTGTAACCCAGTAAATTGACATCTGATTCAGGGTCTATCAATTTCATATTGATGTGGCATGTCTCTAGTGTCAACCCTCCAAATTTGAACCTATTTGGAGGACTCTAACCCCATAAACTTGATTAAAATCCAAAGGCTATAAAACGTTCAAATATTTACAGTCAATGCCACTAGACCTTTCACCTAGTGGAACTTGACTTTTGATCCCTCTCCTTTGATCACCTCTAATGCCTTGATATTGATTTGTTGAACAATATTCGGCATCTTTTCAGACTCAATTTGACCTAGAATTGACTTGAGGCCAAAATGATCAAAATGCCCTTTAAGGGGATTTTTGGACTTTTGGCCTAGGCTTGATTTGGTATGACCACCAACCTTTGAGATCTATCTTTAATGCTTCCAAATGACTATGGAAATCCTTTTGACCCAATTCCAACCTTGGGTCAACTTAATTGACCAAGTCAACCAAGTTTGACCAAATGATCCATACACCCTTTTCATTCAAACTCTTGGACCAAGATCATTTCAAATCCTTTTGAATCCAAGGGATGATTCTTTGGGCACCCAAGAGAGACCCCTCTTAGAGATCCAAGTCTTGGGCTCACTTGGGTTAGCCTTTTGGCTTGACCCAAGTGACCAAAGAGAAGTCTTCTTTGAACCATCTCTCAACCTTAATCAAATTGAATCCAAATCAAGGTGTCATTGGGTCCCCCTTGCCCCAATGCACCTCCCTTGACCAGCCCAGCCCTTGGGTTCACTTGGGTCAAGAGTTAGGCTAACCTTAAGTGTCCAAAACCACTTGGGATTCAGCCAATTCTTGTCCTAAGTCAAATTGAACTTGACCAACACTTCCATTGGGTCTCCCATGACCCAATACATCTCCCTTAACCAGCTCAGCCTCTGGATCCACTTGGGTCAAGAGTTAGGCTAACCCAAAGTGTCAAAAACCACTTGGGATTGAGGCAATTCTTGCCCTATGACAAATTGAACTTGATCAACACCTCTAATAGGTGGCCCTAGGTCCAACACACCTCCTCTAGCCAGCCCGTGCCTTGGACTGACATGGGTTAGGTTTTGGGCTAGCTCAAAGAAGCCAAAACCACATGGACCCGAGCCATCTTTGAATTCAGATCAAATTGAACCCAATTTCCACTTGCATTGGGTGCACCAGACCCAGACCCACCTCCCACATCAAGCTCAGGGTCTGGCCTGACCTAGGTTGAGCCCAAATTGACCCAAACCGAGTAGGTTTGGGTCCAGCCAAGCTACCAGACCAAACCAAGCCTCCCCAGGCTCAATTGAGCTCTTCCTCTACTCCAGCACATCTCTATCAACCTTCCCAGGTCAACCTGATCCAAACCCTTTCCGATGGCGGTCGGAACCAATGGAAAACAAGCTCCGGTGGTCCCCCCCAATCAATCCTGATCCAAAGCCTTCCCAAGGCTGTGGCCCATTGGCTTGACCCTCAAAAGCTCATGGTGACAATGTCCCCTTACACCTAGCACCAATCCACAGCCCCTCCAGCCAATCCTAGCCGTTCAAGCTCGTGGGAGGTGGCTGAATAGGCTCGAGCTCTCCATACTTTTCCATTCAATCCAAGGCTTTCAAAATCACTCCCCAGAGCTCCTTCGACCTCCCAGCGTCTTTCCCTAGCTTCCTAGACGGTTCCTTCGATCCATTCGAGCAAACTCTAGTGAAAACTCTCGGCATCCCGCTCGAAGTCGTACCTCTGGCCGTCCTCCAGTCCTGACATCTGAAGGAGATCTGTTCTCCATCGCATCCTGAAGCTTCTTGATAGAGAAGCTCATCCTTTGAGACCTTCTCTGTGATAATCTTTCGATCCCGAGCTCCCTAGTTAGATAGTTTGGTCAAGTATTAAGGAAACCTTCACCCATTGGATCTACATCATTAGATTGAAGGTTTCATCTGCCCTGATCCTCCCTGTGAAGTTTCGTCGAAGTTCACCAGCGCGATAGTCCGGATCACGCTGGAGAAGGTTCACGGTCTCGGGTTTCACATGGGAGGTTGAAGATAAAATCCTAGCCATTGATTCCAATCAACGGAACAGATTAGATCCCGCGGTCTCGGAGCACTTTTAATCGTTGCCGTCCGATTCTCCATCCGATGGCTACGGTTAATCTGACCATTAACAGTCAACGCTAATGATTGCCCAGCCAATCCCTGCGTGCTGCGTGTAAAGCGCCGGCTGACTGTGTAATGGCCGGATTAAATTTAATAGAAAATTAGGGAAACTTCAAAAATTCATATCTCCCTGCACACTTGACTAATTTAGGTGTTCTTAAGCTCATTTGAAAGTTCTCAGGGAGACCTACAAAAGCCCTATGGTCCCTGGTCTTGGTTGCATCTGTGCTGAGTTTAATTTCAGTATCATTATTTGCTTAATTATTGTAATTATTGCTTTATTTTAATTCCTCAGGGCATGGAATATTGGGAGAATGAATTTGGGCATGTCCCTGATAAGCCCAAATTTTCCCCCCTCTGTTTGAAATGTTTAAGGGCATTAATGTTCAATTTTGGATTTAAGGGTCATGGTTTGACCCTTAAATCCAAATTAAAACAATGACCTATCCAATGAGACTTAGGTTGTGATTTTGTATGTGCTGATGATGTGTAGTATAGCGAGCATAGAGCCAGTAATTTTTCCCCAATCCAATCTTAGGATAGCTCCCAAGGATTTTTTGAAGGTGACTTAGAGTTCACCTTAGGTAGTTTGGTTAGCCACCTTAGAGTATTCCACTTGAGCCCAAATTTGGTGGGTTTAGGCCTTCGGA
Organism: Dendrobium officinale; assembly: GCA_019514585.1. Lineage (NCBI taxonomy): Eukaryota > Viridiplantae > Streptophyta > Magnoliopsida > Asparagales > Orchidaceae > Dendrobium > Dendrobium officinale. Next base: position 8,005,879 of record CM033690.1, read on the forward strand.
TCACATGATTCCATGATCCAAATTTCACCAGGTTTGGAGCTCATTTGGTTCACCAAATCTAAGCCATAGTATTCCCCTTTAGAATTGGCCCTTAACCTTAATGAAATTCTAATAAATCACCATTAATTTATAAAATTCTTTAAAATGCTCATACTTGACCCTAATTGATCCCTTAATCAGTAAAAATTCAAATCCCATCAATTTAGCTTTATAATCCACCTTAACTTAATTTTAATCAAAATCAATGCTTAATCAATATTAATTATTTAAAATCATTAAAAATCTTTAAAAAAAATTTTAAACACTTGATAATCTATCCTTAGATTGTCTCTGATCTTTGAGGTTGATTTCAAGAAGTTTAGGACTCATTTGGGCTCAAACCATTAAAAAGGACCATTTAATTAAGCTAATTAAAAATTCTAGTAAACATCTTAACTTGTAAAATTCGTTAGAAATCATAGAAAATTCCAAATCAATCAAATTCAGTGGCTAATGAATCTAATTAAAATCTAATATTTTCTAAAAATACCAAACCCCCAAAGTCTGGTCAAAGTTAAAAAGTTAACATTTTGGTCAACCCTAGGTCAAAATCGGGTTAAAACTTCTAAAAATCACAACTTTTGATAGAAAACTTCAAATTGAGTGTGCCACCTGTCTAACAACTCATAGTTAAGTCTAGTATTTATTAAAAATCTAAAACTTTCAAATTTCTCTCTAATTCTAAAAAATCAAATTTTGACCCCTTAGTTAACATATTTGGATAACCTTCTAAATCTATTGACTCCCCCAAACCCCAAAATTCTTTAAGTAGGTTAATAAAGTTCTCAACCAATCTTTTAAAATCAGTAACCAAATTCTTTTTATATTAATCCACTCCTCTTAATTTCAACCAATTTCAATTAATTTAATCAACCCCGATTACTACTAGGTAACCTAGGCCTACGAGGCTATTAGCTTAGCCCTAAGGAAGGCGAAATAAACTTCATGGCCTCGGTGTAAGACAAAGGTAGTAATCAATTAACCGTCAAAATATATTTAAATAAAATTCTTAATATATTAATATTTAAATTCTAACATAAATTTCCCTTCAGCCTTAAGAAATTCAGAATTTTAGGCAATTTTAACTAATCACCCATCTTAGGATCCACCCCTGCCACATGACCTTTTACACGCACCTTAGATTGTTTTTTAGGACAACTAACTCTAGATTTAGGTTAGGACGGTGTTTACTTTACTGCTGTGTGCTAGATTTTTTGTAGTTTTCACTGCATGTTGTGAATGAAATTGTTTTTCTGTGTCTGCTTACTTTTTACTGCACTCTGTGTATGGTTGATGTGTTTGGCGACTAGATTACCCTTAGGATAGGTACCAATCTGGATGTTCACATAGTTTTCTACAGGTGGCCACGCTCATGCAGGGCAATAGAAAGGGGACTAAATCAATAAAAAAATATCAATTGCTATAAATGTTTGCATAGGTGCTTCAGCTGCTAAAGCCCCCAAATAAAAAGAGTGTGGCCAGCGTGTTTACTTTCTTTTCTGTACATGTATAACTACGTGGGAATAAATATATTTTGATTTATTAACTGCTTAGGATAACCCTGTAGGTGAGTATAGATTTTTATTTTCATATAAATGTAATTTGAATAATTGTTAAGTGTTGTGAAAGTTAGTTTTGAGTTGGGATATATACGTCCAAAGCTTGGACTCCGAAGAGAAAAGGATGCCCCTCAGGGGAGTACTCCTTTTCTATTTGGAGACCCAAATTTGGATCACACTTCTTCCCTACCCAAAGAGGAAAGAGTGGCCTTCCCCTTAAAGGAAGTGCCCAGTTATCCATTTGGGTAGTCTACTATGAAGAATTCAAGGAGCCTGAAGGAGATGAACCTGAAGGAGAACAAGACTGAAGAAATGAAGAAAAAAATTATCCCATTCAAAACTACTTACGTCTCTTCTAGGTTTAAAAACCGGGTTGTTGTCATTGGTGCCCAGCCACTTTACCTTCTGCAAAATTCTGGTTTGTAATAAGCAAGGAAAGTTTTCCTATGGACATTTATTAATTAATTAATTTACATTTGATGTGTTGAATTGATTACCTTTAGGATTGCCTGTTTTTTTTTTGTTTTTTTGGCGTTTGTGTGCTGCTTTTATTTTTGCCTGGACTCGTGAGGCTCGCGAGGGTGTGAAAAATTTTATATTCATAACTCTAAAGTTCAAAATTTTAGTGTGTCTAAATAGCATAGAAAGATAACGAATCTAGGGAATTAGCCAGGGATCGCCCCCGGGGTCGCATGCATATTTCTACATTACTCTTTCCTTGTTTTAGACCCTTCCCTGCCTGCGGGTAGAGTACGGATAATCTGACCTATGAGGACGAGGTGTCGGACCTGGGGAAGCTCAGTCTTCTAAAAAATTATTTTCTAAGTATGTTTTTAAAATTTCAAGCATATTTGATTTAAAGTTGTCAACCAGCATGCATTGCATTAGAAACATACTTAAAGAGTCAAAATTTTGATTGAATTAGTCCTTAGCATTTTTGCACCCAACATAAGTCAAAGGGGCCAATCAGGAAAATCTCTAGATGTCGGCCCCAATTCTCCTAAACTTGAAATAAAAAGTCCCTATCACTCATTCATAAAAGACCAGACTCATGTATTTTAAATTGATTAGGTGGTTAGCTGGCTCCCCAAATCTAGGCTAGGGTAAGTCCAGATTCTGCATTACATTAGTTAGGATCAGACAACTGTGGTCTAGTGTCCAAATTAGATTTAGGATCCGGGGCAGATCTTTGATTATAAGACCCCAAATTTCAAAAATTTAATCCCAAATTTCTAATAAAATACTCAACTCTAATTAAAGCTTCATTTCGATCCTAAAACATAAAGCCCAACACTTAGATTAAGTTGGGACACTTCCGGATGGTTCTGGAATCTCAAAGTGTCCCCTACCTCTCTTCCTTTAACTCTGTTAATAACTGCTCAATCTTGATCCATTCCCTTTTGAATTTCCAAAATTCATTCATTTTTGGTATTACTCCTGGAATATCTAACAAAATTCCATCACTATTTTAATCGAGAGTTTTCATAGGGGGCTTTGTCTCCCTACGATATAATTAACTATGAGGGCTTGCGCTCGTAGGAGATTTGGAACTACACACGCACCTGATTTTAAAATTTATTTTTCCAAATTCTTATTAGATTTCTTTTGAAAAAAGTCAAAAAATGATCGTCGTTATTACATTAGAAGGATTATCATTGAATGGTGATTATCTCCCTTCGGGGAGATACACCCTTCTTTGATAAGACTTTGGATGTGAATTCGACGATCGTACTTCTTAAATATTAGAATTGGATATTTAGTTGAATTTCACTTTGTTCCCTCTGGACCATACGAAGTTCTCTTTAGAATCCGGTCACAATATTCAAGATGAGTTCCATAATTCTAAGCCTGAACACCGTTACAAAATTTTATTTTCATTCTTCGGGGTGATATACTTTTTCTAACGGGTCGATTCGACTTTAGAATTAGAATTAAATATTAATTTTAAAATTCCCAAAGAAAACTAATATTTTTCAAAACCTGTTTTTCAAAAATTCCACCAACAGGGTCAAAATGAAATTTAATTGAGTGTTTGACTAAAATAATTTGGATAAAGATATAATTAATTTCATAATTAAAATTATGATAATAAAGCAATATATCTTCTCGAGAAAAGAGAATATTGTCTATTATCAACTATTTGAATATGACGATAATGATCGTCATTTTTTTTATTTCTCAAAGAGAATTAATGTGAATTGGTAATTTTAGAAATTCTCTTAAATTTTAAAATTTGAAATCAATTGATTCACAAAAAAAATTTAATTAAAGTTTCATAAAAAAACTTTTCAACCACGGAATTAAAAAATTGGGAGTAAGTAAGTAGTGGAAATTTAAATGACACCAAGATTTATAGTGGTTCGATTAAACACGACCTACATCCACTCCCTGAAGGCTCCCACTTAAGGTATTGCACTATTATCAAAGTGACTCTCCTTTTGTCCCCACAACAAGGTGGAGAAGCCTTTACAAAACTCTCTTCCACCAATCCCTTGTGCGACAAAGAACCGTTGTCCTTTCATACCCTCCAAGTGTAGGAAGAGAACATTCGTCCTTTCACACTCTCCAAGTGTAGGAAGAGAACATTCATCCTTTCACACCCTCCAAGTGTAGGCAGAGTACTTAGGCTGTTTATACTCTCCAAGTGTCGGCAAAGAATCATCATTCTTTCACACCCTCCAAGTGTAGGTAGAGTACCTTCGACTGATCACACTCTCCAAGTGTCGGCAGAGAACCACAACTGTTCACACTCTCCAATTGTCGGCAGAAAACTATATCTTCTTCAAAGATCTTCTCACGAGCTATCTAGAAAGAGAATAGGAAGAGTGAAAAACACAAATCACATAGAGATCCTTACCTTTGAGTAACCTTGTGAACCCTTCACAGTCCACTAGCAATAAATCTCTCTCAAACACTCTCTCACACTATTTCCATTAATTGCCCTTGAAAATTCAAGAAGCAACAATTTTTTACGTTAGTTTTTAATGGACCTTTTATACAAAAGACACAAAAAACCATCCAGAAAATTAAATTCTTCAATTTTGAGCGTACATGATTGTATAGTACGATTGTGTTTCATACATATGAATAATTCAAATAATGTTATATACTAACCTGCTGTGAATCGGTACAAAATCATTTTGTACATGATCATCATCCGGTATAAATCGAGTTCGTCTGGGACAAAATGTTAGAAATTTTCAAAATTTGTTTGTACGAAATGTCGGGATGACCTGTAACCTGAGAAGATTATACTTGTGAAAGCATGTACAAATTGGATTCATAGAGTATGATTTTTGGAATCCTAAAAAACATATAGGTTGCAAGAATATCAAACATGCAAAAGCTAAGTAGCAACTATCTCAACCATATTCACCTTTTTTATGATGGCAAAATAATTATTATTTGAATAAAATTGAAAATATTAAATTTCTCCTTAACTCCCCCTAAATGAATAAGCATGTGAATAAAAAGGTATTTTTTATTAAGAAACTCTTTTTTTATTTTTTATAAACTTACCAAACACTTCAAAGAGAAAAGTAAAACAACTCTAACAAACACTAAAACTAAAAAAATCAAATGCAAACAAATAATATTTCTCCCCAATTTTAACAACAACAAAAAGAAGGAAGAATAAAAACAAAAGAAATGTAAAAAGTCATATGAAAAATCTTTGATAATTGATCTTGAAAGTGATTGAATTATAATTGTAATAACAAGATTAATCTTCATTAGAGAAAATAAAGCTTCATAATATTTAAATTAAAATATAGTATAGACAAGATAAATATATCAAGGTCATGAAACAATCTATATAAATAAGAAAGAATAATTATTGCAAAAGTGATGAAATGAATATTAGTTTAAGTCAATTTCAAATATAAAATATAATTGAATATTAGATTGATTTGAAATTGAAGATTAAAAGAAGAGATTTAAGTTAAATGACCAATTTTATTAAAATGTCGAGATTCAATTCCTAGAGGATGAGGGCTTATAGCATGAGCCTGCCTCAAAACCTAAGTCTAAGGTGGATACTAAAAACTAACCTAAACCTAACTAATGTAGTGCAAATCTGAAGTTACCTCAGCTTAGATTGAGGTGTCAGCTAAACCACATATGCGCTTTAAAACCATATATCCAATCAATTATGAAAGAGTGATAACGAAAATTAATTAGATTGGGTTTAGGAAATCAGGGCCGACATCTAGAGTAGATTCCTAATTGGTCCCTTTAACTTATGTTGGATATTGATACTTAAGTAAATGTAATTAAAATTTTAGACACTTTTAAGTTTATATCTAATGCAATACATGCTAGTTGACTTGAGTAAATGTTTAAATCAAATATGTAGCAGTTTTAAAAGGCTTAAAAATAAGTTTTATCCTAAAGATACACATATCCTCTTGACAGTACTGCACCCTCATAGGCCAGGTAGTCTACCAGAACCCACAGGCAGGGAGGTGCATAACAAAGGAAAGAGAAAATGCAACAAATATGCATGCGAACTCTTGGTGGTCCCGGGCTTACTTCTTAAATTCATTAGAGTTGCTATGCGAGCTTAAATATTTTTTTAATTTAATTAAGATAGAAAATATTTTAACGAGTCCTTAAGAACTTACAATTAAATTCCAGGCTAAAATAAACACGACATGCAAGCAAAAAGATTGTAAAAATAGGTAGTTCTACTGCACAATTAATTAAATAAATAAATTAAATTAATTACTCAAATTGAATATCCATGTGACAAGTGCCACTTAATATTATAAAATAGGGTCTGCAAAAAAGTAAAGTGGCCGAGCACCACTGACAACAACCCGGATTCTACTCATAAGACTCAAGTGACTTTGAGAATGGGCCTTTTCGCTATCCACTTCTTCATCCTTTTACTGCTTCTTGGATCGTCGGGTTCGGATATCCAAATGAAAAGAAACTCCCCTTTGGGCATGATGCTATATTTCCTCTTTGGATATTTTAAAATCATCCTAATTTGGATCTTCAAATGGAAATATACTCTCCCCTAAAAAATGTCCCCTCCTCTTTGGAGTCTAAATTGGATGTTTTAATCCAATTCTCAAATTACTTTATAAATTATAACTCAATGCTTGAAATTATATTACATTTGAAAAATAGAAAATCTAGACATGACACCTACATGGTTATCCTAATAATCAATAGTTAAAACATCTCAAGCAGTTAATATATTTGAAATTTAAATGCTCAATCAATCACAACACAGAGTGCAGTAAATAAATAAACAATCAATCAATTCTGAGCTAGCAACCAACATGTAGTGAAAACTATAAAAAATATGGCACATAGCTGCAGAAAAGTAAACACCTTCCTAGCCTAAAACTAGAGTTGGTTGTCCTAGCAAACCAACTAAAGTGTTTGAGTAAGGCTTTGTGGTTTGGATATGTCCTAAATATGATCATTAGTTAAAGTTGTTTGAGGTTTGATTGGTTGGAAGACTTAATAGAAATATTAAATTAAAGTTTAAATATCAATGATTTGAAATTAATTTTAAGATTGATTTTAATTATTCATTAGATATCACCTTTATTGCTCACCTAGGCCATGAAGTTAATTTCATATTTTTTGGGGCTAATTTAATAGTCTCGTAGGTTTGGGTTACCCAATGATATCCGATATGATTAAGTGGGTTGATTTGATTAAAGTTTGAAAATTAATGAATTTTAATTAAAGTTGGTTGATTGATGGTTTTAAGCTTGATTATAGATTTCTGGAGTTTTAAAGTGATTTTTGAATTTTAAGAATTTTTTAGATTATTTTAATCATTTAATTAATAGGTCAAAAGTTAAATTTTTAATTAAGAGTGATTTATGGAGAGTTAGCATTTTATTAAAATATTAGATCTAAAGATGAGTTGTTAAACACTAAGTTTGCTGGATTTAGATTTTTCTATATTTAGTTATGAAGGTTTGAAGTTTTGACCTGATTTTTAATTAAAATTTGACCAAAAGTTAACTTTTTTTAATTTGAATGATTTTTGAAAGTTTGATATTTTTAATCAATATTAAAATTTTATATGAGTTGAATGCTTTTGAGTTTGTTCAATTTATTATTTTTAGAATTAGTTATGATTTTTTAAAATTTGATGCATTTATTAAATTTTTAAAAAGTATTTAATCAAAGATCTTTTAATTGATTTTGCTCCAAATGAACTTCCAACTCTTTGAAATCAACTCCAAAGGTCAAGAATGACCTAAGGAGAGATTCCCAAGTGTTTGAAAATTTTTTGGAATTTTAAAATATTTTTAATTAATTAAATTAATTAAATTTTGAATTTTAATTAAAATTAAATTAAGTTTAGGTTTGTTATCAAATAAAATAAATTTTATTTTTTATTGATTAAGGTTTGAATTCTGAACAGTTTGAGGTATTATGTGTATTTTTTAAATTTAAATTTTATTTATTGGAATTTTTAGAAGTTTTGATGCTTAAATAAGGGTTTAATTTTAAGAAAATTAATTAAGGGGATTAATGACTTTTAAAAAAATTTCTAGAAATTTTCCTATGGGCTGGAGATGTCACTAAATTAAAGTGCTTAAAGTTTGAAGTCAAGAAAATGTGTATCCTAATTTCTAAAAATTATCTAAATTTTCTAACCAAAGTCCTTAAAAATAATGTCACTAAGTTAAATGGGTTTAAATCAAAGCCTCTAACCTTTGGAAAAGTACATGTAAACACACATATAAACATCACAATCACGTCCTAGAACTAGGAGAGCCCTAAGTGTGTATGTGCACCTACACATACAAATTAAATAATGACTTAAGTAATTAAAAAATTGATTAATGAATAATTAAAAATAATTCACTATTCATCCCCATTAGTCCTATTCATTCAAACTCAACTTATGTTTAAAATTTCAATTGACCTCTCAATGCTTGAAGATTTAATAGTCATACAAATTTAAAATAGAATATATATATATATATATATATATATATATATATATATATATATATATATATATATATATATATATAATAGGTTTTGAAATTAAGAATTAAAAATATAATTAAAATAATTTCAAAAATAATTTATTTTATCTTGAAAGGTCCTCTAATTTTTCAAAATGATTTAAAAAAATAAAATTTAAAATTTTAAAATATATAATTAATATTTAATTAAATATTAAGGTCATTAAATAATTAAGATTAATTAAAATAAATTAAGTTAATAATTTTAGAAATTAATTTTTAAATTAAAATATTTAATTTAATGAAAATTTTGATATCAAATATATAATTTTTGGATTTATATTTGATTTTATATAAATTAAAAAAAAGGAATTTAAAGTGATTTAAAATTAAATTATAAATCCTTTAATTCCTCTAGCGGCGAGAATGCCACGTGGCATCCTCTGGTTGGGTGATCCAAATTACGGCGACGGCGAGCAATGATTGCGCCACCGCACAATCATTGCTGGATGATTTTAAGCATGGGACCCACGCGGTTTTAACTTATTCGCATCAGCAATTGGTAACCATTGTTCAATCCCCCGTCATTCTGAATAAACAGCTCTGATCTTGGTGGATGGAGCTCTGATAGATCTAGGCATACATGTGGTCTGAATCCCTCATGGTTTGGATAGATCTTGACCATTGATCGTATGATCAATGGTCCAGATCTCATGAAGCTAAGAGCTATACAAACTGAGCCCTAGAATGAGTGTTTGAGCTCATTCTCTCAATCATGTTCATGAAATTTAAAAGCTAGATAGACTAGATTAATATAAATTGTGGGCAATGTTTAATTTGACTTAAAAACCACTTATCCAAATGCTAATTAACGCTAAGTGTTTGAACTAGGGTTTAAGATTTTACCCAATATAATGGACAATTTTACCAGTTTAATGGATTTTGTTGCATTTATAGGTTGTTCACACTCCATTTTGTAGAAAACCCCTTAAGCTTCTAACGTCTGGATCGAAAGGAATACTCATTGGACGGACTTGAACCTTTGCTCGCCAGAAAGCTCGTCCGCAAAGGCTTTGACCGGCTTGATTCGACTTGGGGAATGTGTGGGAGGTTCTTAAAGGCTTGAATGAGCAGATAGCTCATCTGGGGGGCTTGAATATGGAGAGAGAGTGTGTTAGGGTGAGAAATGAGGGCTCTTTTAGGTCTCTTAGCCCATTCAAGCGTCTTTGGAATGAATGGATAACTAGGATATACTGGCTGGACTCCCAGATGAATGCCAAGTGACCTAGGAGTGGTTTGGAGCAGGTGGAATCAAGGACAAGTGGACATCCTATATGAAAAGTGTCCCTTGTACTCTAGCACCCATGTGGAGAGTATATGGATCATTTGATCATGATCTAAGGGCTAGGATGGACCCTAAGAAGCTTCTAGAGCCTAATAAAATAGCTGGATGGGTTTGGATTAAAAGGGATTAAGTTTAAGAGGTCATTTGACTAAATTTGATCACCCTAAAGCTAATGTTTGACTGTTTGACTAGTCCACTTTCCATGTGGACTAGTGATGTGGCATGGGCAAGAGTTTAGGAGATGGTTATATACATTAAACCCAATATCCCAAGAGGGATTAGGGTAGATTAGTTTTAAGAGAGGTTTTGGCCAAGTTTGACCCCTCTATACCCTTAGTTTGACTGTTTGACCAATCCCCATGCCACATGGAAATTGAGGTGGCATAGGAGGGGGCTTAAGGAGCTGGATTAATGACTTGGAAGGGATTTAATATTTGAGGATTAAAATTTGAAAGAGTTATAGAGGGTTTTAAAAGGGTTTGGCCATGTATTGACTGGTCAAATGAAAATGTTGACTGTTGAGGTGGCAGCCAAGTGGTCCTAATGAGCTGGTTAAATTGATTGAAGAAGATTTGAGGCTTAAGGATTGGGGTTTGAATAGGAGTATGAGAGCTTGAAGTGATTGGACCAAATCTTATAATTGACTTGGTCAACTTTGATTGGACAAGCATTAGGGTATGATTAGGCCATGGTTTGGGTTTTATTTGATGCTTGAAATAGGTTTGATAGCTTATATGGGTTGGAATAGCCCATTTAAACCATAAGGTGTAATTGAGTCAATCTAGGTTGACCAAGTCAACCAAGTTGACTTAAGGGGTGGGTCCAAGCTCAACATGTTTGGTTTGATATTTTGAATATGTTGGAGGTGGTACTAAAGTCTGGAAAGGTTAATTTGGTCAAAATGCATGTTTTGATCCTAAAGGGCTTATTTGGTCAACCTATATTGGCTTGGTCAATCAGGTTGACCCAGGGTCTGGGTTTGGGTCCAACATGTTTGGTTTGATATTTAAAAATTGCTGGAAGAGGGTCCAAACAATTTGGAAGTCATTTGATTCGAAATTGATGTTTGAACCTAGGGGTGTCAATTTCGGGTCACGAGTCGGGTTCGGGTCGAACTCGAAACTGACCCGACACTATTCAGGTCAACTCGAACCCGACCCATTTTTAAAAATGGGTCAGTTTTCCTGACCCGAACCCAACCCGCTTCGGGTCCGGGTCAACCCGACACGACCCGAATGACCCGTTTCCAACCAGAAAATGGCTAATTTTTCTGATAAAAAATGGGTCAATTTCCTCTTTTCGGGTAAAAAATGGGTCAATCTCGGGTTGCCAGGTCAAAATCAGGTTTTCGGGTCAAAATCGGGTCACTTTCGGGTCAAAGGGTTAACCCGAACCCGACCCGATTTTTGAAACGGGTCAAAATGCTGAACCCGAACCCGACCCGTTTCGAGTTCGGGTTGACCCTAACCCAAAATTTTTGGGTCAGGTTTGGGTCGGGTTTTCGGGTCGTGTCAAATATTGACACCCCTATTTGAACCCCTAAGGTATATTTTGGTCAACTAGGCTTGACCAGGGTCAGGGCTTGAGTCCATTGCACTCCTAGTGATGATTAGGATGCATTGGAAGATGTTTTGGAGTTTGATTTGAAGAGGCTATATTGAAGTTTATGAAAATTCCAAAATTACCCTTAAGGGGCATTTTGGTCATTTTGACCCCTAGTTAAGTAGGGGTCAAAATGGTTCCACAAAAATGCAGTTTGATGCTCAATGAGTCATAATTAAGGGTCTGGAAGTGGTTGAAGACTTTGGGGAAAGCTCCAAGGTTAGGATCTACTAGGTGGTAGGTCTAGTGGCATGGTCCATAAATATTTGAAGGTTTTACAGCCTTTGGATTTCAATTCAATTTTTGAGCTTAGAAACCTCAAAATAAGCTCAAATTTGGAGAGTTGCCTCTAGAGATATGTTCTATCATTATACAATTGATAGAATCTAAATCAAAGGTCATTTGACTAGATTTTGAAGTGTTTAAAAATTCAATGAAAAAGGCTTTTAGGACTTAGCCTTTTACCCTATAATTTTGGTTTGAAATTTTGGGTTTGAGTTGGATTTTGAATTTGATTGATTAAGTTTGAGTTATCCAAATCATTTATGATCATTTGAATGATTATAAATGATAGAATATGGTTAAAGCTTGATTAAAGGCAAGATAAAGGTTTGAACTAGAGATTAAGATCTGGATAGGTTTAAAGTCTAGGTAGGTTTGTAAGTCTAGATTTGATTAAAGTTTGAATGGAATTGACATTTGGATTGGCTTGAGATCAGGATTGATTTGAATTATGGATTGATCTAAGATCTAAATTGATCCTAAGGTCTAGATTGGTCTGGAGATTAAATTGATCTGGGGTTAGGATTAATTTGGAGTTTGGGTGGGTCCCTAGTGACCTCATACAAAAATGAGATCAACAATCACCAAAATCTCCCAATATGTAACACCGATTATAGTACATTACAAACACCTAACAATAAGCTTTTTCTCTTTGATATATTTTTGTCCCAAATATATTGCATAATCTTCTCTCTGTCCAATGCTTTTCTAATAAAATTCTTGTTTTGATTCCTTTATCACTAAGTGTTTTACCATGAAGGACATAAAGACCAATAAAATTCTTTTTAAATAATCATGCAATAAGGGACTCATCACCATCCATTTCATTAAACTTCCCTATGTAACTCTTATAATCATCCCCACTAAATCAATCAAGAATCTCAAGCATTGAAGACTTAGATATCCCTTTTCCAATGCTACTTCTAACCTAGGAAAGTGAAATTCTACCAAATATATTGTGATGCCCCATAACCTACTTTAGAGAAATTATGCTTTTATCTTTTAATATATTATAACCAGAGATAACTAATTTTTTTATCAATATAAATAATAGTGTAAATAAAACTATTAATCAATATATATATATATATATATATATATATATATATATATATATATATATATATATATATATATATATATATATATTCATTTATCTTAAACTCATGTATACTACTCAAGAACTATGTAATTACGATATATCTTTTTAGTCTTGAATATAAAAGAATAACTGCAAAATAAAAAGAAACAAAATAACAATAAACTTGGAGAATCCTGATCAATCTAACACTCATGATCCTATGTTCTGACTTTGAATTATTTAAATCATATATAATGGGCTAAAAAATCTAGCATGTCATCCAATCCTATAATTAACTAAAAGAATGATAAAAAAAGTAGTATGCATGTCATCAGTCAATTCGTAGAAGTCATATAATTATGAATTGATGTAGAAATAATAAAATGCATATGCAGTAGTAGTAAAGTTTGTAACCAATAAACTAGTATATTATAAAAGCTAGTAAAGCATTACAATGAAAAAAACTAATAAATTAATATCAATGTCGAATCGATAAAACAGTCATCTATAAGTACTATCAATTAATAAAAAAAATTATATAAAGAGATAAAACTAAAGCTTTAATTAAGACTATCAGAATCATGTCAATTTAGTAAAACCCTATAATAATGTATAATTTGAAAGTTTGAATATGTTGTTAGACCTAAAGATTTGTCCCAAGGCTAACCAAGAGGGGGTGAATTTGTAATTAAAATTTCTCTTGAATTTTTTAAAAAATTGATTTAATATTTTTTTGCACAACGGTAAAATTATCTCTAAAATAATTTTTTAGTAAATGTTTAGAAAATAAATAGTAATAAAAATAAAGATAGAATAACACAAAATTTTATAGTGGTTCGGTCCAATTAGACATACGTCCACTCCCTAAAGAATCCTTCTTCAGGTATTGCACTATAACAAAGTGACTATCATTTTGCTCCCATAGCAAGGCGAAGCAGTTTTAATAACCTCTCTTCCACCAATCCTGTGCGGCAGAGAACCGTCATCCTTTCTCACCCTCTTGGTGATGGAAGAGTACCAATGTCATTTCTTACCCTCCTAGTGATGGTAGAGTACCGACATCCTTGCTCACCCTCCTAGTGATGGCAGAGAATACGCCCTTTCTCACCCTCTTGGTGAAGGCAGAGTACAAGATCTTCTTCAAAGATCTTCTCTCAAGAATCTTCAAAGAAGTAGGGCAGAGATTTGAAAAACTTATAAAGAGATTCTCACCTTTAGGCAATCTTATGAACCCTTCACAAATTCTACTTGCAAGATCTCTCAATCCTCACTCCCTAACACTCTCCCAACATACTCTCACTCTTAAAAGAAAATTTGTAGAAGAATCATGGACAGTCAATTTATAGGACTCTTTTATATGAAAGACTAGAAAAATTATTTATAAAATTAAAAATTTCAAGTTGAACGATTTGAATCGTACATTATAATCATACTTTGTGTGTATGAATAGTTAAAAAAATCCTTGTATGATCCTGTATGAACTGATTTCATGCTCTGGTAGTCTTATGTATGAACTGACATCGTACTATACGAGCAGTTCAAAAATGAACATGTTCATCTAGTATGATTATATACGAACCCATTATGTACTTTGGTTATCATCAGTACAAATCCTACATCATACAATACGAACTAGTTAAATCAAATCATGCTTCATAAGGTATGAATATGGATGAGCCCATTTCGTACTCCGGATATTATCTGTATGAAACTAATTTTGTATAGTATGAATAGTTCAATCAAAAATTTCCAAGGCATGATTCGATTAACTTCTTTATGGAGGACACTCAGGTCAAGTCGTCTCATTTCAGTAGTCACTCTAGTAAAATAATTAAGAAGTCTTAATTTATATGATATTTTTTGTAATAAGCAGTAATCTATATCAATATCTCATTGTCTCATTAAACAGAGTAATCACTCTTTGCCTGCTGACACAGTAATATCTTCTTATAATTCTCAATCATCATTACATGAATTAGTAAAGGATAACACCAAACTATAGTAATTAAAGGTAATCTCATCTGCACATCATCCTATATAGGTTAGTTAGCCTTCAACCAATGTTAGTAGAACCAGCTTTTACTTATTCTCACACATACTATTATCACAATATTATAATAATAATAACAAATAGCTATTAATCATCCATATACCCACATTTATTTTCAATACTTAAAAAATATGCTTACAATAAAAATATCATTTATCTATCAGTGAAAACAATATAAACTATAGTAACTTCTACTTTACCTGATGACATTTAATAAATATTACAATCAAAATTCCCGAGATAATCAGTATGATAAAATACAAAAAAGTTGTGTAAAAGTTCAATATATCTGGGAAAAATGCAATAAAATAAGTTATGAGGATAATTAAATAGTTAAAATAAAAATTTTTGAAAATAGAGACAATATTAGAATCGCCTAAAGTGACATGAGATTTTTTTTTTCAAAATAGGCAAAGCAATCTGGCTACTGCAAATTGGCTTTCTCCCCTTTTCTCCGTTGGGCTGTAACTTAAATAGAAATTTAGGTTTTTCTATTTTCAATTATTTTCAGAAATTTGAATTGTTACAATCTATCCACCTTAGAAAAAATATCATCCCTAATATTTCTCTTAAGGATTTAGACACAAGAATTGATATGAAACAAAATTATATGATCAAAACTCAAATCAATTCAAAAGCTCATCGAATCATACAGTCATACAATTAATTCCATCATAGGCCATTCAATTATGCATGAAATGTGATATTCAATCATTCAAATATATATTTTTTACCAATATAATTCTTAAGTTCCTATCAATCCAAATAACGTAAGTTATACACACTCGACATCACTGGAGTAGGTCCTGTCAGTGCAACAAACTCCCTCTAACTATCACTAACAACTCAATCATCAAGCTATTTGTCAACCTTTCACTATATGCTCTCACTCCTATAGTCATCTATCCTTTAGTCTAACTAAAATGTATTGCTCTTAAATTAGTTTTTCATCTCTAAAAATATCCACTGCCTTGTGTCATTATTATCCACATAAAAATACTGCCCTGTTAGAAGGTAGTACAAACCTCCATACCTCTTTTCATATGGATACATGCACTAAAATTGGCAGTAGATGCAATCGATCCAGCCCCTTAAGCCACTATAATGACTTTTCTTATCACTATCGATATCTTTATCCCTGCTTATCTCATCTCTACTCCATATGCTGACATTATATCTATAGCCCACCTCATATCTATATGTTGGTGCTACCAAATCAATCTCTATTAGTCTATATTGCTCCACTAACTCGGAAACTCCTAAATCTACATAGGTACTAACATATGTATTAGCTCCCTATTCAACTCTTATAGAAACTTGTAGCACTTTTTATCAATAATAAGAATCAAGTGAGGAGCATACATAGCAAGAGAAATAAGCACGACCTTATACTGCATTACTATCTTGTGTCCCTACTCCAACTTGATAAATGTTTCTTGTATATGTCATTGGGATAATAAAGGTATGAACCACATTATGAACACTATAGTGAATGCATCTGAAGTGATCTTTGCATTTATCTTCTCCTGAATTTTCTCTCTCTATTGTTCAATCCATAATCTCTCAATCTCTCCTTTAAATAAAAGTAGAACTAGCAGTACCTTCTAGCTCTTTGGGCACTACATATTGTCAAAAAATTTCTCTATCCTCAGTAACCAATTCTCTGCAGCCAGGGGTCTTACAACTCCTTTGAGAAGTGGGGGCTTCAACTTTTGCAATACTTCTATTTTATATCAATATCAAATCAATATCTTAATAACTTACATATTATATCACATACCTAATATCAGTATAAAAAATTATTATCATTAATCAGTATAGTAAATTAATAATATCAGTATAAAAAATTATTAATTAGTACAACTGACTTAGCAATCACATCCTCCTTCTGATTAATATTCCCATCATGAAGCTCAATTTTATGAATGAAATTTTTGGCTCTATCCTTTTTGACCAAAGAATGAAAATATTTAGTGTTTTTATCCCCATCCAGCAAATATTTAGAAGAAGATTTTTGTTTCCAAAGGATCTCCTCTTGCTCTTGGAGTTTAAGCAAAGAGATTTTAGCTTCTTTCAGATTAACTAAATTAACCTCCGAAGGATCATCCTGATAAGTATGATCATAGGCATTAACTTTCTCTTCCACAGAAACAATATTAGTGAAAAGGTTTTTAAAAACATTTATATTCTACCAACTAAGTTTAAATTTAAGACGTTTGAGTTTAAACCACAATCTATTCATCCAAACGATATTATTGTCCGGATGCAAAGGAGCCTCCCAATTCTCATTAACCAAATCCAAAAAAGAGTTGTCTAATAACCACATATTTTGAAATCTAAAATTATGAGAGGAAATAAACAATCTCTCTTTAATAATAATCAAGAGAGGGGAGTGGTCAGAAAAAGTTTTACTTAAATGCTCAATAAAAATATTGTTACAAGAATTCATCCATAAATCATTAAAAAGAACACAATCAAGATGTTACCACATATTACCACGATTCCAAGTAAATGGATTACCCGTAAATCCAATATCAATAAGATTACAAACCATAATCATATTATTAAAGTCCTCCATTGCTTGGTAGATAGGGTAAGAGCCACCCAATCTTTTAGAAGGGTTAAATATAATGTTAAAATCACCACCAACTAATAAAGGAGAGTTAATCAGACCATGAAACATAGAAAGCTGATTCCAAAAATCATCTCTAATAAAACGAGAGGAAGAAGCATAAATCAATGAGGCATAGAAATTAAAATGCATAAATTTAATTTTGCAATGTAAAACTTGAGTGGAGTCCCCCACAACTTCAATGTTCTTAGGATCATTCCAAAAAACCCAATTTTTTTTGGAAACATTTGCCACACTATGCTCAAAATGAAGACACCTAGTAGTTTCTTCTAGCTTGGAAACATAAATAATAGGCTCAATCAACACAAGAAAATAGATATTATTAATGCGGCATAAATTACAAACCCTAATCCTAGAAGAAGGGCATCCAATACCCCTGACATTCCAAATAAGAGACTTAATCATTAAAATGCAATTTGGAAGAAGTTTGAGATCATGTGCTTCTAGAAGAAGATACCTTCTGTTTTTTGACTTTTTGGTTTTTCTTGTGTTTAACAGAAGTAGAAGCATGCTCATCATGATTAAGACCAATATTAGAACTAGTATCAACTAAATCATCAGTATTACTATAATTATAAAAATTATCACATATACCTTTCTCATTATTCATCAAATCTTTTAAAAGCTTTGGACCAATAGGCCCATTAGCCAAAGCATTACTATTAATCTGACGATCAACAACATTCTTCGAGATAACCGTGGCCTCTGAAAAGTTCTTCTGCACAAATTCCCTTTCTTCCATATTACCTTCAGAATCAATGTCATGGCAACTCGCCAAGGGCTGAACCGCACCTGTGTCACCACATTTTTCATTGTTTCCCAAGATCTCCATTAAGTTTTTGTTAGTACCACAAGGAGAATAATTTAAAGTAGACATGAGATTATGTTTAGAGGAACTAACCACCATTTGTTCATCAACATTTTCCAAATTTTCAAAACCATTTTTAACAAGAATTAAAGAGCCTACCACAATCTAAAGAGGCTCCTAAGATCCTTCCTTACAAATGGAGGGGTTACACTCCTCATTCTTACTTTCTTCTTCAATAAGACCTTGCAAAATCTGGCAATCCGGCTCTTTATCACCTTCAACCATAACATCACCACGCATACCATTGATCTCTTGACCAGGGACATTAAGCCTTTCTTGCACTTGCACTTGGTTAGCAATATCATGAGGTAAATTATCAACAATAATATTTTTCCCTTTGACTCTTTATCCGCATCCTTAAGATTGCATAATTGGGGATGCAAAATAAAACATTCTGAAATGCTATGCCCTTGCATTTTACAGTGGTTACAAAAATAGGTAAGTTTTCAAACTCTACTTTTTGTTGATACCCATTTTGCTCCGAACCAATCCAAATTTCTTTCTTATATTTTTTTGAAATAACCATTTCCACTAGAACATGTGCCACAGACGACCGAGAAATATCCGCGGTAGCCTGATCCATTTGTAATGGTCTACCAAAAATAGAACATAAAGCAAATAGAATCTAAGTATTAAAAAGATGAAGTCTCAAATTAGGAAATGATATCCAAACTAGAGCTATGGGAGATTCCTTTCGCACATCAAAGTCTGATGTCCACTTAAGCAACCACATTTGGTAGCCTTGAATGTAGTAAGTTCTATGATAAAATATGCGACTATAGTCCAAATCGTTATATAGTTGTACCACCATATGCCTTTGGTCTAGAAATCCAACAGAGAAAGAACCTGATAGTTTAAGAGATAGGAAAATTTTACGAATAATATCAAGATCGGCCTTCTCAGCATGAACTTTCCAACCAAGTAAAAGCAAAAGATAAAGAAAGTTGGGAAACGACTTTATCATCAAACATCAGAGCAGGTAAACCCTTGAAAGACTATTTAACAAAATCTAACTTAGAGATAGAAGATGAGGTACCACCAGCAACCACATCTTTAAAAGATTGTAACTTATTGTTAGGATTCAAGGAAGACCACGAGTTAGAAGACGATGGCATCGTCATCGCCTACACCCAATGAAAAAAAAAAAGAAAACCAAAACGAAGACTCAAAAATGAAACAAAATCAGGAAACGAAGAGGAAAATATAGAAAAATCCCAAATGGAGCCACGAATCGATAGCAGGAGGCACCGAAAAAGGAAACCTAGAATTGCCTCAGAATTGCTAAAGCCAGCTCGCAACAAGACTTAGGACCAAACAACTTGTCCTTTTTTTGGTAGTAAAATCATATAGTAACAGTAACAATAAATCAATAACATGCATCTCAGTAGTCACACTAAACAAGTAAGAAGTCCTTGTTTAAATGCTATTTTTCCAGTAAGCAATAATCTATATCAATATCACATTAGCTCAGTAAACAAAGTCATTACTCTTTGTCCGTTATCATAGTAATATATCTTTATAACTCTCAATCAGTATCACGTGAATCAATAAAAGATAACACCAAACCATAATATTTAAAGAGCATTTTGGCAGCCCACCATCCTATATATGTTGTTAATTAGTCTCCAGCCAATGTTAATGAAACCAACTTTTATTTGTTCTCGAGCACATTATTATCACAAGACTATAACAAAAATAGCGAGCTATTACTCAACAACATACATTCATTCATTTTCAATAATTGTATTCACAATATGCTTATAATAAAATTATAAGTTATTCAAGTAGTAGAAATAATATAAAATACAACAACTTTCATTTTAACTATGAAATTCAATAAAGATTACAGTCAAAATGTTTTGGATAATCAGTATGATAAAATATAAAAAGTTGTGTGATAAAAATTCAATAAATCTAAAAAAATGCAATAAAATTTGTTTTGAGGAGAATCGAATAATCCAAATCAAAATATTTAAAAATAGAGAAAATATTAGAATCACTTGTAGTGATCTAAGAAATTTCTACAAAAGCAGCAAGGCGATCCAGCCGCTAAAAATCAGTTTTCTTCCCTTCTCTCTGCCGCTCAGCAATTCAAATAGGAATTCATATATTTTCTATTTTAATAGATTTTTTCAGAAATTCATATTGTTATATATACTTAATCTTTTATACATTTATCATGAACTTCCTGCAAACAATCAATATGTCATCACATATTATTTCAAGTATCTACTTCATATATTTTAGCTTCTTTTGAGCTCATTCACTCTGATGTATGGAATCCTACCATGAAAACTTTATCATGATGATAAACATGGTCTTCTTTATCAATGATTTCTCACGTTGTTGTTGGGTATTTTCAATGTTTATGAAATTCGAAACTACAACCAAATTTATCCACTTTAATAATTTTATGGATAAACAATTTCAAATGTCTAAAAAAAAATATCTTAGGACAAATGGTGGTGGTGAATATATCTTTGCCAATCTTCAAAAACTACTTTCCAATTGAGGGATATCACCAACAAACATGTCCCTACACATTGGAGCAAAATAGGATAGCTAAGTGCAAAAATCATCACCTTCTCAAAACAGCTTAAACTTTTCTCATTATTGCCAACTTATCCCACTCATTTTGGGTAGAAGCATTATTGATGACAATCAATCTTTTTCACCATCTCTAAAAATAGTGTTTTCTCTTACAATTATTTGTTCTTAAATACCAAGTTTTTATGCATAAAAAACACCTAACCTAAAAAAGAAGAAGAATTAGCACTAACTAAATATAAATTAGTGGTCTATAAAATTTTCAAATTATTATACAATTATTAATTGGAAAGGTATTTATGTTAAATCAGGATACATACATCCTGTTATTATATCTAATTTTTAATAACATATGAATGTACAACTCTCTAATGATCTCACATCAAAAATTAAATATTTACTGCAATAATATCAATAATTTTACACACTTAGTCTGGAATAAATACAAATATCAAAGATTCATTGCTACTATAGGGACATTTTGATCATCTAAAATATCTAAGCTTCTAATATGATACATTAATATGCCAATAACCTTTTTCGAATGCCAACTACTATCATGAAAGTTTAATATTTCTTTCCTTGAGCAATTTATGCATGTGAGATTACAGTTGAGTATGTGTAGGTTAATATGACATATAAAACTTGAATGGACACTATATCTCTAATCAATTTTCTCCCGATAATTTTTTTATTATTCTTTCCTTTTTGAAGTGGTAGATTCATAAATCATCATACAAATTTACTATGAAGTCATAATTTGTGATACTCCAACTACGATATACTGCCACATTTAAACATAATTTATATCATTTACATCTTCTCCTTCAATTCCTAATGTGTGATTCAAAATCTCGTTGTACCTCATTTGAATGAAATGATGCCGTCTAGTTGAAGATCAATCTTCATATATATGCATGATCACTATATGTTCTTATGACTTGATCATGTAATCTCTATAACAAAATACATTGGATGATATGTGATGTCTTGTTTACCATGCAATCCATGCCATTGTATGACTTTGAACCCCTCTTGCACTTCGGCGTACATTTTATAGGCAACAATGAGTTTGTTTTGTAAGTGCTTCCCTATGTTGCTTGAGAGGCTAGGGTTATTTGGTAATATGTAGAAACATTTCTCCTCTAAAGCTTCTAAACATAGCCACAAATAGTATGATGAGGGTATTTAATTTCATTTTCAACAGACATAATGAAGTGTTTGCAATGTAGCACAAAATCTAACTAATTGTAAGGAAAAATTTTCTAGAAGTTATGCCTAATCTTATATAATTATATAGGCATCATTTATGTGAACATATTTCACAATGATATAAATACACAAGTTTATTCAATTATAATTGAATCATTCTATAAATATTATTTTTCGATTAACTCGTATAGCTTTTAGTTGTAAACATTGATTCTTTTGATTGATGAGTTCTATTCATATCTATTCTGTTATAATTTGTGAGATTGAACATTGATGTGAAATAATCATTGTGATTGCTCTTTTATGTAATGTAACTATCATATTGCACTCTATTATGTTATAGTACTTAGTTTACATATTTGTGTATCTATCTTCTAATATTCTATCATAATTATTGTGATGGCTCTCTACCGTGTTATAATAGTTATATTGGACTCTATTATATCTATCATAGTCCCATTATGTTATAATACTATGATCACTTTATATTATATCAATATTGTAATATACTATGTTAAAACTATTGCAATGCACTTTGTTGTGTCAAAGCATATGTTAATCATGTTTGAACCATATTTGAATCATGTGCAAACCTAGCTCCATCAATATTTGAATCAAATTCTAACATTGTTTGCACCCCTAAGCCCTTATTCAAATAAGTTTGCAATTGAAATAAACTTTCAAGCACATTTCTACAATAAAATAAATAACGAATATGTATTCTCACATATGTCTTTTCATGTACTTAATAAGTAACTGGATGATCATACTGGGTGAACTCGTGTCTCGTTAACCTTTATAATGAAAACTTGATCAAGGTTCATTAACCACCAACTCAGTAACATAGTCAGATGGAAGCTGTCTCCCAAAGGAAAGCCAATGACTCACAACTCACCCTCACGCTAGAAGCACCCACCAAAGCCCCTTGCCACCACCTAGGGCGAAGTGCCATCAATGAGAATCACTCATCCAAGCTATAGGGAAAGACATTCTCAAGAGCGTTCTAGCTCATCTCATCACACTCAACTGAGCATAAAGTCCACCACCCCCACAATTTGAATAGACTTGCTTCCCATAAGAAATTGGAGACTATCAAAAAGGTCTCTAATAACTTCAGAAGACTTGTCAGCCACATTATTATCAACTCGACCCTCATCACCATACTCTCTCAAGTTCACTTGTCTGTCGGCAATTGACAAAGGGAACTCGCTATGAGATATATGGATCAAAAGTTATAGACACAATCAATCACTGGGTCAATCAGAGCATTGTACGTGTTTAGATAAAATCCATACCAGGGCCAATTTCATGTTGTATTTTTTATTTCTTTTTGATATATCATTCAATCATTATAAATGAAAGGCGAAGAAGAACATCTTGGAATTTTTGACAATTTGTAAAAAGACGCTTAAGCAAGTAAAACACTTTCCACATAACTTTCCTCTTCTCTTCCCATTCTCACCATGGGTTCACCATGATCTTATTATTAATCTGTTCTTTTTGGGGAACAGGATGAGCTATATTCTGGCCAACATTTATGTGGCTTCAAATAAGTTTTTGTGCTCTACATATACTTCTTTCCATTATATTGCCCTTCAGCTCAGAGCCCTATATTAGTCTCTAATTACATAATAACCTGTTATTTTATGTTCTCCAACTTCTCTCATTCATAATCAATAAAAAACTTCACATAAATTTGAAGAAATACTTTGGAATTCGTGCTATGTTATATGTTATATTTGTAATATAATACACAATTGTCGTTGATAACCTAACTAGAGAAGATAGATACTGAAATGGAAGATAGAAATTTTCAAGCAGCAATTAACCAAAATTATAGTTTTTGCAAGGTCTTATGCATATAGATACCATCTAAAAACTAGTTCAATTTTGCAACAGATATGCTTAATGTGAAATATAACATTACTAAGCAACATACAAAGCTATAAAAAAAATATATGATTATGGTTTCGTTTCGAACAACTTTTTAGAAAGCAGCAAAAAATGAAAAAAAATTCTATATGATTACTAATTGTATATCAATTCTTATTTTGAAAATATGAAAAAAAAAATTGAACAAAAATCATTATTACAAAGTCATCATATTCTCATAATATTCCCAAGTCAAGAACTGCAAATCTTCCAACAAACATAATAAAAGAAACTAACTAGAACATAAAAGTCTTACATATCAAAAGAGAAAAAAAGCTAATAAACAGTTGAAAAAATGATATTTTCTGCAATCAAGAGACAATCAAAGCCTGCTAAATTTCTTCCTACAGTGGTTAATTGAATTGCTTAATGTAGAACTATATATATAGTACAGGCTGTTCATTCATTTGTGTGAAACTAAAATATAAAACTGGGGGAATAGACAAAAAAATTCAGTCCCCTCTCAGTAGTAAAGCCTCAATTATTTTATCGACTAATGTACAACACTTGAATATCAACTATTTTGTGATACAATGATTCTGTAATGTAAATATAATGAGAGTTCAAAAATAATAGGTTGACAAAAATGAGGAGAAGGTAGTAACATCCACCCAACTGGGGAAAAGGCTCTTCAATTTCCTTGTGTCGTCAAATAGATGCTGGTCAAGTACCGCTACATCAACCCTCAATGGTTCAGAAGTATTAGCCTGGAAAATGCAACCACTTGGATAAAAAAATCGCAAGAGAAAACAAATTGAATAAGCATGCAAGTACATTAAATTCTTAAAACAAGAGAAATTAACCATATGACAAGGAATATTTTGTATCTGAAACTTTAATTTTCTTTTAGGATAACATCAGTTGCAAGTTAGCAAGTCCAAAAGTGAAAATCAATGAATAAACACCACCATCAAGAGGGGAAATTATTATGTGCGGACGCCGAACGTAGTTCACCGTCCGGAGACCAACCATAATGCAGTCAAGAACAGCCATGATTGCTGTTCTAGAAGCTGCTACGATCAGACATCAGCATTTTTCCTGCTGCTGGGAGGTTGGCCAGCAGGGTATTAAAATTCAGGACACCTCTAGAACATTGGCCTAAAGGACTAGAGATTAAAGGAAGGTTTTTTTATTGGTTAAAAGGATCCGCACAGAAGTTTTGAGGCAACAACTTTTCAGGTATTTGGTGAAGGCCAAGAAGCATCCCCATCTCAAGTTCTCAGTTTTCCTTCTTCATTAATAATACATTTTTTTTATTTCAGAAGTTATCTACCTCTTTCTCCTTGAATTTTTGCAGGTCTCAAGGTGATCAACAACTTGCAATCTTCTATGTAACAAGGAAATGACGAATCACACTGTGATAAACATTGCTGTCAAATGTGAAAGTTCAGATTAAATCAAGCTGTGAAGACTGGTTCTATCTTACCGAAGTAGTTGAACCCGTTATAGAGAAATGGACACATACTAATAGTAGCCAGTTAGTTACCTTAATAGATAACTTTCAAGCTTTTGTAACAATTATTCCTATACTTTGAACTCACATGATGATTTTCATAGTTCTCAATTTCCTTGAAAAAGAAGCATAAAAATGTCACGGTGCTTCATTGCTCTGATAATAATCTGGTCTTCCTAATTGTGGTAGTTGTGCAATGACCACTAACTACAAGGACAAGGGCAGATCTCAATACTAGCGCTCTTTTTAAGAAATTATTTACTTGCCCTATCTTAAGGTAAATCTCGGTATAGAAGTAGTTGTGCAATGACCTAAGCATTTTCAATTATCATAGGTTTATATAAATGATCAAAATTGAGTTCATATCTTTTTTATTAGTTATGAAGATGCTTACAATAAATATTCAAAATAATGTGCCTTGGTGTATAATTTTGTAGATAATATAATTCTAATCATAAGATATCCATCATAAATGGGCAAATCTTTCAAATGATGAGGGTGGTGTAATTGGAAACCCAAGTAAGAAAATCATCATTAAGAATAAGGTATAGAAGGATGCTAGAACTAGTAGGAATTATTTAGTATAAATGGATGAAATCTTCTATGGAGAAAATTGAAGGATAATAGGTTTTTCCCTATTTTTAACCTTAGCGAACAAAATCATTGTTAATAACAAGCGAGTAAGAAAATAATTGGGAGTCAGTCGAATGGCTGGACGATGAGAACAAAGGCAGGGGTGCTTGAATATTTCTACGGTAAAATAAAGAGGAGGCCAAAATCAGAAAAGGTTGTAGGATTTGCAACTGCATGGGAAGGGCACCACTGGCTTTCAAAGGACCTAGGTCTTCGAAATGAAAACAAAGAGGCATTGTGTGTGTGCTGATGGGTATTGGAGAAGTTTTGGGAGACCAGGAATCAATTTTCACTTAATCAAAGCTTGATATTATATTATAAAATTGAAGTCTATTTATGAAGATCAAATAAACATCAAGAAACTTATTCAAATTCAAAAAAATCTAAAAGATAGAAACTACCTTGTGAAAGCAACTAACTCTAAAGATGGGAACTACCTTTCTGAGGCTAACACAGTAGTAAAGTTGATTTACCACTGCTTGTGTGGTCAAATATAAACTTGAATAATATTCTGCTTTATGAATGGCGGATGTAATAACATATTTTTTGCAGGATAAAAGGTAGATTAAGTTCTGCTTGAATGCTTCCAAAATCCAAGTGCAGTCATTAGATAATATTTCTAAAGACTATAATGCTGAATTAAGCTTCTTGATAATAGACAATTAGCAAGTAAATAATTTGAGCATGGGCTCAAACTTTTGGTTGAGCTCAGGCAGTCAAACAAGCTTGAGCAATCCAAGCTTGAGCTTAGTGACTCTTAAGTGAGTAGAGCTCGATCTCATATCTTGAGCTTGACTCAAACCTGAGCTCAAGGTGAAAGAGTCAAATCAAGCTTGTGTAAGCTATGGTTCTAGGTCAGCTGACCTCTTAACAAGATTAAAACCCTTGTCAGATAACTCCACAAAAGGAAAAAAAAAAATTAATTCAGCAAAATTTCAAATGATAGAATAATATGACAAATTTCTATTAATTGAAAGTCATGCTTGAATAATAAGACTCTTATGTGAGTAGAGCTCGATCTCAAATCTTGAGCTTGACTCAAAGCCAAGCTCAAGGTGAAAAAGTCAAGTCAAGCTTGAGTAAGCCATGGTTTGAGGTCGGCTTAACAAGATTACAACCCTACAAAATAAAAAAAAAAAAATAGAATTTTATTTTATTCAGCAAAAATTTCAAATGATAGAATAATATGCCAAATATTTTATTAATTGAAAGAGTGGCAGAAGGTTAGTTACAAATAAGTGGGCAAAAGATGAGTTACAAATCTATTTCTATGTAGGATGTGAGTGAATTTTTAATTAAAGAAGATCATACATAGGACTAGAACTTGTGTCCTCCATCTAAAGAACTATTAGATGTGGAGCCTAATTTCTCCCACAAACCAACTCAAAATCAAACAAAATCTCCTAAGGTCTTTAACAAGATTTGAAGGAGGTACTTGCAATTGATCTTATTCAAATACGGAGTAAAAAATGGCTGCCAAAATGTAGATCAAATTCACACTCAAGCTACTTCATGCTTACCACCTCTGGAAGCTCTCTAAGGAGATGAAACCACGGCTGCAAGGTACCTCTCAGCATCTTTTTGTGCAAGAGCAGTTAAGTAACTCTTCACAGAGATGTTGAAGTAGATTTTCCTGTGACGAGCAGTTGGGATCTCACCGAGAATGGACCAATTGGAGCAAGATACTAATAACATGAAGGATGGTTATGGATCTGCGAGTTAGGTGATCATTTGCACGTTTTTAAGGCTAGCAGTGGCAGTTAGTGTCACAGCAGGGATCGATGATTTTTCCCATTCCTCAAAAGTACAAAATGTTGACAAGAAATCTGGCAATGGCAAAAAGTTTCCTTCAAGAAAATGCAGGTGGAGAGTATTGACGATGCCAGTGGCGAGAGAGCTAGTGGAGTCTCGAAGCACATATCTCTGGTAGCTAGCAAGTTGACCTTAGATTGAATGTCGATGCTGGTAGAGAAGAAAACTGGCTTCTAAAGTATCTAGAGGAAGAAAATTGGGAGTATATTTGTAAATAGTTTTGGATGTGCATCGCTAAAGATAAAAAAAGAGGTGTGTATATATATATATATATATTCAAGGTTTTCTCCACCATCTGGTTTTTTAAGGGAAAAAAGGTTTTTTATTATTTGGAGTTGGCAATGAAAACAGAAAAAGAGGGCTAGAAGTATAAAAAAGAAGAGAGAATAAAAAAGAGTGTGAAAGAGATTCAAATCTAGTGAGACAAGATATAAAATATTTGAGCAAGCTTTTATATCTGTGTCAGTAAATGTAGTTTGAGCTCTTGCATCTATTACATCTTCTTATCTACTTCTATGTTTTTCATATTCGGTAATTTTTATTGGACTAGTGAACATTTATCTCTCTATGTGATAGTTCAAGCCACACAAATTTTCGTGTTCATTTTGTTTTGATTGTAGGTTGTATTTACTTGTAAAATCCAAAATTTTCAAATACGTGAGATGAAAATAACTCCTAAAAATTATACCCCAATTTTTTAGCCTCCCATAATCATCAAAACTATTTTTATAAAATTCTAAATTTTGTTTTGATCATTTTGATATATAGATGTATAAATATATAGGTATATTAGCATTTAATAATTAATTTATTAATTAAATTAATAGACCTATAGTTTTTAATAATAGTATTAACCAACTAATCTACCATAGCAAAATTGAAAAATTCCAAACTTTCATGCCATGCAAGAGTAATCAATGGTGGGGATAACCAATAGGATAGTTTGATTATATAATTAACAATTATATTGCTAATAACTTAAGCTTATATCTATCCTATTCATCCTTATCACTTATCCATCCCATACATAGCTAGAGGCATGATCAAGCTTATAAGGACAGCTCGAGAGGTTAAAATTGAAAATAAGAAGGAAAATAGGGCAGGAAGAAGAGAAAAAGAATAGAAGAAGAGGAGGATAAGAAAAGAAAGAACAGGAATAGGAAAATTCGAGATTTTAGGTGAGTCTTATTTTCATTTTTCCTTTTGCAAATTGAGATAGATTTCAACCTAGTAGGCTTTGAAGCTTGAATGTGGAGAAAATCTTTCAAGGTAAAAATATTATTTAATATAAATTGATTTAACTTCACACTATAAATTTCAAAATTTATATTAAATTGAGAAAATTATTGTTATTAGCTTTTATACGAAAGAACAAGATGCCGAGGCAATAGAAATTAAAAAAATTAATCTCAAAAAAGATTCCATAATTCAGATAAGATACTCAATCTCTAATATAGGGAGCAATTTACTAACTTTTATAATCCCATCGACTTGCTATTGGCATATAAATAAACATTTCCTTATACCGAGTATGACAAGATGATATTAACAAGTTTAATGCATTTTTATAGAATCGCCTATTTAAATGAATTCAAGGTATTTTTATCTGATTCAATTCATCATATTATTTATAGAATATAATATTGAACTTTACATATCATGTCTATCGTTGACATATGTTAAATATATTAATTGATAAAACGCGAATATAATTTCTAAGCAATTTTAAATGATGATGATAATAATGAAGTTAAATTGAAAGAAACAAATAAAATGTCATGTCATGTGAGATGGGTTGGCAAACTATGACGATCTGCATAAGGAGAGACAAATTTTGTTGATATGAGTATTTATAAGAAGAAAGAGAGTTCCTAACTCTCGATAATAGAAAGTTGATACTATAAGGTTCAACTTTGAGATCAAGGAGGGTATTGATAATTGCCACGTTGAATTGTCCAAATTTTATCATTGATCTTTTTGAGGTTGAAAGGCCCATTGACAACTAATGATATAAATGTCAAAAGCCTACACACATTGCATCATATTTCTAATTAATTAATAAATAATAATAATAATAATGAAAATAAAATTAGTACAAAATTTTACACAAGTAAATGATATTTAGAGCGTGGTTTATGATTTAAAACTTGACAGATGCACATCATTTTCTTAGAGATACTTATTTTTTTACTTAAAGCTTTTATTTATTTAAGTATCAAAGCAAATTTTCTTTCACGTTATCATTGTGCTAAGCTAGTTATAGCGATAATTAGTTATGCTTATCCTCCTGACCATTTAGCTCATCAAATATTACGATGACTATTTCTCATAAAAGAGAAAGGAGCAGGTGAGACCATAAGCATGTGATCCAATTTATCCTGTAACTCAGTACTCTAGATAGATGTTTAGTTAAAAGGATGTAATATTAAAAAGAACGCATATGATGTAAATTAAGATTTCGAAATTGATAAATTTATTATGAAATTATAAGAACTACTCTAATTTATTTTGAAATTTTAAATTTTGCATGCTTCCCTATCAATGATTAGGAAGAATCTATTAAAGGATAATATATATTTTTATGATGATCTAGGTAGATTAATTTTCTACTCCTTTGATTTAAACGAGAAGTCATGAGAGATGCTGATGGCAAATTTATCTAACTAGATTGTTTGCCTCTATTATGTCTCATAGTTTACTATGAAGGAGTTAAAATGGAGAGTAAAGTTTTAATTGTAAAATTTTAAAGAAAAAATAATTGAATTTAGAAATGAGACTAGAAATGAGATTGATTTTGGATATAATTCATGTAGAGCTATAGGGTGATCTCATTGGGGTAGGTGATTTAGTCGAGTTTAGAAGTGACATGTACCTAACAAGATCATCTTATAATAAATTGCATTGAATTAATAAATTTATATTTACAGATAAATATGCTTGAAAAAATATTAGAAAGAATGATCAATTTTTCCGACCAACCATAGAAAATCAAAATGCAAGTGGAGAATGCTTCAAATAGAAGTGGAGTTCCGAATAGAATAAATGAGGAGACCAAACCCAAAGAGCTACATAATATTGTGAATCTGATTTTTCAAGTGGTTAACAAAATGACATCTATTAAAAAATCTTCCCCTAGCAATGTGTCGAGATATAATGTGGCAAAGAAGTATACTAGCATTTAAGGAGCAAGTGATCAAATAGTTGCTGAAGGCTAGTTGCTAAAAATTGAAAAATACATGCGGAAATTTGAAAAAAATTTAGACAATATGATTTGCCCAAACAATAGAAGAGTGATACATGCAACATTTATGCCAAAGAAAAAAAGCTGAGAGAGTTGCAAGAGCAACACTGAGATATTTGGGATGATGTTTTTATCGATGATTAATTGGATGATTTTGTGAAGGTATTTGAAGATTGATTTATTTCACCATTAGCTAGACTGACATAAAAAATAAAAATTTCAACTTGACTCAGGGTTCTAAGACAATTTGTAGTATGAGGCAGGATTTATATCTTTATATATATATGCTCCTCAAGAAGAAAAGCGCCAAAAATTTTGAGAGGCCTAGAGGTAAACTAAGATTAGCTTGGGCGCCTTTTGATATCAGTGATTTTTTTTTCAATTTTAGAAGAAAGAGCTAAAATATTTGAAATGAGTTGAATTATTCAAAGTAGGACTCGGAACAATTTTAATGGAAAGAGCCAAATCAACTTCAAAGTAAATAAATGCGAAATAGAAAGTAGATGTTTTTAGCAAAAAAAGAAGTATTAAAAGATGTGCTACAAAAAAAAGAAGACTTAAAAATAAATTACAAATTGACACACTTTACTTTCTTTGAGATCTTATTGTCTTTGATGGCTTTATATTTGTAATTTTAGGCTCAATCAATTACTCTTCTGGATTTCATCTCTTGTGTATCAAATATCACTCTATCTTTTATCATATTTCAATTATAGAAGAATTTTCGATTGGAGGAATTACCAAGATGGTTAGCCGAAAAGGAAGTTGAGTTCGTAATTAAACTACAGTCAGGAACATCAACTATATGATCTTCTTATAGAATGAATTCCAAAGAATAACAAGAATTGAAAATATCAATTATAGAAATTGACGAATAAGAGATTCATTAGACCTAATAATTTGCCTCAAAGTGCACCCTATACTTTTTATTAAGAAAAAAAGATGAATCTATGAGAATGTTCATCGATTACAAAGAACTGAATAAGGTGACAATAAATAACAAATGCCCATTGCTATGATATGTTTGATCAATTGGAAGGTGTTACTGTATTTTTTTTAGAATTGATTTGACATCAAAATATCAAGTCCAAGTTAAAGAATCATATATCACAAAAATAGCTTCTAAAATCAGATTTAATCATTATGAGTTTTAGTGATGCCATTTGGGTTAATGGATACTTCTGAAATTTTTATAGATTTTTATGGGTAGGACTAAAAAGTCTCATTTGGAGGAGTTGAGGGAACAAATTGGTCCCTCAAAATAGTTAGGGACTATTTTAGTCCCTCACAAAGAGTTGAGAAATTCTTTCGGTCCAGTTATCTTTTAAGAAAATATTATTAAGAATAAAAGGAGAGATTGATTGTGTCTTCTTCTATGACTCTATTTTATAATTAACGAATTTACTTTGGAAAATTATTTTTAGGGATAAAAGGAGAAATAGATTGTGATCTTCTCTTATGATTATATTTCCTAATTTTTAGAAAAGAATTATTCTCTTTCCTATATTTTAGAAAAGAATTAAGCTAATTAGTTATTTTCTTTATTAGATATATTTTTAGTATATATATGTAGATGCAAGAACGATTTTTAACAAGAAGAATAATGAATAAAGAATTTCTTTATGGTATTAGAGCTAGTTATTGAACCCTAATCCCTTCAGGCCGCCTCTCTCTAGTAGATTCTTTCTGGCTATCTCTTCTATGTTTCTCAAGCCAATTCTCTTCGGTCAGTGTTCGTCCCTACCTTCTTCTTCTATATTTCCAACAATCTTATTCGCTCTTCTCCCACATATTCTTCGCAATATGAAACGGCCTCATCATAAACATCCGACATCACGACACTAGAATCATAAAGCAATTCAGAAATTTTAAATATTGGTGGTAGTGATTCTTCTCCTATTCTCATCACATGACACAAATTAAATGGCCATAATTATTTGCAATGGTCACAATTTGTGTTGTTGTTCATTTGTGGTAAGGGAAATGATGAGTATCTCATGAGTGCAACAACCATGCCAGAGACTACAAATCCGAATTTCAGAAGGTGGAAGATTGAAAATGGTATGATCATATCATGACTTATTAATTTCATGAACAATGACATGGTGAAAATTTCTTGCTTTTTGGGACTGCAAATGAATTATGTGATGCAACCAAAGAGACTTACTCCAACTCTAAAAATACTTCAGAGCTTTCAAGTTGAATCATTATTTCATGACTTCCGCCAAAAAGATCAGTTTTGTTACTTAGTATTACAACACACTCAC
The DNA here is from genome assembly GCA_019514585.1 of Dendrobium officinale. Lineage (NCBI taxonomy): Eukaryota > Viridiplantae > Streptophyta > Magnoliopsida > Asparagales > Orchidaceae > Dendrobium > Dendrobium officinale. The sequence continues at coordinate 8,039,381 of CM033690.1, forward strand.
ACTGTATTAGCAACAACTTGACTTATTCGAATCGAAAAACTAACACATGGACATGCCCAGAAGACGCAATAATGTACAAGCAGATTATGGAACAAAAAGGCAGTTCAAATTTTTCTTAAGACTAAGGCTTTGTTTGGTTCTTCCTCTCCTTTTATAAAAGATAGTTTTAGAAACAATGATTAAGGAAATGGAATTTTCTAACAGAGAAGCAAATATCAAAAAGCTTTTCAAAATAATAGAAAAATGAAGTTCCCTAAAAATCATTTCTATAAAAGAATCCCATCCAAACAACGACAAAAATAATTTCTCCATTTCTAAATAGAAAAGGAAAAAAAAACGCCGAAACAAACGAGGCCTAAACATGGAGTTGGATGATGTTCGAGGTCAAATCATGGGCACTAAACCACTACCCAATATTGTGGAGGCTTTCGCAGAGCTTAGACGTGAAGAAAATAGAAAGAAAGTGACGATGGGATTATGGGATATAATGAACAACCCGCATCAACATTGGATGCATTTTCCCTTGCAATCCAATCATCTAACAGTAATGGTGTAGATTGTCAGAAACGGAAAATGCCATTACTATAAGAAACGATGTCATTGTAAGGAGATTTACTGGAAGCTCTATGGTAACCAATTGATTGGAAAACAAAGTCAAAGTATGATAGAGACAACAAAATACATGTGGCTTAAAGCTCTGAGAGTACTTTTGTTTCCAAGCTTAGCCTATTTAACAAAAAACACAGATGAATTTTCCGCAAAAAATTCTTAGTCAAGTTGGCATTTATTGATGATCATACAAGGATAACTTGGGTTTCCTTATGAAAGAAAAGTCTGAGGTCGGTCAAAATTTTCAAACATTCAATCTGATGATTTAAAATCAATTCAACTCTAAAATTCAAGTCAAGTCAGACAATGCTAAAGAATACTTCACTAGTAGTCTCAATATCTACCTTATGAACCATAGGATTATCCACATAACTTATAGTGTTGACACTCGTCAATAAAATGGGATGGCTGAACGCAAGAATAAACATCTTTAGAGGTTGCCTGGTTTCTTATATTTTCCCCTAATGTTCCAAATTATTTTTTGGGGGGATCCATTCTCACAACTACCGATTTGATCAACTGTGGTCATCCAGAGCGCTTGATTTTCAATATCCACATCAGTTTCTTCTGTAAAATTTTCATCACACCAATGAAGCTTCATCGATCCAGCCACTCAAGATATTTGGTTGCATGACATTTGTTCATGTGTATCCTCAACACCGTAATAAATTTGGTCATAGAGCCAATAAGTGTATTTTTCTAGGATACTTTCCAACTAAAAAATGGTACAAATATTATTCTCCAACTAGCAAAAGATTTTACTCCATGGAACATATGTCTAATCCCAAATCTCGTGTCGAGGAGGAGAGCATAGATGAACATCAAGTTTGGGAGTTCTTCTTGAGTCTATACCCTTTGCCCACTCAAAGTTATCAAGTTCTTCTCAACCCATGCTTTTTCTCAAAGACCGTAAACATGACTTGTCCACACCCATGCCTATTCAATCATCAATCCAGCCCACAAATATTTTTTCTCTCATGCCTACTCAATCTGTAGCTTCACAACTTGCTAATGAAAATTTTTAAGTCTTCAACATGAGGAAAAGATAGGAGCTAGAGCACGGATCACATCCATCATATGGCCAAAATATTTACTCAATATAAAGTCCACCTAAAGAAAACATAGGTATGAATTAAGGCTGGAGATGTGCCAATTCCCAACATTAATGACTACCATGCCAATTGCATTGAGGAATGATGTTATGAGATGTACATGTCATCCATTTATTACTTCTCTTAATGATATTCAGGTTCCTAACACAATACAAGAGGTATTACAAAATTCAGAGTGGAAGAAGGAAATACAAGATGAGATTGATGCACTTGAGAAGAATAGAATATGGATTATTACTAATTTGTTAGCTGAGAAAAGGCTCAATTGAGAGATTCAAAGCTCGATTGGTAGCTAGAGGATTTACACAATCCTATGGGATAAATTATCAAGAAACTTATCCTTCTGTCGCAAAGCTTAACAATACCAGAATTCTTCTCTCATTGATTGTCAACTAAGATTGGTACTTGCAACAACTGGACATAAAAATGCATTTCTAATTAGTAACATTGAAGAGGAAGTCTACATAGTAATCACAGCTAGTTTTGAAAAAAGTATGACAAAGAATCCGGTTTGTAAACTCAAGAAGTCCTTGTATGACCTTAAACAATCTCCCCAACCCTGGTTTGACATATTCACAAAGGCTGTTTCAAAGCTAGGCTACATACAGGGTCAAGCTGAACGTACTCTATTTATCAAGAAATCTCATGTTAGAAAAAGTATTATATTGATAGTCTATGTCGATGATATTATTCTATCTGGTAATGATGAGGAGGAATTATAGAATTTGAAGAAGTATTTGTTAGAAGAGTTTGAAGTTAAAGATCTTACAACAACAACAACAACATCAAGCCTTTATCCCACTACGTGGGGTCGGCAAGTTAAAGATCTTGAAAATTTTAAATATTTCCTTGGAATTGAAGTAGCTAGATCAAGAAAGGGTATTGTTGTTTCTCAAAGGAAATATGTTCTAGATCTTCTTAAGGAGATCGGTATGCTTAGATGCAAACCTATTGATACTCATATGAATAGTCAGAAGAAACTTGGCACTAAGAAGAAAGTATATCTCTAGTATCAAGAAATCTCATGTAAGAAAATTTACTATATTGATCGTCTATTTCGATGATATTATTCTATATGGTAATGATGTGGAGGAATTATAGAATTTGAAGAAGTATTTGTTAGAAGAGTTTGAAGTTAAAAGATCTTGAAAATTTTAAATATTTCCTTGGAATTGAAGTAACTAGATCAAGAAAAGGCATTGTTGTTTCTCAAATGAAATATATTCTAGATCTTCTTAAGGAGACTGGTATGCTTGAATGCAAACCTATTAATACTCATATGGATAGTCAGAAGAAACTTGGCACTGAGAAGAAAGTACATCTATATACAGGGGGAGATATCAAAAACTTGTTGGACATCTTCTCTTTCTCTCACATACTCAGGCATATATTAATTTTGCAGTGAGTGTTTAAGTCGATTCAAGCACAATCCTACAGAAGAACACATGGAAGCAGTCTACAAGATTCTTAGATACTTGAAAATGATACAAAAGAAAGGCCTATTCTTCAAAAAGATAGAGAATAGTGGCACTGAAGTATATTCAAATGCATATTGGGCAGGAAACATCATTAACAGATGGTTAACTTTTGGAAAATTTTCTTTTGTCTGGGGTAATCTTGCTACTTGGAGGAGTAAGAAGGAATCAGTGGAAGCCATGAGTAGTTCAAAAGCTGAGTACAAAGCACTAACATAGTGAATTTGTGAAGGGATTTAGATAAAAAAGATTCTTAGTGAGCTGGCACAAAATTCATCTCCTATTCTAATGATATGTGATAATCAGGTAGAATAAACATAACTAAGAATCTCGTGCATCATGACAAGACTAAGCACGTTGAAATTGACAGACACTTCATCATAGAGAAGATGATTAGTGAGACTGTTAAATTGAAATACATCCCTACTAAGCAACAAACTGCAGACATTCTCACCAAAGCTCTACTTAGACCTAACTTTCAAGACTTAATTTGCAAACTTGTATAAGATAAATATTCTTCAGGTTTGAGGGGAAATGTTGAATATTTAAAAGTTAAAGTTAGAGAATTTATTTTAAGAAAGTATTTTTAGGAATAAAAGGAGAGATTGATTGTGATCTTATTCTATGATTTTGTTTCATAATTAGAAATTTATTTTATGAAAGTATTTTAAGGAATAAAAGGAGAGATCGATTGTGATCTTCTTCTATGATTATATTTCCTAATTTTTAGGAAAGAATTATTCTCCTATGATTCTGTTTCCTAAATTTATAAAATAAATAAGCTAGTTAGTTATTTTCTTTATTAGACACTTTTTTTAGTATATGTATGTAGATGTAGTACTCGTTTTTAACAAAAAGAATAATGAATTAAGAAATTCTTTACTTCATTTCATCAAAATTACAAATGACCTATAAATAATCTACATACATATACTAAGAAAGTGTCTACGAAAGTGTTCAAATTATTTTGACTCCACAGTTCACACATAAAAAACCAAATTATTGGAACGAAATTTATTTATAATTTTAGCTGAGTATTAAAATTCTATTCGGTATACGTTGTTAATGAGCCTGCCAAAGTATCACTTGTTCAAAAACAGATAGTTTGGATTTTGTTTAAGGTTAATGAAGGCTATTTTCCCAAACTGAATACTTAATTTATAATGCATACTGCGTTAATAAAAGTCAGGTTTTAGTTGAGATATCAACAGTCTTTAGGCATCCGTGTACATTCAAACCATTCAAAAAGCTTGCCATAAGCACAACAAAAACCAATTTCTTTTGTCATAGCAACAATACAACTGAATTTTCAACTAGCAAGCATCATGAGAACTGTTTCAACCTATAATTACACTCTTCTTCCACCTACTGTTGCAGATTAATCTAAATGGAACCGGTGCTAGATCCCAATCTCTTGATAAACAAATATGATTTAATTTATTTAAATGAATCTGTATGCTTGCTTATACCTTGTGATCACTTCATAAACTTTATCAGTGGCAGGGAACATTTGGAAAATAGAAAAGTGTAGTTAGATTAGTTTAGATGTCTTTTTTAACTTCAAATTAAGTAGCTTAAGCTTCTTAAGAAGTAATCAAGTTTTATCAAATGCAGATGTAGATAACTTCAAGATCATATCCATATCTATCATAATGAGATTTCTAATAACCTCATCAGTACTTAAATATATAAGAACACAGAAAATATGAAAAATCACATTACTAGGATCTAAATTCATCCTTCTACGCCAGCATTTACTTTCAATGATAAAGCCTTGCCACATAAGGTAAATTGTTTGCAGGAATAAGACACATTACCTCCAACCAGAATGTCCATTTTTCATGGCTGCGTCCACTAAGTCTACATATATAGGATGGCGGTCCACCATCCATTGATTCAGAAGCTGAAAAAGTAACCACTTTATGACTGCCATAAAAAATATACAGTAGCTAGTAGCCTAAGAAGTTTAGTAAAATAAGGAATAATTTACCTGGGAGCTTGTTGTCGGCAAAGGACCAATTTGACAAAGGACCAGTAATGTTAAGTACTGTAACCCAGACCTCTTTTAATGAGCTGGAATAGCCAATATAGAAGGTAAATAAGTGTCAGATGTAGTGTGAATGAACATAAGTATATCTAAAAGGATGCTTAAGTGAAAAGAATAACCCCAAGTTCAAATCAAGGTGGACCCTTCGGGCTCTAGTTGTAGACAGTAAAGCAGATTCATCAATTGACAAGGACGGTAAGTAACTATATTGCTTAGAGACGTCATTTTGAGGTGCAGGAAACTTCAAGCTTCCTGAGAATAAAAATCCTAGTGGGAATATTGCCTGCAAAAGGAAGAAAGAAAATTAAACTTCCAGAATAAGGCAGCATTAATTGCAGCCAAAAGGATCTCGCCATGGGCTATATAATATATTTAGTGTTGTTTGAAGCTTATTCAGTAACAAAAATTACTCATAGGACACCGATAATTTAGGCACCGTTTTAATTACACGTTGTCAACAAAGAGTTAGCTATCCAAATCAACTACTTTCCTTGGGATTTAACCACATTTTTATCAACAAAAGCTGTTCCTTCAATACGCTATAATGATAATTGTTTGACAAGGTGAAGAGACAAAATTGTATGATGTTGGATTACCAGATATTCCTCTATTCTTTACCATCTAAAGCTAACCTGGGATAGCACCTTATTTGGATGCTCGAACTTCATTTGCTTGTATAGAGCCTCAAAAATCTATTCGCATACCATAATGATGCTATAAATGTCACAACCTCAATTCTAAATTCTCAGAAGGAATTAATAACACAGGATTGCTGGTGTTAATAACATTCAAGTATCAAATAAAAGGCAAAAAGAAAAACCAAGAGAAAGCGTAGTCTTCAGTGAGGCGGCATGCTGAGAACATTGCTAATTGATTGACAGACTACAAAATAAAAAACAATTTACACACCACCCAGGAGCTTTTTATAGAATGATGATCTGCTTTTAAGGAAAAATCTGAACCAATGTGTAACATTTTTGCAGCTTCTGGTGAATTCTTGAAAAGGAAAGTTAATGAATTGGCATCCACAACAGAAAACTCAAAGCTGGAGTCCACGATCTTACTTGCATCTGTGCACAAGAATAAAATCAGAAGGGTTTAAAATAAAGCAAATCATCTTGTGCCACTACATACTAAAGCATTATAAAGAAAACAGATATGAACAGCACAGAAAAAAAAGCGAGAGCTACACCAAGTATGGTTTTTTTCCCCAAACATACCAAGGAAAAATCATTTGACACTCCTTAAACATTGTCTCATTTGGACAAATAATATTTACTGATTTTTTATCAGTTTAATTCCTTGAGCAAGTCCAGCATAACAATGCCATTGAAAATAAATGTCAGAATATTGCCTACTAGAAGTGCAGCACCCTACAGCATTAGTCATAATATTTTAATGCAGAACACAGAAATGGGGGAATGCACATTGGAATTTGGTGCATAATAATGCTACCCAAAAATAGATAACATGGAATTGAATGAGTAATTCAGATGGGCCTATTGCTATTATGTGACAGTTTATAGATTACGTACCCTATACATACATTATTACAGTTATCGTTATGCATCTGTGGGCTCCGAAAATTCGGCCTCGGCCTCCACTCGCTTTTCTTATTCGGCGAGGGAGTTTTAACAAACTAAGTTCCGGGGTAAATTTTGGAAGGCAGATGGGTTTGTAGATAAGACACTACCCAGAGATTTCGCCCTCATTTTGCGAGGACTTTATGATCTGAGTTCTGGTTTCCTATAGGCGCAAGCCCCTATAGTTAATTACCCCTCTCGATCACGAGAGAGAACTTTCGATTAAGGCTAGTCATCGATCAGATACGTATAGAAATACGTGTTTTCTGGCATATAGTAGCAGCAATAGGTTTAGAATTTGGAGAACTGGATTTGGATTTGGGATTTGAGTTGAAAGTTTGGAAATTTGAAAGGTTTGATATTTAAAAATGGAAATTTCACCATCTTGCACTTAAAGCGGATGGTGGGGGAATGAATGATGGGCCCGATCAAGATCCCATGGTTCCGTCGTCCCGGGCCATCGTGGTCCCTGGTCTACTTAGTCAGAGGAGGTAGTCGACCCAACCTGACAGAAGGATCCTTGTCGGCAGCCATGGGTTGCTTCATCCAAGGGGACCTTGTAGACCGGGGTTGGATGTTTGTCTAAGGGGACAAATTTGAATCCACCTTAGCTTGCAGAGAGCTTTGTGCCCTATCGATCATATCCTATTGATTCATATCTCAAGGATTTGATGCCAATAAGGAACGCATCGGCTCTGGCCATAACCGGTATTTCGTGGTGCCATTTGGTGGCAAAACCACTCGGTTCAGAGGGCCCCGGGTCATAACCGTTTATCCTGCGGTGCCATTTGGCGGTCAACCGCCGGTTAGAGGACACGTACCACGTCCTTATTGACAGGAGATTGTTTGAGAATGGATCCTAGTGATATTTTCGACTAGGCATTTGGCTCTTTGTGAGCTAGAGTTTATTTGAATTTGTCCACCCCGGCAGACTGTTGCGGAGGGTGGATGGATTTTGCTTTAAGCATTGATGGATATATTTCATTTTTAAATATTTTTTGGATTTGGGGCTTGTAGAGTTTGGATTATGGTAGACATTTGAATGGAATTTGAGATATTTGTGGAACCCCTCCGGTTGAGATCTGCATTCAACACGGCCATCATCGGGGTGTTTGGGGGTCATTTCCATTTGATTGAACCTTGTCGACCCTATCAACTTATCGATGGGGGATCGGGTTTCTCGTAGGCTTTGTGCCTTTGTTTATGAATTTTCTTGATTTTAGGCATTGAAGGCCTAAAAAGAATGTATTTAAACAAATACACCGGTCACTACAACCGTGTATCTATTTGATAGTTCGAACCCTGTCGACTCCTATTGATCCGTATAGAAGGATCGGGTTCTTTAGGCTTCATGCCTTTGTTCATGAACTTTCTTTGTTGAAGGCCTTAAAGGCCGAATATGAATGTTGTAGACGCCTTCTGTCTGCTTATATCAGTGTTGCAGATCCGGTGGCGTTGGATTGTAGATTGTAGACGCCTTCTGTCTGCTTGTATCAGTGTTGCAGATCCGGTGGCGTGGCGTTTTGGATGTTGACTCCCCCTTTCTCATTCACCGGGGGTGGATTTTCTGAATTTTGGAGTCAAAGACTGCTGATTTGGAAAGAACTCCTTTTAGGCTCAGCGTTGAGGACTTGTCATTTCTGGTATTTGTGGGTACCAGAGCTGTTTTCTTCTTAAATATAGAACTAAGAAGAGACTTGGGAACACCAGGAAGTTTGGTTCTAATTTGTTCAAACATTTCCCCCCTTCTGCCAGGGGGTGTCCTTTTTCGTACATCGGGCTGCCTTTGTACCCGGTGTGCTTGAAGATCTTGACCACCAATGTCGTAGGTGATATCAATACTTGTGTCCACAGTGGTTCGTCGTGCCTACGATATATCCACTGTTGTTATCCACAAGCTGTTTGTAGACATTTGCAGGGGGCCGTTGTATCCACTACGACCTCCTGAAGGTATTTGTAGGAGACCCGTTGTATTCACTAAAAGCTCCTGGAATTGTTCGTAGGAGATGTACTTGTGTCCACAGTGTTTCATTGTACATACAACATACACACTGTTGTTATCACACAAGTATTTATTTGCTGGAGGTCAGTTGTATCTGCTACGACCTCCTAGTAGTAGTATTCGTAGGAGAGCCCTTGTCTTTGCATTGAAACCACCTTTCACCAATCTCAGGTGGTTTATAGTTGAATTTGTTTGTAGTAGGAGATGGATCTTCTTTCATACACAGGGCTGCCCTTACACCCGACGTACCTGAAGATCTTGATCACCACTATCGTAGGTGATATTCGTACTTGTGCCCACAGTGGCTTGATGTGCTTACGATATGCCCACTGTTGTTATCCACAAGTGGTTTATACTCATTTGCAGGGGACTGCTGCATCTACTACGATCTCCTGAAAATGTTTGTAGAAGACTCATTGCTTCTGCATCATATCCACCCTTTCACCAATCTCGGGTGGTTTGATTGTATTTGTTTGTAGAGGATAGATCTTTGATTGCTGATCTCCAGTATTGCCATCTCAATCAACAGGCATTGTAGGGAATGTCGTAGGAGTTCGTTTCATCCAGGTCTTGTAGTTTGAGTTTCCTCGTATATGATCCAAATTTCGATCTTTGCATGTGTTTGGATCCAAATTCAATTTCATTCAGACTTGAATTCATCAAGTTTACAAGTCCCCACTTGATGTCGTATAGCCTGAGTTCGAGTTAAGTTTCATTTAGACTTGAATTCAAACTCAGTCTAAATCTCCCACATTCATTCAGGTCTCCTATCATCCTACTGAATTCATCCGGATTTGAATCAAATGCTTGCAAATCTGGATTTCACTTGGCGTCGTACAGTTCAAGTTCAAATGCATGTTCGTATTGACTTGATTTTGATTTCAGTTTGATTTTATCTCATTTGAATTTGGTCTTTAGAAATCATTTGAATTTTGATTCTGATTTAGGTCCACAAGTCCTCTGTTCATCGTACAGGTCTTCTGCTCATTTGGTTCAAATTCTGTGTATTTTTGTTTGAGTACGAGTCTTCTGTTGTTCTTCGTATTGCTGCTCAAATGATGTCTCCAAATAGTTTAAGTCTTATGCATTTCAGTGAAAATTTCGGCGGCAGCACCCCGGCATATCCCCCGTTTGGGGGAAAATTGGGGAGCTGGGCCTTCCCACCACGCTACTAGAGCGTGTATGGTAGGTGTCCTTTAGACACCGCGGCCGTACAAAAATTTCATCCCACCACGCTACAAGAGCGTGTATGGGGCCTTCAGCAGTACCCGTACAGCAGAACAGCAGTGACGTACCAGAACAGCAGTGACTCCCCACCACGCTACAAGAGCGTGTATAGGGTTCTCCCACCTCGTCGTATGCATCGCACCGGGCTCCCTCCTACCGTGCTACAAGAGCGCGTATAGGTGGTTCTCCGGTCCGCTGCAAACGTCGAGGACGAGAGTAGAGTTAGAAATTTATACCTTGAAGTCCGGCGGAGGTGAAAGAGGCTCGAGGACAAGATTTGGAACCGAGGGTCACTCTCCTACCTTGTCGTAGGTGTCGCGCCGGTTGCCCCTCCCACCACGCTACAAGAGCGTGTATAGGCAGACCGCCGACTCGACACGCGGGACGAGGTAAGAGATAGAGCCAAGGTTTCAAAACTTATACCTTGAAGTCCGGCGGAGGTGGGCACGGAAGTCGAGGCAAGATCCGGAACCAAAGGTCGCTCGCCTACCTTGTCGTAGGTGTCGCGCCGGTTGCCCCTCCCACCACGCTACAAGAGCGTGTATAGGCAGACCGCCGACTCGACACGCGGGACGAGGTAAGAGATAGAGCCAAGGTTTCAAAACTTATACCTTGAAGTCCGGCGGACTGGCAGTGTAGGCTCGTAGACCGAGGCGGGAGGAGGGTCATTTTTTTTTATTACTTTTAAATTAATTATAATTAATGTTAATTAATTATAATTAATTCAGAAAATTATTTTTAATTAATTAATTTAATTATAATTAATTAAAATAATTAATTAATATTTATTAAAATTAATTAAAGATCATTAGTTATAATTAATAACTAATTAATTTTAATTAATTTTAATAAATTATAATTAATTAATAACAATTAATAATAATTAATTTTGTAAATCATAATTAATTAAAATTAAATTTTAATTAAGTAATTATAACTAATTTGATTAATTATAATAATTTAATTAAAAATTAACTATAATTAATTATGATAATTAATTAAAAAAATAATTAAATTAATTAAAATTAATTATATTAATTATTATAATATATATATATATATATTTTTTTAAAATCCCTTAATCCGGCGGGTTTACGGGATTTGGCCGAGCGGCGTGAGCCAAGGGAGAAAGTTACCTTCACTGTCGGCGTGCTCCCGTTGATGCTTCCGATCAAAATGTCCTAACTCCCGATCCTACACAGCAAGCGAGCTCCTCCTCTTGACTCCGATCAAAATGTCGTAACTTTCGATTCAAAAGGAAGGGAAATCCGTCGAAGGAGCAAAGCCGAACTGCCACGAAGGAGCCGAGGAAGCGCGCGTTAGGTAGAAAATTATCTCACAGCCGGCGAGCTCCTGGTCGTTGCTTGCGATCCGACTGGAAGGGAATGCCGCCGAATGAGCAAAGTCGAACAGTGAGGGGAGGGCCGAAGAAGAGGCGAGCTCCAGTCCTTGCTTCCGATCCTGATGCCGTAACTTCCAGCCGAACAGGAAGGGAAATCCGTCGAAGGAGCGAAGTCGAACAGCAGGGAGGAGTCGGAGAGGAGCCGCACGCAAGGGAGAAAGTTATCTTCACTGCAAGCAAGCTCACGTTGTTGCTTCCGCACAAAATGTCGTAACTTCCGATTCGACAGAGAGGGGAGAAGGCGAGAGAGGTAAGAGCGACGTCGGGGGAGAGAAACGAGCGAGGAATAATAGAAAGAGGCCTTCGGCCTCTTTTCCTTGGCTCCTTAACTTTTTTAAACACGAGGTCGTGGGGATCGTGGGAGAGGGGACATCGACGTGCGAAATGCGCGACGATCTTATGGTTTTTTGGTCCATAGTAGTGTACATGAAAAAAAAAATTTGGGCAGGTACGTTATACATTTTTTTCACTTTTTTTTTTTTTGTTTTCTTAAGAGTTAGTGTGACTTGAGGCTGTGCTAGTGAGAAGGAGAAGTGAGAAGTTAGTGCGACTTGAGGTTGTTGTGGAAGTAGAGAAAAGAGAGGGAACAACTAGGAGTGCGACTTGGGGTTCGCCAGAGGAGAAGGGGAGTGAAGCTAGAAGCAACACTTTGGGTTGGATGTCGACGAGTAGGGTGCAAACAAAGAGGGAGCGTTCAAACAACTTGTGAGGGCTTTGTGAGCTAGAACAAGAGGGAGAAAGGGGGGGGGGGGGGGGGGGGAGTACACAGCTTCTGGGTTAAGGAGTTTGGAATCTTAATCTTTTTTATTTTTATTTTCAAGTATTGTATTTTGCTATGCTAATAAGACATTTATTAGCAAGATTTGACATGATAGGGTTATATAAAATGATTTTATAATTCTTGTAAATTTAAATAAAATAAAATAAAAAGAATGTGAATTGGCTCGCATAATTTCTCATTCTTAATTCATACATCTCAATTTGGAGCCATTGCTTGATGTGCAGGCAGATTTTCTATTTTACCTTGTGCAGCAAACCAAGCAACATTAGTGGCCTTACCCAGTAATTTCTATGTTCCAAAGTTAATGACATGAATTCGTTTTGTGAAAAAAAATTTTAGGATGATTTCGCACGTCACCTCCATAAATTGTCATTGTTGTTGTTGTTCGATCGAGTTGAGCTCAAGTGACTCTTTTGGGTAAATTTGACATTGTGAATGTGTCTACGCAATCCGTGTCAAGAACAAATAACATTTGAGTGGTTTCACAAAACATTGCATCCCTAGACTATTGTATTCGTTGCACTCAATTGACCATGAATTTCATATGAGTTCAATAACATCCAATTCATACTTTTAATATCCAAAATTTTTTAGGCCTCTAAAGTTGTCATCTTATTTTTAGGCCAATTATCCCCTTAATCTCCTTTGATTACTAACTATATATTGAGATATGCATCCTAATATGTTATGTGGTTAAACTTTGTCCCAAATTGCCTTGCAATCTTTGCATTTTTTTTCCTCTATTTGTAGAAACTACTCTATTATATAGAGATTAGTAAAACTACATTAGAAGTAAATAATCTTTTCATTTTTTTAAGTATGAATTCACTATTGCTGGAAAAGTTGCAATAAAACTTCAAGAAATATAACTCAATTAATAAAGAAAGACCAATTCTTTAAATGGAGTTGACTAAGAAGCAAGAGAAAATATTAATCCAAGGGCATAAAAACGTACTACATACGAGAATGAAAACCAGAATCGTTCGACCACTTTAAATACCTGCATGCCTAAGTGTATGCTGAAGCACAACCCTTTTTGGTGCTGCTTCGCTGTATGGAAAGAACTGGGCTGAAATAGCTAAACCCAGCACACTCAGTTGCAACAAGCATCGTAAAATTAATGGCCTGGCCAACCAACGACTGACAAGAGGCAATATAGGACCCATACACCATCCGGTGACGACACCAACAATTGCTGCCACTATAGCATCAGGCACAAAATATCCTGTAAAAGAAGGATTATACCCAATTCGGCAAAGATGAAGATCTTATTTTTGCAACTTCAACTACAATCCAGCCATGAATAATAAATATGAGAAAATATCCAAAACAATAAAGAAACGGCAGTCTCTTCTTCAAATTAAGTGATTTTAAAAAAATGCAACTTTTTTATAGGATCAAGTTATGGCTCACAGCAAGGAAATTAGGAACCAAAATTCAACACATTTTCGCTATTATCAAAGAGAAAAAAACTCTCTGTTTCGCTAAAATGCATTATAACCATGTTTTCTTGGAAATTAAAAAATCTACACAAGACAAGAAAGGTATCATAAATTTCAATCTTCTGTTAGAAATTATAAGCTGATACAGCTCTAACATCATAAAACCTCATTTTACTCAGCAATTTCTGAATAACACTTACGGAAATTTGCGGAGACTCTCTAATATCAAATTGCATAGCAGCAACCAACTACTTGATTTGATCAAATGAATAATTCTTCAAATAATCATTCATATGAAGAGTTGCATATAATACTTCATTCAGTAAAAATTTTGCCCAGAAGCAAAAGTTTAGAACACTAAAAAGGCAAGTAAATGTTATATAACTTACCATATGGCGGCGGAAGAGAACCCATCATGCCCATCTTCTCAATCAAGAATTGGACAAAAAAACCTCCAAAATAGACACTATATGTAAGACATGGGATTGAAGGGATAACATACACTGCCAATGATCTGAAAAAAGTGAAATTGTCAATAAAAACATAAACAGTTAAAAATTGAATACACATATTATATATCTAAACATAAACCTCAACAGTAGACACTAAAAATTGAATAGACATTTTGTATATCTACTCAAATAACGAAAAAAAAGTTTTAGTGTACTAAGTTTGTCAAAATTAACGTGGTACATAATTGGCAGCCATAAGCAAGATAACCCAATGAACAAAGTACAAATATCTGTTTTAGGCTCTACTGGAAGAGAGAAATCAGTGAAGATTCATTTTGCTCTACAACCTAAAGCATGTTCATACATAACAGCATTTTTCAATAAGTATTTTAGCCCAGCAATCATCATATGTATTGAATAATATTTAAATCAACAAAAAATGGTTGATCATTTCATCAAAGATGGAAAACATACAGTTACAAAAAAGTTAACATGTAAACAAATGCATAGATGGAAGTACTTCAATGATTGATGTCCAAAATGCTTTCTTGTCACACGAAAAAAGAACCATGAAATAAGCATAGTTGATGACATCACAAATGTCAAGTATCCTCCTTCAAGCCCAGCTTGATGATAAACCTGTTTCAAGCAAGGAGAACAGGAAAAACATCAATTTTACTGTCATGTAACTAAGAAACTTCAAGATTATGCAAATGAAAAGGACATTCATAAGAAACTCTGAGGTGAAGTAATGCAAAACTGAATGGTAAAAATTAAACTGCTTAAGTATTATATTTATGTGCACTACAGTTGATTTTTTATCTTCCTATGATATTGTTCCATAACATTTTTAAATCAGTTTCTGTTCAAAAACATTTTCATAACACTAAAAGCGTACTAGTATAAGGTGATATCAACTTGAGTTTGAACGAACCGATCTCAATTTGAAATTATATTTTTCGATTTTGCTTCAGTCCAGTAACAAATGATTGACTTTTTAGTCGATGTTTGAGCTTGTTCGAGTCAAGCCCCATCAATTTAAAATTACTTTTTGATACAATCATAATCAATAATGCTTAACATTTGTATTATCAAGCAATGTTCCATCATAATTATCAGCCCTTTTCAAGTAAGACCAATCTTAGACAACTAAAGGCTACAACTATCATGTACATAAATATAATGGTCATTAAATTATAGAAACTATAACTGCAATGGTAAAATGGATTATTTTAGATTAAATGTTAAGAGAAAGCAACCCATCTCGCTTACCAAAGTAATAAAAGCATATAGTCCAAATGCTCCCCAAAAAAATGTTTCATCTGAGAGAACCTTCAAAGTGCACAAGCAACAAAAAAAAAATTGTCAATTTAAGCAAATGATCACTCAAAAGTACAGCTTTTTTTAATTATGATAAAAAAAAAAAAAAAAAAACTCCGGATGGATAACAAATGGCCTCATAACTATCATGAATTTGATGTTTAATCAGTTGCAATTACTGTAAAATTTTAACAATTTGAGGTATTTAGCTGAAAACTTGAGATTAACAACAACATGAGCTCTTAAAAGCGTTAATTTATCATCAAACCTCATTTGACAATTTCTCACTGGTGGCTTTTTGAGAGACTGGAAGTGATATCCATATAGTTCTTGGAATAAGCAAACCAATTAGAGAGCTAGGGATAAACATCAAGAATGCCAAATATGGCCGCGCAAACCTGCATTTTTCAACAGAGATGACCACATCAACAATTAAGAAATAATTTGTTATCAATAAGATGATCAGTATGATTTCCATGCAAATTACAACATAACAGAATAAAATGTACCATAAAATCACAGATTCATAGAAACAAAACAGAATTAACCTTAATGCATTTGCAATATCATTAATAAAACCCAAGGCTTAGTGCCTAAAAAGTACACTCACAAGAATAAAGGTCATCCGCCTATTCATCTTTCTTGGTCTGGTGCCTTAATATTGGACGCAAGCTCAAGAAAATCATGCCTTATACATCATCATCAATATCAATAACTTTAATCCAAATTTAGGCTAGTTTTATAAAATCTCATTCTCCATTCCTTCCAGTTGTGATGCATGCAGATCATTAAGCTCCACTTTTATACATATTGTCTTTAGTCTAGCCCTCTTCCTTCCTAAACCTTCAACACTAATTTTATCTACATGTATGATGTGTGAATTTTATAGCTTTAATTTACATGTCCAAATCCATTAAGTTTATTTCTAATGTCTTATCTTCAATAGATGTTGCTCTTACAATCAACTTAACATAATCATTCATCAATCAAACATAACTAGTTTTGTCACAATATCCATACTAAAATTTTCATTCATGTCACTCTCAACTTGGCTAATTGTGTTTTTTTTTTTTACTTCTCAACAATTGGATCCATACAACATAACCGATCTAACTGTGGTTTTAGAAGTTTGTTTAAGCTACCGTGATACTCTCTTATCACATAATAATCACAAGGCATATCTCAATTTTAACCACTTAGCCATCACTCTAAAAATTATATTCTCATTCATATACCAATTCTTTTATATAATAGATTCAATAACCTTACACAAATCACACCTAGGTATCATTTTGTCTTCTAGCAATATTAACTATTAAATTTTAATATCACCTACTAAAATTGTGTATCATATACTCAACATTCCTTTTATGATCATAAACCCTTTATCTTTAAAATATTTTCTTCAATATTTTAGTTTTCCATTTATTTTAAAAAGTGTCTCACCAATAAGACCTATGTCATTTGTGAAAAGCATATCTCAAGGCACTTCACTATGAATAATCTTGTAAGCATATTTGTAGTTAATGCAAAAATATTAATGTAATCATGTTGTAATTGGAATATCATTAACTTATTCACTTAAAAAATGCTTCTAAAACAAGTCAATGTTCTAGCATACATATTTTTATAGCTTAAATATACCTTTGACGCACCATATTTTTTCTTAATATGCATAAGGCAGTAAGAATAATATAAAGAACATTTATTTGTTGTATATTTGAAAGTCAAAGTTAGGGAACTTATTTTAGGAAGTATTTTTAAGAATAAAAGGAGAAATCAATTGTGATTTTCTCCTATAATTATGTTTTTATTTAGGAAAGTATTTTTAGGAATAAAAGTAGAGATAAATTATGATCTTCTCCTATGATTTTGTTTCTTAATTTTAGAAAAGAATTATTCTCCTGTAATTCTATTTCCTAAAATTAGAAGTGAATTAAGCTAGTTAATTATTTTCTTTATTATGGGCTTTTTTAGTATATATATGGATATGTAGTACCACTTTTGTATAAGAAGAATAATTAAATAAGAAATTCTTCATGGTATTAGAGCTAGTTCTCTCAACCCTAATACCTTCAGGCCACCTCCCTCTGGCAGATTTGTCCTGACCATCTTCTTCTTATATATTTCAGCAACCTTATATGTTCTTCTCCCTCGTCTTCTTCTTCGCAATACAGAATGACCTCATCACAAACATTCGACATCGCGACACCAAAATCAGGAAGCAGTTCAAAAATTCCAAATCTTGGTGGCAGTGATTCTTTTCCTATTCTCATCAAAGGACACAAATTAAATGGTCATAATTATTTGCAATGGTCACAATCAGTGTTACTGTTCATTTGTGGGAAGGGAAAGGAAGAGTATCTCACAAGAGCAACAACCATGCCAGAGACTATAGATTGGAGTTTCACAAAGTGGAAGATTGAAAATAGTATGATCATGTCACAACTTATCAATTCCATGAATAATGACATAGGTGAAAATTTCTTGTTGTTTAGGACCGCAAAAAAATATGGGATACAGCTAAAGAGACATATTCCAACTCTGAAAATACTTCGGAGCTGTTTCAGTTTGAATCAATACTTCATCAACTTCACTTATTCGAAACTCATTCATGGACATGTCTAAAAGATGCAGCAATATACATGCTGTAATAACTCATATTTTGACCTAATGAAATTTATTTTTTCATGAGTCATTAGAAGTCCAAATTACAAACCGTCTTTGTCATAACATAGATATCGTAGTACTTTAATTACACTAATTTTTCTGTAAGTTTTGGAAATTGATAAAAATCTTTAAAAAAAATTGACACCTGCTAGTACAAGTGGAGGATTTTGGGACCGTTAGGTGTGCATTTAGCAAACCAATTTTACCAAAAATTTCTAAATATGATGGGATATTTTATGAAATATTTTTCTATAATTTTTAGAGCTCTAAATTTGAAAATATAAAAGAATCTATAAAGGTTTTTTTACTACTTAAAAAAATTAAATAATAACATAATTAGATTTATATTATATTATTACTTTATTATAAATATCTTAAGCCGCCATCAGTTTAAAGTTTTTAAATAGAGAACTGTTAGGAGAATTAAGAAACAAAAGAGAGCTGAGAGAAAATAAAGTCAGTATTTGTAGGTCGTGAAGCAATTTTTGATAGTCGGTTCTATTGAAAATTTGCTCATCTCAAGTTAAGGAACCATTATCATATTTTTTATTTCAAAGATTGTGTATTTTATATTTTCTGCATTTTAATTTGGTCAAAACTTATAAAAGTTATGATATCTAAATTTTTAACAAATTTTCAACGTATAATTTTTGGTATGTGATAGATGTCATCAATAAGAGCATTTTGACTAATATTATTGAATTTCATCTGCTAAAATGAAAGTTATTGTATTTTGTGCGATTCCTACTGAATAGAACTAATTAGATATTTTATTTAAGCACACTGTTAATAGAAGTATTGTGAATGAAAGTGAGCATGTGATTGGGTAATAGTTTGTCGCTATTACTAGTATAATAATGTGATAATAATATGTATGAAAACAAGTAAAAGTTGGTTTCACTGATGTTAGCTGGAGATTGACTGACCTGTATAGAATGATGGACCGACAAGCTTTTGCTTTATATATTATGATTAGGTGTTATCCTGTACTGATTTACTTGATACACTAATTAGGAGATATAAGGAGTTATTATTGTTCCGACAAGAAAAAAGTTCCGACTCTCTTTACTAAGCCCACAATTATTAACTACCTTACTACTGAAAAACACAGCCTAAATTAGGATTTCATACTTGTTTAGTATGATTACTAAAATGCATGTTACTAATTTATTGTTATTGTATGACCTTACAATTGTTGTACTGATTTACTATTACTGTACAGATTCATTGTTACTTCATTATTTTACTACTACTGCCACCAGCTTTGTTGATGACATTCTACTGTTACTATTACCAATATGAACACCAATATTTTTTGATACTACTGATTCATTGCATTGATACTGAGCACGTAATATGATGCATGTGCATACATTTATATGATTTTACTGCCTTAATATGATTCTAACAGTTCTTCTCAATACTTTTGTTTTTTCGCTTTATACAATTTTTTTACTGATTGATAGTGATGGTTGATTTATTAATTCGACACCTCTACTGATTTACTAGTTTCTCCATTGTACTATTATGCTGGCTTTTGTACTGTATTGTTTTATCATTTATAGACTTTATTGCTACTTTATATAAGTTTTACTGGTGTTACATTAATTCATAATCGCATAACATTACTGCTATGATTTGATTGCTGACGTGCATATTATTCATTTGTCATGCTTTGAGTTCAGTTGTAGAATTTAATTATTAGTTGAGCTTTTGAGCTCATTATACGTTGTTACATGATTTAAGGTTAAGGCGAGATAGCAGAGTTGTGAGATTGACCATGAACGTTAGAGTTCATTTTCTTATCATTTTAGATATTCTTTTGTACGCAGAACAGAATATGTGTGATATGATTATATAGATCATGAATAGTGTAAATGATTTTTGATAAAATAAATACAAATGTATATATTGATATTTTGATCGATAGTTTTATTTATGCTGATATTTATATTGATAAAAGAAATTAGGTTGCTTTGGCTATTATATATTAAAAGATAAAAAAATAATTCTTCTAAATTAGATTATGAGGCATCACTCAAGCAGATTGTGGAACAAGAAAGGTTGTTCAAGTTTTTTCTTGGGACTTAACCACGACTTGGATAATGCTAGAGGTCGAGTCATGGGCACCAAATCTTAGGGAGGCTTTCTCAGAGGTTAGGTGTGAAGAAAATATAAAGAAAGTGATGATGAGATCTAAGGAACAACCCGCATCAACGTTAGATGCATCTTCCCTTGCTGTCCAATCATCTAACAACAATGGTTCAAATCGTTAGAAAGGGGAAGGCTTTGATGTGATTACTGTAAAAAACCAGTTCATTACAAGGAGACTTGTTGGAAGCTCTCCATGTCAAACCAGTTGATTGGAAACTAAAGACAGTTTGATAGAGACAGCAAAGCACATGTGACTTCCAACTCTGAGAGTGCTCCTGTTCCCGAGCCTAGCCCATTTAGCAAAGAGCAGATACATTTGCTGCAAAAATTGTTTAGCCAAGTTGGTAGCAGTAAGATTATTGGGACAAGTTTGGTTGCTCAAACAGATTCACATACTTCCTTCACTACTAAAAAAGGAGACATGAGACTGTGGATACTCGACATTGGTGCTTTTGATTATATGACAGAAGATGCTGCCCTTCTCCAAAATTATAAGCCAAGTAGTGGTCAATCGTCCATATTGCTCATGATTCAAATTCAAAAATTGTTGGAATAGGTTCCATCCAACTTACTAAAGAGTTGTATCTCAACTATGTCCTTCATGTTCCAAACTTGGATTATAATCTTTTGTCCATTAACAAATTGGCTCGTGACCTTCAATTTGTTACTAATTTTATCGAAATTTATGTGTTTTTAAGGACATAAAATCAAGGAAGATGATTGGCAGTGTTGAACTATGCTTCGAGCTCTTCTCCTCCCATGTGACCGATCCCCAAAACAAGTTTCTCAAACAAGTTGCGTCCAATCTTAGCGTCTATTAGAATCTCTCAATTTTGTGTCCAATTATAATATCAGTAAAGATAATAAAATTATATTATTACACTATCGCCTTAGTCATCCAAGCTTTATGTATCTTTGCAAAATTATTTCCTAAATTATTTATAAAAAAAGTTCCTACATCTTTTATTATGAAACTTGTCATATTGCAAAGCATACTCGAACTGTATATCCTCAAATTCCATACAAACTTTCGACTGCATTTTCTTTGATCCATGTATAGGGTCCCTCAACGATCAAAAATGTTTTAGGCACTCGATGATTTGTGACATTTGATGATAATCATATAAGGGTAACATCGAGTTTTCCTTCTGAAAGAAAGTTAGAGGTCGGACAATTTTTTCAAACCTTAAATCTTATGGTTCAAAATCAAATCAACTCTACAATTTAGGTACTCATGTCAGACAATGCTAGGGAACACTAATAGTCTAAATGCCTACTTTCAGAACCATGGGATTATCCACAAAAGTCTTATGTTGACACCCCTCAACAAAATGGAGCAACTTACAGCAAGAATCGACATCTCTTGGAGGTTGTCCAGTGTTTTATATTTTCCTTTAATATTCCAAAATAATTTTGGGGGGAAGTCATTCTCACAGTTACCTTTTGATCAATCGTATGCCATCCAGAGTTCTTAATTTTCAATCTCCACGTCAACTTCTGAAAAAATTTCCTCACACGTGCAACTTCATACGATTTATCATTGAAGGTATTTGATTGCACGACATTTGTGTATCCTCAACAACGTAACACCTTTGATCATAGAGCAAATAAGTGTATTTTTCTAGGATGTCTCTTTCTCCAACTAAAAAAGGTACAAATGTTATTCTCACACCAACAAAAGATTTTACACCATCATGGATGTCTCTTTCTTTGAGCATATGTCCTATCCCAAATCTCATGTTCAAGGGGAGAGCATGAATGAACATCAAGTTTCGGAGTTCGTTTTCAAGTCTATGCCCTTCTCCCACTCAAAGTCACCAACTTCTTCTCAATCTGTTCTTGTGCAAAAAGACCATACACAAAACTTGTCCACACTCATGCATGTTCAGTCATATGTCCAACCCACAAATGTTTCTTCTCTCGTGCCTGCCCAATCTATGGCTCCACAGCTTGCTAATGAGAATTTTAAAGTCTACATCATGAGAAGGAAAAGACATGAGCTAGAGCACAGACATAGCAAGCATGTGTCCAAGATATTGACACAATTAAAAATCCAACTCAATAAAATATAGGTATGAATAAGGCTGGAGATGTTCCAATTCTAAACATTGATGACTCAACCATGTCGATTGCATTGAGGAAGGGTGTTAGGAAATGTACAAGTAATCCAATTGGGAATTCTATTACTTATGAAGGGCTATCACCATCTTATAAAGCATTTGCTGCTTCTCTTGGTGATATCTAGGTTCTTTGCACAATACAAGAGGCATTACAAAATTCAGAGTACAAGAAGGCAGTACAAGATGAGATTGATGAACTTAGAAGAATGAACATGGACTATTACTGATTTGCCAACTGGAAAAAGGTTTGTGGGGTGCAAGTGGATTTTCACTATAAAGTTTTGAAAGATTCAAGACTTGGTTAATATCTAGAGGACTTATATAATCCTATGGGATAGACTATCAAGAAATTTTTGCTCCTGTCATAAAGCTTAACACTATTAGAATTTTTCTCTCATTGAATGTCAATCAAGATTAGTACTTGCAACAACTAGACATAAAAAAAATATCTTTCTAATTGGTGACCTTGAAGAGAAAGTCTACATGGAAATCCCACCTGGTTTTGAAAAAACGTATGGCAAAGAATCAAGTTTGCAAACTCAAGAAGGCCTTGTACGGCCTTAAATAATGTCCTCGAGCTTGGTTTGACAGATTCACAAAGGCTATTTTGAAGCTAGGCTACATACAAGGTCAAGCTGATAATACCCTATTTGCCAAGAAATCTCATGCTGGAAAAATTGCTATATTGATAGTCTATGTAGATGATATTATTCTCTTAGGGAATGATGGAGAGAAATTATAAAATTTGAAGAACTATTCGTCAATAGAGTTTGATTTTAAAGATCTTGAAAATCTTAAATATGTTCTTGAAATGGAAGTGGCTAGATCAAGAAAGGGCATTGTTGTTTCTCAAAGGAAATATACTCTAGATCTTATAGAGACCGGTATGCTTGGATGCAAACCTATTGATACTCCTATGGATAGTCAAACGAAACTTGACACCGAAAAAGAAAGTACATATAAAGATGGTGGGATATAACAGAGACTTGTTGGACGTCTGATCCATCTTTCACACACTCGATCAGATATTGATTTTACAATGAGTGTTATAAGTCAATTCATGCACAATCCTATAGAGGAACACATAGGAGTCAATAGGATTCTTAGATAATTAAAGATGACATCAGGAAAAGGTCTATTCTTCAAAAAGTCTAAGAATTGTGATACTGAAGTGTATGCAGAAGCAGCTTGGACAGCAAACCACATTGAAAGACTATAAACTTTTGGGTACGATTCTTTTGTCTGGAACTATGATGCACAGACACGGACATGGCAACACGGACACGGCTTTTTTTTATATAATATAGGACACGGACACGGCGCAGACACGGCAATACATTTTTTTATATAATGTATATATATTAATGTAATATCATATTAAAAATGACAAACAATAATAAATGAATGCATGATAACTTTTCTAGTTTATAATATAAAATATTTAGTAAAAATGTCTAGTACAACCACAAAAATATAAACAAATAATCACTTACTACAACATCAAGCATTCAAGCTTCAACTACTAGGATTAGCTTTAGAGGTTTGTTTTTAGCATTTAATATCATCATCATTGAATATCACTGCTATCAACTCTGGTTCAACAAGAAAAAGATTTGTAATTGTGCAAAAACAGAGGAGATGAAAATACCTTCACTGCCAAAGAGAAATAAAAATGAGAATATTCGATGAAGGGTATTAACTGCAGACGTTGATTTGGTGTTGTGGATAGAAAATAAGAAATTTAGTTTAAATCTCGCCAAAATAAGAAATTATATTTTAAAAAAATTATAAAATATTTAAGATACGCGTGTGACACGCGTGTCCAATTTGTTTTTAATATTTTTTTAATCGGACATGTTTTCGGCGTGTCCGACACATGTCGGAGGAGTGTCGGACGAGTGTCGTGTCGGACACGGTGTCGGACACTGCACGCCTCTTTGAGGAGAAGTGTCGGTGCATCATAGGTCTGGAATAATCTTATTACCTGGAGTAAAAAGCAATTAGTAATACCCAGAAGAAGTGCAGAAACTGAGTGCTGATTTTTGGCATACAGAATTTGTGAAGCCATTTGAATAAAAAGGGTCGCTTCATCTCCTATTCTAATGAAGTGTAATAATCAGGCCTATCAGCATAGCTAAGAATCTCGTGCATCATGACATGACTATGGACATTAAAATTGATACAGTTCATCACAAAGAAGGTGACTAATGAAACTGTTAAATTGAAAAACATTGCTAACAAGCAACAAATTGCAGATATCCTTAACAAAAATCTACCTAGACCTAACTTCGAAGACTTAACTTGTAAGCTTGGATTATATGAAATATATTCACAGCTTGAAGGGGTGTGTGGAATATTTAAAAGTCAAAGTTAGGGAATTTATTTTACAAAAGTATTTTTAAAAATAAAAGGAGAAATCAATTGTTATATTCTCCTATCATTATGTTTTTATTTTAGGAAAGTATTTTTATGAATAAAATGAGAGATCACGTATAATCTTCTCTCATGATTATGTTTCTTAATTTTAAGAAAAAATTATTCTCCTATAATATTATTTCCTAAAATTAGGAGAGAATTAAACTAGTTAATTATTTCCGTTATTAGGCACTTTTTAGTATACATATATACATATAGAGATATAGTACCTCTTTTGTATAGGAGTGTCAAAATGGGTTTTAGGATGGGTTCGGGTCTAACCCAAAACTAACCAGCCCTCAACTCGTCTAACCTAAACACAACCCGATCACACAAACACATACCTCTGTTTAAAATTGAGCAATTAGAGGCGCGCCTTTGCGCAATTCCTCCCAAAAATGCCTCATAACCTACGCAATTCCAAGTCTTTAAGAGGCGTACGCCTCACTAGGACTGAGGCGCGCCTCATAGGCGCAATTGCGCAATTGTGCGCCTCACTGGGATAGGGCCCACTCACTTAAAATGAACCCTTTTCTCTCCTTATACCCGAAAGCCTTCAGCAAACCCAACATTTCCCCCTCCCGCACGCTCCAGTTCGCGAAACAGAGATCCCGCACGCCGTCGACCTCCTTCCCGCCGCTTCTCCCGCCGGCGCCGCCTCTCTCCGGCGAAGTAGAAACTTCTGGCCGCCCTCTAGGAGTACTCCACATTGGATTTTAGGTATTTTTATTAAGTTTAGGGTTATAATTTTCAAGTTTAAGAAAAACTAGGGTTTAGGTTTTTTTTTTGTGTGTGTATTTGGTTTTTTGTTTTAGGAGACATGATTAGAGGTAAAGAAAAGACGAATACGTCATTGCGGAGGGACCCTTTTTGGAAGTATAGTGTACAAGTTGACATTGGCGGTGGAGAGAAGAGCTATGTTTATTTGAAATGTAATTTTTGCGATAAAGTGGTGAAGGGAGGTGTTACCCGCATGAAGGAACATCTATCATGCTCGCACAAAAATGTAGCACCCTGTGCAAAAGTGCCGGACAATGTGAAGGAAGAAATAAGTGCTTACATGAAGAAAACTATCACTGCTAAACACTTACAACAGGAGCAATTTGATGAAAGGGTCGAGCATGGTGCTTATTTTGGGAGCGAGAGTGGAAAGGGCTCTTCCTCCACTATACATAATAGAGGTGCACGGGGTCCTATGGATCAGTATATGATTACTCCAGGTGTGGATAGAGAAGCAGAGATGGTGCCTGCAGCTGGTACTAGAGAGGGTCGGCGACAGGTTTGCATGGATATTGGGAGGTTTTTTTTTAGAATGCAATACCATTTAATGTTGCTACATCGCCTGCCTATTTCAGTATGTTGCGGTCTGTAGGATTGTATGGAAGAGGGTTGAAGGCACCTTCCATGTATGAGTTGCGAACATGGATTTTAAAAGAGAAGCTGCAGAACACAGAGCGGAGCATTCAGGAGATTAAAAGGACATGGATTGAGACTGGTGTGACTATTATGTCAGATGGATGGTCTGACATGAAGAGCAGGAGCTTGATTAACATCCTTGTTAACAATCCCTACGGCACGGTGTTCTTACGATCAGAAATAAAGAAAGAATTCTAAATGATAAATTTTGGGCTACTGTAACCTATGCCATTTTGAGCACGAGACCCTTAATGCAAGTTCTACGCTTAGTGGATGCAGAGAAGAAACCAGGTATGAGTTTTATTTATAATGCTATGGATGAGGCCAAGGAGATGATTGCACACAACTTGGGAGGAGAGGAGGCAAGTTATAGGGAGATTTGGGATATCGTTGATGCTCGGAGGGAGGTGCAGTTACACCGACATCTACATGCAGCGACATATTATCTCAACCCTCAATTTCAATATTCAGAGAAGAAATCTTCAAATCCTGAGGTGAAGCTTGGTCTATATCATTGTATGGAAAGATTAATACCGGAGCAGGTAGATAGGGAGCTTGCAGATTTACAGCTTGTTCTGTTCCGGAATAAAGAGTTTTTTTTTTTTTTTGTTTGAATGCAGCAAAAGCAATCATTTCTAAACGATCTCAAGATATAATTATTTTGGTAAATGCAAAACACTTTATTTAGTTCTGATTATGTTTTTTTCTTGAAAACAGTTGAATGGTGGATCCAATTTGGTGATTCCACCCCTGAGTTACAGAGTTTTGCTGTAAGAGTGTTGGGCCACACTTGTTCTTCTTCTAGGTGTGAGCGAAACTGGAGTACATATAACCAAGTGCAAACAAAGAGAAGAAATTGGCTATCAACACTCAGAATGAACTCTCTCGTATATATTATGCACAACAAGAGGTTGAGAGAGAGGAGGTTGAGGAATAAGGGGTTGAAGGATGATGAGGACCCATTAGTGTGTGATGATGTGTCATCTGATAATGAGTGGTTCATAGATGATGAGACAGATTTGCCATTATCAGACTTACAGTTAGAAGATCTAAGTGTGGATGTCTTAAGGGGCGAAGCAGATCAAGTTGGCACATCCACTAGTACTACACCACACACATCCACTAGTTCTGCAGTACAACAATCAAGTAAAGGTATCCCACAACTTCTTATATGCTATTACATTACATTTATGTCAAGTGAGCAATGAATATGAATACATGATAATGATCTTTTCTCTTAATGAACAGGGAAGAGAAAAGTGAGTCATGTTGAAGATGATGATGACATGGCATTCATAGATACAATTGGAGAAGAAGATTCACTTGAAGACCCATTTAGTGATGGGATATGATTTCATTTTATATGTTTTTGTATTTTGGGAGTTTTGTTAAACTAATATTTTGTGATTTTGTACTTTGGGACATGATTTTATTGCATCTATTTTCTTATTTTTCACTATTTTCATATATCATTTAGATGTTTTTATTATAAGGTACAATATTGCTATTATTTTCCTGCTAAAACCCTTAATTTTTCATTTACGCAATTCTGTGTTCGTGAGGCGTACGCCTCGAGGCTTAATTACGCAATTTTAAACCTTGACACATACTTGTCAATAGTGAATGGAACACTACGGCGCAAAGTTCCTAATGGAGCTATGGCGCATAGCATACGATGTGGTGCGAGCCATTTTAAACATGTTGCACAATGCATATATATATATATATAAAATAATACATATACATATACAGCCATAGCGCACCACCATTTTGAGCATAATTTAGTCTGACATGCCAAATAACAAAAATGATAGCTTTAATTCCTACAAAAAGTTAAATCCTTTAAAATTTTTTATATTTTATTAATTTGATGTTTAATTAAGTAATAATTAATTATGATATTAATATATAAACCTGAAATTTTAATTATAAATAATTTTAAACTTATAACATGCGCCATTTGCACCACCATTTGCATATTCCCAATGCATGGCACAAATAAACGTCAACCGTGCCAAGTAAATAGTGTCTTATGTGTGTCGACAAGTTGCACGCCATAGCACACACCATTTTGAGCCGTTTGACATGTATGCATAAACGAGCCTGAAATATGAACCTGAACTTAACCAGCCGAAAACTCAGGTCAACCCCACCCGACATGCTGACCTAAGCGAGTACAGAGGAGGCGAGCATCTGTAAAGCGTGGGGACGTGTGGCACAGGGGTGAGAGTAGGTGCGGGTAGGATGGAAGAATGTTATGGGGGCGGGAGGCACGAGTCTGCCAGTGCGAGAGCACGATGCGGTACAGGCGCGCATACCAGTGCTAATGCAGTGCGCTAGCGGTGATGTGCATGCGGGATGTGGGTGGCGGGTTATTTTTAGGTCATTTTTGGGTTAGCGAGTTGACCAAGACATGACTCAATTTTTCAAATAGGTTATGAATTGGAGCCCGAACCGAACCCGTTTGTTAAACTGGTTGACCCGAAACCAAATTTTTTTTGTCAAGTTCGAGTCGAATTTTTTGGTCATGTCATAAATTGACATCCAGACTTTTTGTACAAGAAGAATAATTAAATAAGAAATTCTTTAGTTTTCATTAATTGTGTTAGCACATAATTTATTTTATATGAGATCTTCATGGGATGAAACCAAATGGATTCTCAAGTCCAACATAATTTTTCTAAGTCTATGTTTAAATGCTCTCTTCCACAACTTCATGTATGACTCATATATTTCATTCCTCTGTAGCTTAATTTTTAACACCTTTGTTCTTAAATACTTCTACTAAAATACTTAAAGTATATGATGTTCTCTTAACCTTCAAAAAATTCAATAAAATTTTTCTTTAATAAACATTGCAATATCACCCATAACTATCCAAATTTCAAGAACTATATTAGATGGTTTACTCTTATGCATGTTCTTCAAAGCAATCGAGTTCTTCAAATCAATCAATTATATAACTCATTATTTTGTTAGTTATCATACCGGCCCCACCCACCCCCCACCCCCTTGAGAAAAATAATTTCTTCCTTAAAATTATGCTTTAATAGTTAACTCAAACCTTAAAATCATGCCTTGTACAAGAAGGCTATATTCTAGGCAGATGGAATTTTAAGAGTTCAATCTCTAAACCCCATCATTTTTAGCACATTCTAAAGCACGAACCATGATGGGATAGATACATTAACTGCTAGCTGCCTTATTAGGTTTTGAAGTGCCAAAGCCTTGCAAAAATAACTGCTATCAAGGGTAATAATAGCAAGTTGCCCCTGGTACTTACAATTGTCCATAATTTATGGATAGGCCCATGCTAAAAGAATTAAGCTCAGGAAACAAGGTTTTGAGCAGGTTGCATGCTTACAATAATAGCCAACTTTAAAATAAAATAAAAAATTGAAATCCTAAGGCTATGCAATATGTTTGCAAATTTTTTTAGTTTTTGACACAAAAGTTACTTCATAAAATTGCACCTTCACGTCAACATCCTTAGACGTCAGCATAAATGATATTACCTAAAAAATACAATATAAGTGAAAGAAACAAGACAATCAAGTATGAAGGTTTGATAGGACATTCAAGTTTGAAGGTGTATTATATCAGCTACAGTGGAATGCTATTTTTGTTTTTTGGGTAACAAACATCTGGAAAGAATTAATTCAGCCAATTAATTTAAAAGAAGTTTAGAACATGTTCAATGATTCCAATTAAATTAAGTTCTTACCAGCTCATTGCATGGCTTGATAGGAGCAATCTTAGTATTGAAAACACAACCGGAATCACTATCGCAAGGATGACAGCAGAAGCATGGATCAGCATTCCTAACAGGCATGTCACAAACTTCAAACACTTGAAACTTCAAGAGTTAATAAAAAAACAATCAATGAAAAATCTACCATAACAATTATTAGTCCAACAATTATATAAAGCAAAGGTTAAAACAGAAACAAAAGTTATGAGATATAGCAATTTAAGATAATTAAAGAATCTAAAGTTTAATTCTGGCTGGAAAAGGCCATTTTCAACCAAAACAAATAGATAAAGAAAAGAAACAAAGCTGCAAATGCAATCCCATGCACAGCACCAAAGACATTAAGGAAAAGGCACTCATGGCCTTGGAAAACAGTACCTCTAACTTGGAAAGAGGAAAGAGCATTTGATTTCACAAAAAATAAAAAAAATAAAAAAATAAAGAAGAATGAACCAAGCGCAAGCCTTCTTTTTAAGTATCCCAACTAAAATCTCCATTCTTTTGCCCACCCACCTACTCTGACCTGCTAATTGAATGAACTATTTTCTACGTTCAGACAATTCTTGCTCATTTCGTTCTCGCACTTCTTCTTTCAAGCCCTTTCTCACTTGTACACAGTTCACAGATCAGCCACAATGCTGCTAGGGAAGGCTTTAACTTATAAAAAGCTCTCCCCACCCCTCTTTAAAAAAAAAAAATTAACTGTTCATGTCAGATGAATATAAAACAAAACATCTAACTTAGAAAGTGTAAAAGGAAGGCAAATAGGCTATGTCATGCTGCAGAGCATCAATGACTACACTTTAACAATGATCATGCAAATAAGCAAATCATCCTTATTTCATTTTAATTTAGAGGGGGCATAATATGAGGATGCAAAGCTAGAGAATTAATAATATTCACATAATTCCTCAAGAAATAATTGTGAAGCAAATGAGAACAGCATACCTATTATCAAGCCAGAAAAGGTTGACAAGGAAGAGCGTAATGCAATATTTGGGTACTGAAGCAACAGTGGCATGAAGAGGAATACGACCACGGGAAGACTGTGAAGTAAAAACGCTGTTTTTCTTGAGTAAAATATCTGGAACACAGAAGGGTGCCAAGCTGTGTTATTTAAACGCTTACACATATACACTGTCATCAATCAACAGAATACAAGGAATTGTACCCCATGCCATTCAGCTTAAATCACAGGTATGATGTAATAAGTACCATGAAGAGAGACAGGTAGTCAAAGTATACAGCACGATCATTACTTTTCTTGGTTGCAGGAACTTCCAGATTTCTCTGTTTAGAATTTAGCAACATCGTGGAACTTGCAAATGCATGAAGCAATCGGATTATATTCTCCCCACGTGCTTGGATGCTTCCGGGTCTGGTTTGAAATAGTCCAAAATTTAAACCCAAAAAAATAATAATACATTCAGAATGAACTGATAGGACGAGAGATTATTACGTGCGGTGTCCGGACCATCCGGAGGCGAATCCGAACGCGCAACATCACCCGGATGCACCGGGCCCCGGGTGATGTGGCGCGTCCAGATTCGCCTCCAAAAGAATCCGGACGCCGCACGTAATAATTTTCCTGGCAGGACAGGCTAAAGCATAGTTTGCAATTTCAGCACATACAATAATCTTTCCATTGTATCGTAAGATGTATGATAATAATAACCGCCCAGGACAAAGATGATATCAAGTCCTGGAATATTGCTATAATCTTCAGCAAGAATTCTGTAATCTGTATCACCAGGAATAACACCAAACGCATCCTGAAAAAAGAAAAATGAGACAAGGGATATGCTGTTTGAACAAGAAGCATATGAATAGGGAAATGCATGAAAATAAGAGAATGAAGAAAAAAAGTTTTAAATAAGAAAATATTGGCAAAAAAAAGTTTCGGCCAATTAAAAAATTGATACAAGCCTGCCCAGTATAACTTTTAACTTTTGGCCAGCGGGCCTAAATAAAAATTATGAAAATTAAACAAGGATTCTCTTCTTTCAAGCATACCCTAAGGCTTCAGT
Organism: Dendrobium officinale; assembly: GCA_019514585.1. Lineage (NCBI taxonomy): Eukaryota > Viridiplantae > Streptophyta > Magnoliopsida > Asparagales > Orchidaceae > Dendrobium > Dendrobium officinale. Next base: position 8,071,386 of record CM033690.1, read on the forward strand.
TTTTATCAATACCACACAATACAAAATTATCTTTATTTTTTTATTTTAAACCACCAACATTGAGGAAGCGTTAAAACATGAAACAATCACCACAGTTGCTGATAGCAAGCCTAGTAATGCTAGATTCTTTGTAAATATCAACATTCAATTGATTTCTAAATGCCTAGGAAATCACAGTATGTGGGCTAAAAAAATTCGGCCCCGGCCTCCCCGCCGCGCGATTTCTTCTTGCTTTTAATTCAGCTAGGGGAGTTTTAACGGAATAAGTTCCGGGGTAAATTTTGGAAGGCAGATGGGTTTGTAGATAAGACACTACCTAGAGATTTCGCCCTCATTTTACGAGGACTTTATGATTGAGTTCTGGTTTCCTATAGGCGCAAGCCCCTATAGTTAATTACCCCTCCCAATAACGAGAGAGAACTTTCGATTAAGGCTAGTCGTCGGGCTAGTCGTCGATCAGATACGTATAGAAATACGTGTTATCTGGCATATAGTAGCAGCATTGGATATTGGTATTGAGGATTGGAAGTTTGGGATTTGAAGGGTTTGGATATTGGGAATTGAAGAATTGAGTTTTTGGATTTGGGATTTGGTTCGGAAGATTTGATATTTAAACAGAAACTGCACCATCCTACACTTAAAGCGGATGGTGGGGGGATGGATGATGGGCCCGATCAAGATCCCATGGTTCCGTCGTCCCGGGCCATCGTGGTCCCTGGTCTACTTAGTCAGAGGAGGTAGTCGACCCAACCTGACAGAAGGATCCTTGTCGGCAACCATGGGTTGCTTCGTCCAAGGGGACCTTGTAGACCGGGGTGGATGTTTGTCTAAGGGGACAAATTTGAATCCACCTTAGCTGACAGAGGGCTTTGTGCCCTATCGATCATATCATATTGATTCATATCTCAAGGATTTGATGCCAATAAGGAGCGTATTGGCTCTGGCCATAACCGGTATATCGTGGTGCCATTTGGCGGCAAAACCACTCGGTTCAGAGGGCCCCGGGTCGTCGTAACCGTTTATCCTGCGGTGGCCATTTAGCGGCAGACCGCCGGTTAGAGGACACGTACTACGTCCTTACTGGCAGGAGATTGTTTGAGAATGGATCCTAGTGATATTTTCGACTAGTCATTTGGCTCTTTGTGAGCAAAAGTAAATTTTGATTTGTCCACCCCGGCAAACTGTTGCGGAGGGTGGATGGATTTTGCTTTAAGTTTTGGGATGGATAGTTTCATTTTTAAATATTTTTTTAGTTTTGGGATTTTGAGATTTTTGTAATTTTCTGGGATTTTGGGTGGAGCTTTGGATTTTTGGATTTTGGCATTGTGGGTGGAGTTTGAAAATATTTGGGGACCCCTCCGGTTGAGATAAACAATCAACACGGCCATCATCGGGGTGACCTCGAAGTCACTTGAAAAATATTTGAATTTTGTAGAAGTTTGAGGGCATTTTGAAATATTTTGTGAACCCCTCCGGTTGAAATCTGCATTCAAAACGGCCATCATCGGGGTGTACTTGAGGTCATTTCCATTTGTTGACTGAACCCTGTCAACTCGATCAAGCTATTGATCGAGGATTGGGTTTCTTATAGGCTTTGTGCCTTTGTTTAAGAATTTTCTTGATTTCAGGCCTTGAATGCCGAATATGAATGTATTGGAACAAATACATAGGTCCCCACAACTGTGTATCTATTTGATAGTTCGAACCCTGTCGACTCCTATTGATCCGTATAGAAGGATCGGGTTCTGTAGGCTTCATGCCTTTGTTTACGAATTTTCTTTGTTGAAAGCCTTGAAGGCCGAATATGAATGCTGTAGACGCCTTCTGTCTGCTTGTATCAGTGTTACAGATCCGGTGGCGATGAATTGTAGATCGTAGACGCCTTCTGTCTGCTTGTATACGTGTTGCAGATCCGGTGGCGTTAGATTTTGATGTTGACTCCCCCTTTTCTCAATCACCGGGGGGAGGGTTTTCTTTTGGACTTTTGAAATCCACTGATTGTCGCTTTGCTTTTAGGAGATCTCCCTTTGAGGTCGTCAGTGTAGTGGACTTTTTCGTACATCGGGTTGTTGTTGTACTCGAAATATTTAAAGATCTTGATCACCGTTGTTGTAGGTGATATTCATACTTGTGCCCACAGTGGTTCGTCGTGCCTACGATATATCCACTGTTGTTATCCACAAGTTGTTTGTAGCCATTTGCAGGGGGCCTCTCTATCCACTACGAGCTTCTAGAAAATGTTTGCAGGAGATTCATTCTTTCTGCATCATATCCACCCTTTCACCAATCTCGGGTGGTTGATAGTTGAATTTGTTTGTAGGAAGGCGGATCCTCCATCATTGGTCTCCCGTATCGCCTTCTCAATCAACAGGCGGTGGGCGATTGTCGTAGGAGATATTTGTACTTGTGCCCACAGTGGTTCATAGTACTTATGGTGTGTCCACTACTGTTATCCACAAGTGGCTCATGTTCATTTGCAAAGATCCGTTGTATTTGCTATGACCTCCTAGAAATGTTCATTGGAGAGCCGTTGTTTCTGCATCATATCCACCCTTTTCACCAATCTCGGGTGGGCTGATGTCTGCATTTATTTGCAGAGGATGGATTTTTAATTGCTGATCTCCAGTATTGCCTTCTCAATCAACAGACAATTGTAGGGATCGTCGTAGGGGATATTTATACTTGTGCCCACAGTGGTTCGATATGTTTATGAAGTACCCACTGTTGTTATCCACAAGCGGCTCGTATTTGTTTATAAGGATCCGTCGTGTTTACTACGAGCTCCTGGTAGTGTTCGTAGGAGACCCTTTGTTTTTGCATCACATCCACCCTTTCACCGATCTCGGGTGGTTTGATTGTACTTGCTTACAGGGGATGATCCTCTTTCATACACCGGGCTGTCCTTGTACTCCACATACTTGAAGATCTTGATCACCACTGTCGTAGGTGATATTCGTACTTGTGTCCACAGTGATTCATTGTACTTTCAATACACTATTGTTATCCACAAGTATTCATTTGCAGAGGACCGCTATACTCACTACGACTTCCTGAAAATGTTTGTAGAAGATCCATTATTTCGGTGCATCATATCCACCTTTCACCAATCTCAGGTGGGTTTGTTGTTGGGTTGCATTTGTTTGTAGAAATGGGTCCTCCATCATTGGTCTCCCGTATCGCCATCTCAATCAACAGGCGGTCGTAGGAGTTTGTGCATCGAGGTCTTGTAGCGTACTTTATGTCACTTTTGACCGTACGAGTGTTCTTGTAATTTGAATTTTCTCGTGTATAATACAAGTTTTGTCCTTCTGTGTGTTTGAGTCTGGATTAAGTCTCATTCAGACTCGGGTTCATCGAATTCACAACTCCCACTTGATGTTGTATAGCACGAATTCAAGAACGGATTCAAGTTCTTTAGTCGGCTCAAGTGCAATTCTTATCTGGATTCCTTGTTCCCCTCTTGATTTTTGATTTGAGCTCAAGTTTTGGTTCAATTCGAGTACTCGTTCAAGTTCAAATTGATTATCCAAGACCCTTTGAAGTTCTTTGCAAGTTCATTTTCATGTTCAAATTGACTTGAGTTTGGTTCAAATTTGATTTCATTTTATTTGGATCGGACCTTTATTAGTCATTTAGATTTTGTTCAAGTCCTTCAGCTTGAGTTCAATCAAGTTTGGCGGTCCACAAGTCCACAGTTTATGTTCATATTCCAAGAGTTCACTGCTCTTTCTCATTTGGTCAAAATTTTTGTTCTTTTGAGTTCAAAACAGGTCCGAGTGTAGTATTTCACCCGAAATTTCGGCAGCCTCCCGACGTCTCCCCCGTTTAGGGGAAAACTACGAGAAAACTGGGCCTTCCCACCACAGCCAATAAAGGCGTGCATGGTAGGTGCCCTCTTTCGAGGACACCTCGGCCGTGATTTTTCTTCCCACCACGGCCAATAAAGGCGTGCATGGGGTCTTTGACGGTACCTGTTACAAGAAAAGAGCAGTTTTCTTTCCCCCCGCCCGGGGGTACTTATGAATCATTCCGGCCGTACAAAGGAAAGAGTACGCCAGGCTCGCCTGGCCTCGCCGTGTGCGTCGAACCGGTTTCCCTCCTACCAAGCTCACTAAAGGCGTGCTTAGGTGGTTTGCCGGTCCGACACGCATGTCGAGACAGAAGGGTGTGGGTTGCTCACTTACCTCAACATAGGTGTCGTGTCGGTTGCCCCTCCTACCACGCTCAATAAAGGCGTGCATAGGTAGACCGCCGGCCCGACACGTTAGTCGAGATAAGAGGGCGAGGGTTGCTCGCTAACCTTATCGTAGGTGTCGCGCCAGTTTCCCTTCCTACCACGCTAAGAAAAGTGTGCATAGGTGGACCACTGACTCGCCACGCATGACGAGGTAAAAGAGCGAGAGGGTAGGCGACTGTCCGCCTCGTCGTAGGCGTCGGATCGGGGTCCCATCCCACCACGCGCAATAAAGGCGTGTATAGGCGGTTTACCGATCCGTCGAACACGTCGAGGACGGAAGCCTGAGTTTAGGGGTTATACCTTCGGGGCCGGTGGACCGGCGGTGGAGGTTCGGAGACTGAAGCGGGAGAAGGATTTGCAAAACCCCCCTTTTGTATTAATATTAATTAATTATAATTAATAATAATTAAATTCAATTAATTATAACTAATTATAATTAAAAATAATTAATTAAAAATAACATAATTAATTATGATTAAGTTTAATTAATCATAATTAATTAAGAGTCATTTTTAATTGATTATAATTAAAAATAATTAAATTATAATTAAAATAATTAATTAAGATTAATTACAATTAATTAAATTTAATACAAACATTTTTTATTTGTTTCGGTTTGACGGATTAGTGGGATTTGGCCGAAGAAGCTCGTGTAAGGGAGAAAGTTACTTACACAGCCCGCGAGCTCCTGTGCTTGCTTCCGATCGGACAAGAGGGGAACGTCAACGAGGGAGCAAAGTCGGACGGCCTCGAGGAGGCGAAGCAGCACGCGAAGGGGGTAAGTTAACTTCACGGCCGAGCGAGCTCGTGTTCTCACTCCCGATCAAAATGTCGTCGCTTCCGAACCGACCGAAAGGGGAAAGCCGTCTAAGGAGCGAAGTCGATCGGCCAAGGGGGAGAAAGGCACGGTGGAGGAAGAACAAGGCAGGGAGAAAGTTATCTTCACAGCCGAGCGAGCTCCCGTTTCAGCTTCCGATCAAAATGGCGTAACTTCCGATCCCGACAGGAAGGGAAAGTCGTCGATCGAGTGAAGTCGGACAGCCCTGGAGGAGTCGGAGAAGGAGTGGAGTCGGAGAGGGAAGATCGGGATAGCGTTCGCAGGAGAGCTCGGAGAGGCCGAAGGCCTTGCATCTGCGACCTTTTAACGACTCCAAGCAAGTCGTGTGGGCGACGTGGGAAGAATTGACGAGAGATCGTGCGAGGAGAGGCGACGACGTGCGTAGGTTAGGCGACGACGTGCGTAGGTTGTGCGACGTGCTGCGGCAGGGGAGCAGGTATGCACGATCTTTTTTTTTTTCTTTTTTGTTACAGCTTACGGGTCAAAACAGTACAACATAAAAATAGAACATAAGTAGCTAGGGAAAACAAATATAATCATGCAAACGGATAAAAGAATCACAAGCTATGATTATGTGGAAATTTAACCAACCTGTTAACCAGGACTTGAACGACCCAAGAATCCAGTGGCCAAAACTATTTACAGAATTACATGATTTAATCAAAGCTATTTACCCTGTCAACTAAATAAAAGGATAAAAATAGTTCATGTAACTCTTGAATAAAATTGATGGAAACACAAATCTTTGCATGCTCGAACAAAAATTTTATATGAAAGTTGTATATCGAGGCAATTTAGAAGATTTATGGCACAGATTCCACATAAATATCTTTCAACGAGTAATAAAAAAGAAAAAAAAATCTCATGCTTACATTTTAAAGACTGAAAAAGCTTTTAACATGCATGACAATTGAAGCATGACACAACAAGCAAAATCCAGATAAAATGATTGTCCTAACAAATTGTTGCGTGCTAGAAATAATGTCATTAGAGAGAGATACTGATCATCTTAACAAAAATTTTTGCATTACTCACGTCACATATAAAGCTGGGGGTGATGGAAAAAATTGTTAAGTAATTTTGGGCTAATGATATAATATTTGACAATTGATGAATTTTGCACTGATCATTATTTTACAGATGTGCTACTGAATATCAATGAAACAGTAGGCCTTTTATAGCAAGAGCATTTTATAACAAGTTTGTTATCCCAAGAAAACTAACTTATGATCATGTCTAGCATACAACAACAACAACAACAACAAGACTTTTATCCCACTATGTGAGGTTAGCTACATTAAATTTTTTCTCCATTATGTCCTATTAAGAGCCAAATTATCATTTAAATCTAATTAAAAAATATCATTTCTAATACTTTCTAAGTCTTCGTAGGTCTACCTCTACCTTTCTTAACATAAAAATCTACCTCTACTTCTAAATATAATCATGTCTTGCTTGATGTGAATAAATTGAATCATCGTTATCTTCAAGAGCTTATGCATTCACTTTCTTATGGGCAAGTTATATTAGTTTATAGTCAGTATTATCTTTTAATAAATTTAATTTTAATGTGATTCCAAAATTAATTTGTTTAATAATTATGTCAAATCAAAGAAACATAATAACATACATGATAAAGAAGTTACACCTGATTACATACAATCACAAACGGATCATTTATATATCAACTTCTTAATTTATGCATATTATGATATAGTGTTATCTTTTGAATTGCACTATGTTGTGTTATATCTCTTGGATTACACTATATCTTATCAATCTTGAAATTAAAAATACATATAGTAGGTTTATTTCAAAACAATTGCATTCATTTATGGCTATTTTACCACCAAGTAATACCTCATCTTTATGTACTTATTGTTTCAGTGTTTTTCATATCAAGCCGACCTCGATTAACTGGATTCAAGCCCGATTGAGCTCGATCGCGCTCGATCAACTCGATCGAGCATCATCGAACTAAATTGGCCCAAATCGGACCTTAATTGAGTCAAATTAAACTCAAATTTTCCAATTAAAATCAAATCAATCAAGATCAACCCAAATCGGTCCAAATCAAACCCAATTTAGCCTCGTCGAGCCTTGTTGAACCAAATTTGACTCAATTCGGCGCCAATTCAAGTTCAACTTCACAAAATAGACTCAATCGGACCTCATCGAACCTAAATAGACTCAAATCAATCTAATTCGAGTTCAATTCGGGCACAATTTTGGCCCATTAGCCTAATCCATGTTCGATTTCATTCCAAATAGGTTCAATTTGACTTTCTAGCCAATCTAAATTATTTTCCAAATTAGGAAATTAGATCCAAGGGCTAGAATTCAAAGATCGGTTGTTGTAGGGTCTTTTACCTATGATTTTTATGGCTAAGGCAGGGATTTGAGCGCAGGGAAATCCTATCGCAGAGCAGAGCCTCGTTCGACGTATAGAGAGAGTGAATACGGGAGGGACCATTCCATTCAGCCTCTGGCTTGCGCATCTGAGCAAGAAAAGGGAGAAACTGGCATGTTTGTGTGATATGTTCCACAGAGTGTGAGAGAGAGGTGAAGGCCATATCGGACGGATCCCAGTGTGCGTGCGGGTTTTCCATAGGTCGTGTTCGCCCGATCCCGACAAGAGGATAGAGAGTGTGAAGAAGAGAGCCAAAGCCTACGGCTCTCTCGTTGTCGTGTGACCCAGATAGAACTAAGCGGTCGACCCAAGGTGCTCACACACGTCCGACCTATCCAAACCGAGGGATACCGTTCGGCTCCTACGTGCGACAACCCTCTAGTTGTGATCAAGCAGCTAGAAACGGGCCTATCACTTTGCGCACGACCTAGCCGGGTTGAGACCTTCAGAACCGATGGCTTCTACATGTATCTAAACCAAATCCAGCTATCTACACCTTCATTCCAATAATCAAGGAAGGTTTGGGAGCTTCTTCTTCCCCTCCTACTCCGGCAACCTCAAGATAGAAAAATCAGTGTTCGGAGCATCTTGGACAGTGATCTTCTTCCACCTCCATCAACTCTGGTGACTTCTTGATGGTGAAATCGATTTCCGGAGCAGTTTGGATAGCAACGAGAACATCCGGAGCAGTTTGGACAGCAACAAGAACATTCGGAGTGGCTTGGATAGGTGACTTCTTCCCCTTTCTTGCTTTTTTCAAGGCGAGGGCATACCGGTAGCACTGTGATTTAACCCGGCGAGGTAAGATCTCTCAAACTTAGGAAAATCCTATTAGACCGGTCCACTGGACCGGTCCAGCCGGTCCTCACGGGACCGGCTCAGACGCGAAATGTCGCGTGATCTCCGCCTCCTTGGGAGATCGGGCGGGCCGACAGCTCAAACGGAGCGTTTTAGGAAGGATTTTTGGGGGGTTTTAGAGAGAAATTTGAATGTAGGGATTGTTTAGGGAATTCCTTTTGATTTGTATGCATTAAATAGTTGATTTTTGCTAGGGTTTGGGCATCTTGAATTTGGCTGAAATTTGAGATCTCGTAGATTTAGGTTTTCTTTGGGCTCTAGCGGCGTCTAGAGATTTGGGAGAGTTCGATCCTCCTCTCGAATTGAGGATCAATTGTATCTTGCTATTTTATTCATCGACTAGTGGAATGCAAGCTTTTCTTTGAGTTTTCTCTCAGATTTCCTTATCGTTTTGCTGTTTTTCTGCTGTAAACAGCAGATTTCTGCTGTATTTCTATTGTGGACAGCAGTTTCCATCGGATCAACTTCAGTTTTGATGAGAAACACTTGGGAACTCAAGTGTTTCCTATCAAATTGGTACCAGAGCATCGTTTTTGGGACCTTAGGCGGCTGAAATCCTGATTTTTCAGCAAGCTTTTGGCTTCCGGAAGTGATATTTTTGAGATCCATTGGGAAGAAAGATGGCCGGAAAGAAGGTTGACATCTTGGAAGGCGAAGTCGGCCAATTGAAAGCCGATTTGGAGGAAAGATTCTTCAACCTTCAAAATCAAATCACCTCCAACAATGAAAGGTTGGAGGGGAAGTTCACCGCAATGGAGGAAATGTTGAAGAAACTACTTGAGATGAAAACCAATCCGGCAACATCGGAAATAAGAGAGATCGCCGACGGCCATGGCATGGGAGGAAATCCGAACCCCTTGCGGGGGAGGAGAAATGTGGAGGTGGAGATCCTAGAGGAAGAGAACGACATGCCTCCTCTAGAGCCTCTTTCGAGGGAAGAGATGAGTATGGGATATGACAGAAGGGAGGGTGATTTTGGTGGGAGGAGAGAGGGATCTCATCGCCGAGGTGCTGAATTCGAAAGAATTCAGCGTCGAGAGGGAGATTTTGAAGGAAGAAGGGAGGAACGTCATCGTCGAGGTGTTGAATTTGAAGGTATTCAGCGTCGAGGTGATGAGGTTGAAGGGAGGAGAGGTGAATATGAAAAGGGGTTAGAGTATATTCGTCGGAGGGACGATCGGGACAATTGGGGAACGCTTCCTCTGAGGGGAATGGGATGCTATGGAGGATACCGGGGAGATCCCAAGGTGAGGAAATTGAAGATGCCCGTTTTCGAGGGGGAAGACGGCCATGGCTGGATCTACAAGGTGGAGCATTACTTTGCGGTCAATGGGTTGACAGAGGATAAGAAGCTGACGGCGGCAGGATTGTGTCTGGAAGGAAAGGCTTTGGCATGGTATTAGTGGCGTGACAGGAGGGAGCCTATCATGAACTGGAGGGAATTCAAAAGCTGCATAATAGAATGTTTCTAAACCGACCGGGGAGGAGATTTCTATGAGCAGTTCTTTGCTCTGGTGCAGGAGGGATCAGTAGAAGACTACCGTGATCGGTTCGAGCACCTAGCTAGTAGGGTGGAGCGATTATCAGATAGCGTATTGGAGGGGAATTTCATGAAGGGGTTGAAGGCAGAGATCCGAGCGGCAGTTAAAGTTCTGATGCCTAGTGACTTGGAGGAGGCAATGAAGTTGGCACAACTGGTAGAAAATCAGAATAACCTGGAGAAGGGAGCTAGGAGCAACAACTCAGGAGGCTCTTACAAGACTACGACCACTCTTTTAGCACAAAAGGGGCCTGCATCAGTCAACAATAATGAGATCACCAGGGAGAAGCCAATAGGAGGAGGGAGTGGGGATAACTTCAAGAAGCTCACTGAGACAGAATTACAGGAGAAGAGGGCAAAAGGGCTTTGTTTCAGATGTGACGAGAGGTATACGCTGGGGCACAGGTGTAAGGACCGAACTCTTCAAGTTCTTACTGTTTGTGATGAAGAAGGAATGAAGGGTGTCGTCTTTCCACCTTGCGGACAAGGTGGATCTTTGGGAGGGGAGTATTGTTAGCACTGGACCGGTCCAGCCGGTCCGCACGAGACCGGCTCAGACGCGAAATGTCGCGTGATCTCCGCCTCCTGCGGAGATCGGGCGGGCCGACAGCTCAAACGGAGCATTTTAGGAAGGATTTTTGGGGGGGTTTAGAGAGAAATTTGAATGTAGGGAGTGTTTAGGGAATTCCTTTTGATTTGTATGCATTAAATAGTTGATTTTTGCTAGGGTTTGGGCATCTTGAATTTGGCTGAAATTTGAGATCTCGTAAATTTAGGTTTTCTTTGGGCTCTAGCGGCGTCTAGAGATTTGGGAGAGTTCGATCCTCCTCTCGAATTGAGGATCAATTGTATCTTGCTATTTTATTCATCGACTAGTGGAATGCAAGCTTTTCTTTGAGTTTTCTCACATATTTCCTTGTCGTTTTGCTGTTTTTCTGCTGTAAACAGCAGATTTCTGCTGTATTCCTGCTGTGGACAGCAGTTTCCATCGGATCAACTTCAGTTTTGGTGAGAAACACTTGGGAACTCAAGTGTTTCCTATCAAATCCCTAAGTCTCAAGTTGTGGTTATGTGTTTGACACTCTAAAATCCCTTAGGGCCTTAGAAACCCTTGCAATTAATTTCCAAACCCAAGATCTCGCAGTCATTCTAGCAAATTTGTGGAAATCCAAACGATTTTCATTAAACTGCTCATGTGCGTTGGGGTGTTGGATTAATATCTAAAACCTCCCAAATGCATGTATTTGCACTCATATTGAACCCAACACCGTCATCTATGATCAAACCCTAGGTTATGTGATTTTATATAATGATGAATCAAATGTCGAGGTGTAGACTTCCACAATATTGCATGCTATGTTCTATCTCTTGGATTTGTATGTTATGACAAAAATAATGCACAAGTGTAGGAGCTAGTATTTAATGAAATTTGTGGATTTTTCCATGACTTTGGTGAATACTCAAAATGTATTTTATTGGGCTTAAGCAGTTAGCATGTTTCATGTAGCCTGCGAGTTGATTGGTTAAGGGCAACGACAAGTAGTTTAAACATATGATCAAACTCCTAAAAAATGATAAATAACATGCACGCATTTCTTGGTTCTTTAAATCATACCAAAATTGATTTTAAAAACTCTTAGAAGTTGTAGGAAATAATCTTCCCTCCCCATCATGAGTCCAAAACACTCTTCCAAAATCTAGATAGCTCTCTTTCAAATGCTCTTTTCCCTCATGTATGACAATTTGAAACCTCCAAAGGTTCCAAGCATCATCATTATATGAGTCATTGGATCTTAGAAATAAATTCTTAGTCATCCATCCCTTGTTTTGTTAAGACACAAAATCAAAAAACAATCATCTCTCTCTCCTTCATGCATGACTTTTGGAGCTTCCTGAAGGCTTCAAATGTTTCATTGCATGACTCCTAGCTTACCTTAGGAGCCATCACTAATCATTTCCATGCATGATGTTGTCGATTTTTCTAAAATCCTAAATACATCATCATGCAAACACTTGAACTTGGGACCAAATCTTAAGTTCTTCCCTCTCATTTGCCTAGCCTCAAATTAGGCAAATAAACAGCTCCCTTTGAACATCAAATGCTTAAGAAACATTCATGAATTTGCAACCTATAAGTTGCATCTTCTCTCCTCTTTCCTATAAGCCTAGAATTGTAGGAAAAAATCTCATTTTCCTTAGCCTAAAAATACATAGGAAATCATCCCACCTCCTTGATTGTTGCTTCTCTAAACCTACATGAAAGTTTCCAAATGACTTTCAAGCAATTTATGAGAGTTATAGCTGAGCATAGGAACCCCAATCATGCTTCCCTCTCATTCTCCTAATCTAAATTAGGAGAGCGAACTCTCCTTTGAATGCCCAAAAGTTCAAAGGAACTCCATACGTTTTGTGGCCCAAACCTATGTATCACCCTCTTATGTTTGTTATACCCATATTTAGCAAACCAAGCATCCATCATTGAAGTTCAATGATAACTCTTGATTTGTAATCTCAAAGTTACAAATTTTCCTCGCCTATTGAGTTAGTTATCGATCACATAAAACGACAACTTTATGATGACCCGATTAAGAAAGTAGATGTATTAGATTTGACTTATATTAAGAAAGGTAGTGGTAAACCTAAAAAGACTTAGTTAGAAAATATTAGAAATGACCTTTCTTTATTAGATTTAGATGAGAATTTGACCCTTAACATGACACAATGGAAAAAAAAAGATTCATGTAGCCGACCCCACATAGTGGGATAAAAGCTTGTTGTTGCTGTTGTTGTTGTTGTATTGAGCCAATATCAATCGGTGACTCCTGTTGCCACCAAACATAGAAATCAAAATCATAACTCCTATCATTTGTTTAACCCAAGTAAAACAAATGAATTCTCCTTTTTGAATACAAAAGAATTTCAAAGAGATCCTTATTTTGATTTGTATCCCTAAAGCTACAAAATCTTCTATTACATCTTCCTTTCATCCTTCCGACCTAAGTTGGAGGAATGGACTCTTCTCCTTGAACACATAAAAGTTGAAGGAAAATTCCTTGTGATTTGTAATCCAAATTTACATATCACGCTATCAAATGCACCTAACCTTTCTAACACTAATTGTCTTTCTATTCTTGCTTATTGGTTTCACAAAAAAGCTGTTGGTCATATCTCCATTGTGGTTCCTAGGATTATTTTTTGGCTACTTTGCATAAAAAGAAATAATTGCAAACATACTTGCATCAAGATGAGTTTTGAAAGAATTATCATTGGCCTTAAGCATAAAATTCACCAACTTGTTGCTCACAAATTACTACTCTATTTTAAACATTTTAATGGGAATATGGGATGGCTTTCCTTTTTCCAAGTTCTCTTTCGACTTGGAAAACAATGACTTGCCTTCCAAAATAATCTTTTGGAAGAAGCCCTCCTTGAATCAGTTTAAATTAAACATTGATGGCTCTGTTTCTAAATCTAGGGCTAGTTATTGTAGTATTGTTAGAGATCATCAAGGTGATTTCTTTGTTACTTTTTTTTGCTTCAATTCCTCATGCCAAGCTATTGTTGCGGACGCCAAGGCCTTGCTTTTGGGTTGAATTTGATTTTTGGTTATTGGTTAATTCAATTATTTTGAATAATTATAACAATGCTTCTCTTCACTATATGTTTACGATCATTAAACAATGTGTTAATCAATTTGATTATGTTATTACTCATATTTGAAGAGAAGAGAATCATTGTACTAACTGGCTTGCCAAAAATGGTTTAGCTTTATCTACCACTGAGTCCTACCATAATTTAAATGATCTTCAAATGTTGAGGGGTTTGGTGAGATCGGATAAGTTGGGTATGGCTTAAATCAGGAAATAATAGTCTGTTTATTTTTATTCCTGTTTTGTGCTCTTTTCTATTGTTGAGATGCTATATGGGTTGTTTTGCCTCCTGTTATGCTGCTACTTTTTTATTTATTCTATTTGTATTTGCTAGTGGTTGTTTGCCCCCCCAACTCTTTAGCTGGTTTATTCTACATAATTTCTTCTCTCTTATCACACTTCTTATATTTAACTCTTTTCTCTGTTGTTGGGCTGCTAATTATGGTCTTTTGACTACCTATCTGTTGCTGGTATTATCATTCTTATATTTTGGTTTATTTTTCTTCTTTTTCATCTCTTAGTTTTTGGCTTGTGGTTTTTCTTTGTTAGTGTTTTGGCTACCATATGGTTTGCTGGCTAGGTTCTTTCGGGCTCGGGTTGAGTCGAATTTACATTGGTTTTCCTGCTCCTCTATTGGCTTTTTCTCATTTATGTTCTCTATGTGAGCACCCTGTTTGAGCCTGTGGCTATCTGTTGATGGCCTGTTTTTTGGGTTGGCGACTGATATCCTGTGTTTGTTGGTCTATCCATTCTTAACAATTACCTCTATTTCTCCCTACAGATTTTCTTCTCTTGAATTGCCTTCTTTTGTAGGTATTGTGGAGCTGTTGTAGGTCTTATTCGAGTTGCCTCCATCTATGTGACTAATTGGGTTTGGTACTTTTTAGAATTCGAAGCTGGCTTTGCTTTGGTCTATTTTTGGGCGACAACTCTTGGCCTCCCTTTTGTTCTGCTCATTTCTTTTTTGTTGTTTATTCTTGTAATCTATATGAGATCATTGACTAGATAGGATTTTTTTTGGGCTTTTTTATTGTAGCTCAACGAGCATTTGATCACTTGAAGGACTTGTAACCTTTTTTGATGATTAACACATAAGCCCTAAATGGATTTTTTGGGCGAAAAAAAAAGAGGTATGTCTAAGAGGTTGTAAGAATTCCATCTTACTGTGATCATACGCTATGTCAAAAATTTGTTTGATGGATTGCAAAATAATGAGCACACCTTGCCACGAATATATGCCATTGAAGACATACTAGGAAAGAAGAGATGTTAAGCAAGACTGGAGAGAACGGTCTGACAAGACCTCTCCTCGCTGCCCTAGCCACCAGAGCCGTCCTCTTCTACCTTGCATGTATAGATAGGAAGGATAGGATAGATTTTTTGGAGCTTATATGATTTTTTTAACTAATTTTTAAGTCAAAATAGGGCGTCGTTTCAGCTTCTTGAGTTGCATTGAGATCCAAGCTTCGCATCAAAAACTGTACTTAACCAGGTATGGATTTTTATAACCCCAAAAAACCAAGCTAGGTTCAAGGAAACTTAATCCAAAAGAAAAAGAACTTTAGGCTCATACTAGCACAAAGATTGCAATGCACAAGGATCCTATGCAGCACCATTGAAAACTAAATTATAAAATAAAGAACTAAATGTAACGGAGTTAACATGGTATGGTATGGCTCATCCTCAGCCCAGCAATGAACTAGAATGGGAAGCAATGTAATTTATGAAATTACTAGATGGACAAGAGGGGGGGTGAATTGTGAAAACTTTTTGACAATAGTTAAAACCTAAGCAGGAGTTCTAATATTTTTGATGTTTTAAAATTTTAACATGAAAATTTAAACAATTTTTTTCACAAATTTTTCCAAGCAAATATTGAAAAATAAAATGCACGTAGTAATAAAAGACAATAAGGAAAAAGCACACCGAGATTTTTATAGTGGTTCGGTCAAACCATGACCTACGTCCACTCCCCGGAGTCCTCCGCTCCGGGTATTTCACTACAAGCAATAGCTCTCCTTTTGCGCCCCTTGGCAAGGCGGAGAAGCCCATACAATACTCCCTTTCACCAACCCGGCGTGGCGGAGTGCCAAACTCTGTTTTCACCCTCCTGGCAACGGCAGAGAACCTTCTCGTTTTTCTCCCTCCTGGAGAAGGCAGAGTACCTCGAGGTCACGGATGTAGAAGAGCCTTTCCCCTTGGAGATCCTCCCACAAATTCTTCTAGGGCCAAAGGAGGAGCAAGATGCAGCAAGTTCAAAGCAACCGTGTGATCTCCCTCACAACGCTCACCTTCTCCTTCCTCTCTCAAACCCTAAAGAACTTCTCAAGAGCTCTCTCCCTCGGAATCCCTCTCTAACCACGTTCTCCTCTCTGATTCACACCCTCAAAATATGACAAGTTTTTCACCTCAAAACGGGCTCCAAATCCCTGAGATTTCAAAAGTAGATGTTACTATCGTACAGTACGGTTTCTAATCGTACAGTACGATATGTATAAACAGACTTCGTCCTGGTATGAAGTGGTACGAACAGTTCAAAACATTCGTACAGTACGATTTGAAAACGTACGGTACGATCCATAACACTTCTGTTCGTACAGGACGATAGTCGGGACGATCAAACATCGTCTCTGTTCATCGTATGGTACGATTGCCATCGTACAGTACGATAAGACAAAAACGAAGAGATCGTCCGGGACGATCTCTTCGCTTTTGTCTTATCGTACTGTACGATATTATAATTCGTCTCTGTTCATCGTATGGTACAAAGTGGTTCGTACGGTACGATGTTCAAATTATAATTAAGCCCAGATTTCTTGCAGTAATCACGTATTAAATTAAGTAAGTATTTAAACAACATCGTACAGTACGAATATGTTGTACAGTACGATCGGCGGTAAATAACTTACTTAAGTTAAAACGGCTGTTAGGGTTTTGGCTTTGAACCTATCGTACAACACGAATACATTCGTACGGTACGATATATTCACAGAATCATCCTACAAAGCTCTGATCGTACGGTACGAAATAACATCGTATAGTACGATCTACAGATAGAAAACTCTAAATTTTTCATTTAAAAACACTCTCCCCCTGTGTGTGTGCATGGTTGCTCAGACTTTTATGCATTTTGTGGCCAGACTCAAGAAAATAAAAATAAAATAAAATCAACAAAATACATTGTAGACTCATACTCCTAATCTATCCATTCTTGAGTCTTCCTGTCGTCCTGAGTAGCTTTTGATCTTCCTGAAATGTTAGTATTCACGGACAATAGCAAATAAAATAATATTCAATGAATAGTCGATTCAAACGACATTATTTGTCATCATCAAAATCTCAAACTCGGGGTCATGGGTTGCAACAATTTAATGATGTTATTAGAACAATAAAAATAACTTTCATAATCACAAATAATAATATGGGCTGATAAGTTTGACATTTCTAAAGCAAAACTTAATACACATGACAGAACAAAATATGCACTACAGTGTACTTCATATAGAAAAACCATCAAGTGAACTTCAATGTAAAAAAAAGATTAACAAAAGAATAGTAAAGAATAGAACCTGTGCCACGCTGTTTGCCATGGGATACTTTGCAGCTTGAGCATAGATAGAGGCAGGCCAAGAGCCAGGTCCAGATTGGCAAACTAAATCTGTTGAACAAAGCCATATAAGGAAAGCGAAAAGCAAGGGATGACTTAAAGATTTTATGTTGCTTGCCAAATTTATAAGAAGAACAGTAAAGTACAGAAAAATGTAGATATATGCAATTTTTGTAAAGTCTGAAACCCACATTTTGATTGCATGACAATATACGTGCTTTGTAGTACCTCAATGTAATGCACAAGGTAACGTGCTTTGTAGTACCTCAATGTAATGCACAAGGTAGTAATGATGTTTTCATATCTTTTTCTTCGTATTTTATGTATCAATAATTTGATTGGTTCAGGGAATTGTTCCTGGTAATTTGCAATTACCTAAATCATTTATCCACTGCAGGATAAAATTTTAGTTAAGAAAAACATTGTTCTCTCATGTTCTCATTAAATCCATCATAAAAATATCTCAACTTTCTGGCTTATTCTACTTTATCTATCACCTCTTTCTATGACAACATGACTATCCAAATTCCCGATTCTCTGTAAAGAGAGGTTAAGTCTAAAGCATGAGTTATCAAGCCTGCATCACCATCTACACTGTCACCGCTCGCAATTCTTAAAGCTCTTAGAAATACAATTTGATCATGCTTGCATGTGGAAATCATTCAGAAATTAAAAAAAGAATGAAAAGTATACAGCTCTACTTGGGTAGGTAAAATTATTATTGGAAGATTATGAAGCATATGTGGGATCTAAAAATTCATATTCAGCTCTACTGAGAGGGTTTATGTATTATGGGTTAAATTTTTATAAGGCATATTAGATTGTAGATAAGACACTTGATGTGATACCAGGAATTGTTTTATAAGATTAATAAAAACTTGTTAAGCAATGATAAAATTTAATCTTAATGTTTCACCCAAATGAGATTCAACGAAATTCTTAAGAAGTAAACTATGATTAGGCATTCAATCACAACTCAAGTGACGTGATCTTAAAAAAACAAACAATACAAAATAAAACGATGCAAAGATTAGTTCAACTAGAATCCACTGATTAACAAAGCAATCAATTTACCTTGAAGTCCACAATCACTCATCTACTTCTAAGGTTGGCGGGAGAAGAAGAACGACACAATGATGGAAATCACCACTAGGTAGAAGGTGCAGACGATCTGTAGTGATGGCGAGGGAATCGGTGGCGGAGATGGTGGTCGAAGGCTTACTATTGTCCAACGTCCGGATGGTAGGTGCTCTTCAACTGACCTCGCTAATTGATACAAGATGTGGTTGATGTATCCGTCTATTGCAATATCCCAACCCGGATAGGGATCAAAGAAGGGCGATCGTGATATGTCAGTTCTCCTGTTGGAATCCTCTACGAACCCGTGATCAACTTCCGGATCCGCCTTTCATGTTCGAATTGAAGGAGGGATGGCCAGAGAAAGGAAGAAGGGAGGTGGGAGGTGGCGGTTTGAGAGGGGGATGGCTTGGCCGTGAGCTAGGAGGGGAGGGGGTGGGCTAGGTAGAGGGGGAAGGAATAAATCTGAATTTAATTTCAGATTTCCAAAATATGAGGGGATTAATTTCAAATTCAGAATTTTAAATTTGAAATTAGGCTAGGAGGGAAGGGGATTAATAGTGTATTAAAGGTGTATTAATGGGAGAGAGAGAGAGGGGGTGGGGTGGCCGGACATATAGAGAGGAGAGAGGGGCTTGGAAATTAAGCAAGTGGGGACCACAGGATGTTAATTAATTCTAATCAAATCTGATTTTAATTTCATATTTGATTGAATTTGAAATAACTTCCTAATTTGATTGAGAATGAGAGGGAAAACGGTTTGAATTTCAAATAGATTTAAATTCCTTTAAATGTCTTTCCTAAATAGAGAAAGACTAATTACGAAAGCAATTTAATCTAGGGGAATTTGAAATTTGAAAAAGAAGAGGGCATGGAGGGGGGCCGGCGGCAAGGAGGGAGGCCACGGGTGGCGGGTTGGATCCGGCGGCTGGCTGCTGACCGCGGGGAGCTGGGAGGGCCGCCGGTGGCTGGACCGGCCAAGGGGGGGGGGGGGGGGGGGGGGGGGGGGTGGGAGGGGGGGGGGGGGGGGGGGGGGTGGGGGGGTGGGGGGGGGGGGGGCGGGTGGAGCGTGGTGTGGTGGTGAGGAATTTGGGAGAAGGGGAGGTTTCGGCTAAGTAGGGGAAGAAGGAGATGGGTGTAGGGGAAAAGGAAATTTAGCGAGCTACAAACCTTGAGCACCACCTCCTCAAGTACTCACAAAGAGATCTTGAGAATCTCACGAACTCACAAAGAGATCAATAACAGGAGAATTTCATTTCATCAACTATCCCAAATACAATGACTAGTCCTCCATATATAGGCCTTCTAAAACAAAAACAATAAAGACGAATGTGGGCTCCGAAAATTCGGCCTCGGCCTCCGCTCGCTTTTCTTATTCGGCGAGGGAGTTTTAACAAACTAAGTTCCGGGGTAAATTTTGGAAGGCAGATGGGTTTGTAGATAAGACACTACCCAGAGATTTCGCCCTCATTTTGCGAGGACTTTATGATCTGAGTTCTGGTTTCCTATAGGCGCAAGCCCCTATAGTTAATTACCCCTCCCGATCACAAGAGAGAACTTTCGATTAAGGCTAGTCATCGATCAGATACGTATAGAAATACGTGTTATCTAGCATATAGTAGCAGCAATGGGTTTGGACTTTAGAGAACTGGATTTGGATTTGGGATTTGAGTTGAAAGTTTGAAAATTTGAAAGGTTTGATATTTAAAAATGGAAATTTCACCATCTTGCACTTAAAGCGGATGGTGGGGGAATGGATGATGGGCCCGATCAAGATCCCATGGTTCCGTCGTCCCGGGCCATCGTGGTCCCTGGTCTACTTAGTCAGAGGAGGTAGTCGACCCAACCTGACAGAAGGATCCTTGTCGGCAGCCATGGGTTGCTTCGTCCAAGGGAACCTTGTAGACCGGGGTTGAATGTTTGTCTAAGGGGACAAATTTGAATCCACCTTAGCTTACAGAGGGCTTTGTGCCCTATCGATCATATCCTATTGATTCATATCTCAAGGATTTAACGCCATTAAGGAGCGTATTGGCTCTGGCCATAACCGCTATCTGTGATGCCATTTGGTGGCAAAACCACTCGGTTCAGAGGGCCCCGGGTCATAACCGTTTATCCTGCGGTGCCATTTGGCGGCAAAACCGCCGGTTAGAGGACACGTACCACGTCCCTTACTGGCAAGAGATTGTTTGAGAAATGGATCCTAGTGATATTTTCGACTAGGCATTTGGCTCTTTGTGAGCTAGAGTTTATTTGAATTTGTCCACCCCGGCAGACTGTTGCGGAGG
Source organism: Dendrobium officinale (assembly GCA_019514585.1). Classification (NCBI taxonomy): domain Eukaryota; kingdom Viridiplantae; phylum Streptophyta; class Magnoliopsida; order Asparagales; family Orchidaceae; genus Dendrobium; species Dendrobium officinale. The sequence continues at coordinate 8,091,891 of CM033690.1, forward strand.
GCGGAAGGATTTTGCTTTAAGCGCGTTGATGGATTTATTTCATTTTTAAATATTTTTGGATTTTGGGACTTGTAGAGTTTGGATTATGGTAGACATTTGAATGGAATTTGAGATATTTGTGGAATTTGAATGGACCCCTCTGGTTGAGATAGACAATCAACACGGCCATCATCGGGGTGTTCTGGGGTCATTTCTATTTGATTGAACCCTGTCGACCCTATCAACTTATCGATAGGGGATCGGGTTTCTCGTAGGCTTTGTGCCTTTGTTTATGAATTTTCTTGATTTTAGACCTTGAAGGCCTAAAAAGAATGTATTTAAACAAATACACCGGTCGCTACAAACCGTGTATCTATTTGATAGTTCGAACCCCTGTCGACTCCTATTGATCCGTATAGAAGGATCGGGTTCTTTAGGCTTCATGCCTTTGTTCATGAACTTTCTTTATTTTAGGCCTTGAAGGCCTAAAAAGAATGTATTAGATAAATATTCTGGTCGACCTCGTGACCACATATTTATCCAATTTGTTTGAACCCTGTCTACTCCCATTTACATGCTTAGGAGGATCGGGTTTCGCAGGCTTCGTGCTTTTTGTTCAGTGAATTCTTTTGATTGTAGGCTTAGCATACCTAATATGATGTGTGTTGAAACAAATACACTGGTTTCCACAGCCGTGTATTTGTTTTAAAGGTTCGAACCCTGTCGACTTCTATTGATCCGTATAGAAGGATCGGGTTCGAACTTGGATTCACTTGTCAACCCGCGCAGCATCCCTAGGCATCACGTGTGTACCAATAACACGCTAGCCGGGGCCCATGCGGATGATTTTTATATACCTCTTTAGTGTACCTATGTGTATACAAACTATAGTGTAGGTACAGGGGTATTTAGAAATATTTGTAGACGCCTTCTGTCTGCTTGTACAGAGGTTGCAGATCCGGTGGCGTTGCATTGTAGATCATAGACGCCTTCTGTCTGCTTGTATTAGTGTTGCAGATCCGGTGGCGTTAGATTCTGATATTGACTCCCCCTTTCTCATTCACCGGGGGAAAGATTTTCCTGGATTTTGGAGTCAAAGACTACTTGGTTTGGAAAGAACTCCTTCTAAGCTCTTCGGCATAGTAGACTCGCTATTTCCGGTGTTTGTGGGTACCTGAATTGCTTTTCTTCTAATGTGTAGAACCAAGAAGAAGCTTTGGAACACCAGGAAGTTTGGTTCTAATTTTGTTCAAACATTTCCTCTCTTCTGTTAGAGGTGTTCTTCGTACATCGGGCTGCCTTTGTACCCGGTGTACTTAGAGATTTTGATCACCGTTGCTGTAGGTGATATTCATACTTGTGCCCACAGTGGTTCGTCGTGCCTACGATATATCCACTGTTGTTATCCACAAGCTGTTTGTAGCCATTTGCAGGGGGCCGTACTGAATGCGACGGGTCATTCATTGTTCAGGTCTGACTCAAGTCCTGATGCCCAAGTAATGTTTGGATTTGCAGTTCTCTGACACAAACCCTTGCACATTTGTTTTGGCTTGAGTCCGAATAGATTTATTCCTTGCAGTCAAATTTGATTTGAGTTCTTTTGATTGAGTTTTGATTCCAATTTGATTTCATTCCATTTGGGTTTGATCTTTAGAAATCACTTAGAGTTTTAGTCCACAAGTCCACTTTTCATCGTACAGGTCCTCTGCTAATTTTAGTTCAAGTTCTATGCATTTCTATTCCAATACAAGTCCTCTGCACTTTTAGTTCGAGTCTGTGCATTTCTGTTCGAGTACAAGTCTTTATATTGTTGCCCAAGAAGGTCTTCGAATTGTTCCAGTCTTTGTACATTTCAGTGAAAATTTCGGCAGCACCCCGGCATATCCCCCGTTTGGGGGAAAATTGGGGAGCTGGGCCTTCCCACCACGCTACTAGAGCGTGTATGGTAGGTGTCCGTAGACACCGCGGCCGTATAAATTTTCATCCCACCACGCTACAAGAGCGTGTATGGGGCCTTCAGCAGTACCCGTACAACAGAACAGCAGTGACGTACCATAACAGCAGTGACTCCCCACCACGCTACAAGAGCGTGTATAGGGCTCTCCCACCTCGTCGCATGCGTCGCACCGGGCTCCCTCCTACCGTGCTACAAGAGCGCGTATAGGTGGTTCCCCGGTCCGCTGCAAACGTCGAGAATGGGATTTTAGAACATCGTACCTTTCGTTCGTCGGCAGTGTCGGCGGTGTCGGTGTCGAGGTCGAGGACCGTCCCCACCACGCTACAAGAGCGTGTATAGGGCTTACCCGCCTCGTCGTATGCTTCGCACCGGGCTCCCTCCTACCGTGCTACAAGAGCGCGTATAGGTGGTCCCCCCCCGCTCCGCTGCAACGTCGAAGACGGGGTTTAAGTTAGAAATTTATACCTTGGCGACTCTGGCGGTGGCTCGAGGATCGAGGCAAAGGGGAGCATTATATTTTATTTTAATTATAAATATTAATTATAATTAATTATTAACTATAATTATTTTTAATTAATTATGTTTATGATTAATTAAAATAATTAATTATTTATATAATTAATTAAAATAACTAATCATATTTATCTTTAATTAACTAGAATTAATTAATATTAATTAAATTTAATTAATTAATAAAAATTAATTGTAATTAATTAAAAAAATATTATTAATTAAAATTAATTTAATTAAATCATTATAATTAATTAGCATTAATTATAATTATTTAATTAAAACTAATTTTAATTAATTATACTAATTATAATTAATTAAAATAATTAAAATTAATATTAATTAAAATAAAATAATTAATCTCTCCCTCTCTCTCTCGGGTTCGACGGATCCACGGGATTTGGCTGAGAAGTGCACGAAAGAGATGAAGTTACCTTCACGGACGGCGAGCTCCTGTCTTGCTTCCGATCGGAATGGGGAAGTCGTGGAAGGAGCGGTGTCGAACAGCCACGAGGAGTCGAAGAAGCGTCCGAAAGGTAGAAAGTTATCTTCACAGCGAGTGAGCTCCGGTTCCTGCGTCCGACCAAAATGCCGTAACTTCCGATCCTCAGCAGGGAGAGTCGGAGCAGGAGCAAAGTCGAACAGCCAAGGGAGCCGGAGAAGCAAACACGAGCTCCCGTTCCTGCTTCCGATCGAAATGTCATTCCTTCCGGTCCTACAGGTAGAAAGTCGTCGAAGGAGAAGAGTCGAACAGCAACGAAGGAACTAGAGAGGTCGTCGGAAGGGAGGAAGTTGACGTCGCAGCAAGCGACTCCTGTCGCTAGTTCCGATCAAAGTGTCGTAACTTCCTTTCCAATTGGAAGGGACAGTCGTCGAAGGAGTGGAGCGAGAGCGAGTTGTCGAGAGAGAGAGCCAGAGAGCGAATGAGAGAGTAAGAAAAACCCTTTTGCCTCGTTGCTTCGTGCCGACTTTAATGAGTTGTGCGGATGATCGTAGGAGAACAGACATCGACGTGCGAAATGCGGCGACGACGTGCGGGCAGGTACGACATTTTCTTCTTTTTTTTGTTTTCTTTGTACAGGTCAACAAATGCCCCCCAACAAATGTGGTACGCGCCTGGAGCGGGCCACATTTGTTGTATGCTAATTGACCCTGTGGATCTCTAGATATCTGTTCTAGATGTCACACTATGGTTTCCATTTAGTGGATCTCCAAAATTTTGTTTGGATGTCACACTAATATTTTCTTTTAGTGGATCTCCCAAAATTCTATTTGGATGTCACACTAAGATTTTCTTTTAGTGGATCTCCAAAAATTATTTGGATGTCACACTAACTTTTTTTCTCCACTTGCTCTTCTAGATTTATCCACATATGGTTGATATCCTGTCTTTATGGATAGATGCTAGTGGATAGCATATCTTCAAGAGTGCTCAATCATCTGGCTGTATTTTGATAGAATTTTAAATATTTATTTGGGGATCTCGGCATGCAGAACGATGTCGACCCAAATAAATATTTAAAATGCCCCCAGTCTCTAAGGACATTTGTAGATGTCATCTAGGGTGCTCATTCTGCAACTTTAGCTAGAGCCCTGAGATTTTGATCCTTCTGTCCTGTGCTTTGTGCTGCGGACTTGGTGAAGGGTTGTCTGATTTGTCTTTGCTGACTTGTCAGAAATTTTGTATGCCTTCTGCCCTTTGCTTCTAGCTTTGGCGGGCTTGTTGAAGGGGTACATGCCGGTGACCTAAACCCTTAGGTTTGTATTAGGTCGATGGCGAAAAGCCATCAGTCCAGAGCTTTGTGCATAGCGGACTTGTTGATGACAGAATCCTTTTAGTTCAGCTTATGGCCTTTCATGAACTTTGGGATGGTTTTCTTCGGTCCTTTGCTTTATGCTTTGGTAGACTTGTTGAAGAAAAATTCCTTCGATTCTCGCTTTGTGCTTTACGGATTTGTTGAAGGATTTGTAGGTTTTGGATTTAGTTGATAATACTGAACGTAGGTATTATCTTAATCCTTAACCACTTGAGAAGACTTTAATCTGAATCACTTGAGTTCATCAGATCGGGAGAGCTGAGATTTGACAACTCTTCGTCCTCTGGTTGCTGAAATGGGGGTTCCTCTACTGCGGCCTTTCTTATGGCTTGTTGAGTAGATGGAGCTGCCAGCGATCCGGCCATATTTGGGCTTGTTGGATCCGACCTTTTACACCCATTCAGGCTTCGAACTTGAGCTATGGGAATTGCGCTCCCCAATGCTGATTTTGCTGAAGTCGACAGATTTGGAGTCATCCTTCGTGGTTTTAGATTTTGGAGCCTACGAACATTCAGTAGTTGCTCGAGACTTATCCTTTCACTGGAACTTTGATTCTCCAGTCATTTTAGAGAATTTTGTAGACTACGATTACTTGAACTGCTCGAGTCAAATTAGCCTTCATATTTTCTCCAGTCCCTACTGACGGGTTGACGAAGTGGGGGTTCCGCTACTACGGCCGTTCTTATGGCTTGTTGAGTAGACGGAGCTGCCAGCGATCCGGCCATATTTGGGCGTGTTGGATCCGACTTTTTACACCCATTCGAACCTTAAGCTTCAGACTGTTGAAAGACTTCAAGCTTTTCCGGCTCGATTTTGTAGGAGTGTGTAGCCAAAAAAAAGTCTCTTTCTTGACTTTTGAGTCTTGATTTGTTGGAAAAGGTGTCTCGATCTTTGAGAGATCACCTGCATATACTTTGAAAAAGAAGATCTTTGTATTCTTTAGCACAAAAAACATATGAATTGATAATTTTAAATATTTATTCGGGGATCTCGGCATGCTGCACGATGTCGACCCGAATAAATATTTAAAATGCCCTTGTCTCGCAGGGACATTTTAGAGCAGAATAGAGTTGGAATCTTGAAATTTTAAATATTTATTCGGGGATCTCGGCACGCAGCGCGATGTCGACCCGAACAAATATTTAAAATGCCCCCAGTCTAGTAGGGGAATTTTGAAAAGTATTCTCATGACAGAGTAGAATTTCAGAATATGAAATGTATGTGCTAATAATAATGTATGAAAACACAATACATTAAGCACAATATTTCATGCGTAGTATTTCTTCAGGTATCTGCCATTGATCGGCGGCATGGGCCTTTGACCGTTCAGATCAATTAGTTGATAAGCTCCACCTTGATACACCTTTTCGATGACGAAAGGTCCTTCCCAGTTGGATACAAATTTACCACCGATTTTTCTGTGCGAGATAATTGGCCTTCTCTGCACCAGGACCAATTCCCCTTCTTGAAATGATCGAGGACGAACCATTCGATCAAAGGACTTTGTCATTCTTGCTCGGTAGATTTCCAGGTTTTGCTGAGCTTGTAACCTGATTTCATCGAGTGCATCGAGCTCTTCCATTCTTAACCGAGCATTTTGCTCTTGAGTCAGCTCATTCTGGATGGCAATTCGAAGGGATAGAAGTTCAACTTCTAGTGGCAGTACTGCTTCAACTCCGAACACCAAAGAGTAAGGAGTGGCTTTGGTCGGCGTTTTGTAGGTTGTGCGATACGCCCATAGCGCTTCTGCCATTTTTGTATGCCACTCTCTTTTGTTCTTGGTAAGAATTTTCTTCAACAATTTCACTAGTGTCTTGTTGAAGGCTTCTGCCAGTCCATTTGCTCTTGGATAGTATATAGACGAATATCGCCAATCAATTTTATGTCGATCAACGAACTTATAGATTTTTGTACTCTTAAAAGCAGTTCCGTTGTCTGAGATTATGCGGCGTGGCACACCGAATCTGTAAACAACATTGTGGGTGAAGAAGTTGATCACGTGCTCAGATGTAACTTCTTTGAATGGAGCCGCTTCTGCCCACTTTGAGAAGTAGTCGGTTGCTGCCAAGATAAAGCGGTGTCCTGCTGATGACGGCGGATCTATTGGCTCAATAACATCAGTACCCCAACATTCAAATGGCCAGGATGCTATTGTAGGGTGCAGCGGATTTGGCGGTTGATGTATAATATCACCGTGAATCTGGCATTCGTGGCACCTTTTAGCATGATTAATACAATCTCTGACCATGGTCGGCCAATAGTAACCCATTCTTTTAATTTTGACTGTCATCTTAGGACCTGATTGGTGTGCTCCACAAAGTCCTTCGTGAACTTCTGCTATCACTTTATCAGCTTCTCGAGTCCCTAGGCATCTTAGCCACATTTGATCGAAAGCACGTCGATACAATGTGTTGTTGACAAAAGCATATCGTAGTGCTCTCTTTCTGATTTGAGTAGCTAATGATTTGTCTGTTGGTAGTATACCTTCCTTAAAGTAATCAACGAAAGGTTGCCTCCAGTCATTTTCTTCCTCGACATCTAGGCAATGCCACCATGATTCTGAAGCTTGACTGGCCTTGTGTCTTTTCTTAGGAACTTGATGTTCTTCAAGTTGATCTTCGAGATCAACTGCTTGGGGAGGTTGAGGATCAACTGGAGCTATATCCTGCTGGCTTGAATTTGGTATTCCCTCTGCCTGTGGGAATTGTAGTAATGTTGGCTCTAGTATCCGCCGATTGTGCACCATAATTATTATAGGCCATTCGTCGTCCATATTCGCCATTTCTTTAGCCAATTTGGCAAGAGAATCGGCTTTGGAATTTTGACCTCGGGGAACTTGAATTAGTTTAACAGCTGGAATTTGCTTCATAAGCTCAAGAACTCGCCGATGATAACAGGCCAACTCAAACTTGGTAATTTTGTAAACTCCAAGTACTTGATTTATAACAAGTTGAGAATCGCCAAAGATTTGGAGATTTCGGATTCGAACATCGATTGCAATCTCTAACCCAGCTATTAAAGCTTCATATTCAGCTTCATTGTTGGTCCGAGGCTCAGTCAAACTGAATGAGAATCTCATTATGCCTCCCTCGGGCGCCACGAAAATGAGTCCGATTCCGGCTTGAGCTTTCTCTAGATTTGGAGGCCGAGCACGCTTGATTGACGATGCTCCATCAAAGTACATTTCCCATACTCGTAGCATCTCATCTTCTTCAACGTTCATGATCTGCTCGTCAGGTAGATCATCATTGAGCGGTGAATCTGCAGGGATAGGATGTGCTGCAAGAAAAAGTCTGCTAACACCTGCCCTTTCACTGCTTTCTGTGGCACGTATGTGATATCAAACTGTAGCAAAATCACTGCCCACCTTGCCAAACGACCTGTCAACGCTGGTCTTGTCATCAAGAACTTCAGCGGATCGATCTTTGATATCAAGGTGATTTTGTGAGACAACATATAATGGCGGAGCTTCTGAACTGCGAAGATCAGGGCTAAGCAATGCTTCTCGATTGGAGAGTAGCGAACTTCTGCTCCTATCAACCTCCGGCTGATGTAGTAGAGCGCATTTTCTTTGCCTTCTTCATTATGCTGGGCCAATAATGCTCCGAGGGACTCTTCTAATGCTGCCGTATACAGTATAAGAGGCTTCCCGGGGGATTGGCGCTGCAAGAATGGGCGGATTTAACAGATATCTTTTGATGCTGTCAAATGCTTCTTGGCACTCTTCGTCCCATTTGAAACGGACATCTTTCTTCATCAGCTTTGAAAATGGCTGGCACCTACCTGACAAATTCGATATGAATCTCCGAATGAAAGCCAGTTGTCCTTGTAAGGAACGGAGTTGACGAAGGTTCTTTGGAGGTGGCATCTCCATGATTGCTTTGATCTTGTTGGGGTCGACTTCAATGCCCCGATGTCGAACAACATATCCCAGAAATTTTCCTGAGGATACCCCAAATGCACACTTGAGAGGGTTCATCTTCAGATCGTATTTTCTGATTCTCTCGAACACAATTCTCAAATCATCAATGTGGTCTTTTCGGTTCGTGCTTTTAATGACCAAGTCATCTACATAGCATTCGACCTTTTGATGAATCAAATCATCAAATATACGAGTCATCGCCCGTTGATAAGTAGCACCAGCATTCTTCAGACCGAATGGCATAACTGTGTAGCAGAATATGCCTATGGGTGTTCTGAATGATGTATGTCTTTCATCTTCAGGTGCCATTTTGATTTGATTGTAGCCCGACGATCCGTCCATGAAGGAAAACATATCGTAGTTGGATGTATTGTCAACTAGAAGTTTTGATACTGGGAGCGGAAAGTCATCTTTCGGGCATGCCTTGTTGAGGTCCCTGAAGTCGATGCAGATACGAATCTGGCCATTCTTCTTCTTTACAGGGACGATATTGGCGATCCAATCAGCATACTTTTCTTCACGAATGAAGCCTGCTTCTATGAGCTTCTTTGTTTCTGCGATCACCTGCTCTTCAATCTCCAATCTCATTCTCCTTGGAGCTTGTTTAACGGGTGCTGCATCAGGCTTGATTGCTAATCTGTGAACTGTCACGTCAGGGGATAAGCCGGGCATCTCAGCATATGTCCAAGCGAAACAGTCCCTGAATTCACAGAGGAGCTCTTTTATTTCTTTTACTTTCTCTTCTGGCAGAAGAGAACTAATGAAGGTTGGGCGAGGGTCTTCCTCAGTTCCCAAGTTGACTTCTTTGAGCTCGTCCATCGTAGCAGCCTGTCCACCGTCTTCCAATTCTTCTGGTGCAGGCTCCGCTTCTACGGGTTTATCATCATAATCTTCAGCTTCGCATATTTCATCATAATCATCATCAGATTTGATTTCTCCACACGTGATTGCTCGACAAGTCTCTTTCTGGAGGAATTTTCGTTTGATGAACCTGATGCCTTTATATGCGTCTATATCCTTTCGTCGTAATGGACATGGACTTCTCCCATACCAGAGCCCCAAACCAAACTTGTACGAAGTTGTCGCTTGGTGGTAGGAATATTGACTTGTTTTCGTAGCATTCTTTGAATATTTTTGGTATTGAACTTGGGGTAGTCTCGTAGGAAATAATTCCTCGGAGTCGAGGAGCATGCAATCCCAGTCATGATTCTCCTCTTCGCGTATTCCCGTGGAATACAATACATTTCCAGGTGCAGTCCCTTTCTTTAGAGGAGGCAGATAAAGAGTGGAAAGTTCTTCAATTTTATGCACCTCGCGTGGAATAATTTCTTTGAAATGTTGCAAAGGAATACGTGTGACTACGAGTACGCTATCTGAAATTGACAGACTGCCTATTCTTCTGGAGAACACACTCTGCACTGAGTTCATGTAGATTGAGTCGTAGTCATGATCATCATTTGAGTATTCAACCTCCCGGCTCCTTTTGGAAGCAGACTGGCCTAATTTTTCTGGATTTTGTAGGGGCGACATCACTTTCATCTGTGTCACTCCCAAGGTGAGGCACATGTTTCCTTTCTTTAAGAATGCTCGGCGCTTTGGGAAGAGTCGGCACTGCCTTCTTTCTTCCCACCTGCTTCTTCTCACCTTCTTGCTTGGATTTCTTTGCAGCCTTAGAATTTGATACTTTAGCCTCAAGAGAACTTGACGACTTTTGCTTCTTTGGCATGAAGTACTTAGCATCTTCATAAACTGTTACTTCATGTACTGCAAATAGCTGAATATCACCAGAAATTCCGAATTCTTCTCCTTCTCTGAGATACTTCATGCACTGGTGTAATGTTGAAGGGACAACGCCATATTCGTGCAACCAGGGGCGACCCAATAACGCCTTGAACGAAGTGTCCGCATCAATTACATGGAATTTGGCTTCTGTATGGAGTTCCCCAAATACAAGAGGGAGCATAAATGATCCGAGGGTTTTCTGCCCTTTCTCATTGAAACCATGCACCATCAACTTGTCTTGCCCAAGATGTTCCACATCAAGGCAGAGGGATCTCAGTGCCTTAAGACTCATAAGATTTACGGAAGATCCGGGATCAATCAAAATTCGACTGATCACCATACCGTCGCTCTCTGCCGTAACATACAAAGGACGATTGTGATCTGCCGTTCCAAGCATCATATCATCCTCAGCAAAGGTGATGAGGGGCTCATTTCGAGCTTGCAAAACTTCAGTCAAGTTACGTTCAGCAAAATACGCCTCATATCTTTCAGGGTCCTTGAGAGCTTGGATCAAAGTCTCCCGAAGGTCTTTAGACATTAGTAAGGCATTATATATACTGAGTTGTGCTGGGATCTTCCTCAAATGAGATAAGATATTGTAATCTATCCCCTTAGCAGAAGTATCATTTTTCTTGGGATCTTTAGGGATAATATCTTCATTGATAATTATCTCTTTTCCCTTATCTTTGTCGGGAATCTTTTTCTTTGGTGGAGATAGCAGTACCTTGCCACTTCTCAACTGTACTTGGGCCACCTCATCTGATTCAGACTTATTTGATGAAGCATTTTCTTCAGAGTCAGTCATTATTGCGTTTGGAGATTCGTCGGTGGACTCAGAATCGTCTCCCAATTTCACCTGCTTCATTTGCGATGCTACGCTCGGGTCTGAATCTTCATCATCTGGAAAACATAGATCTTCTTCTGAATTGTATTCCATTGATGACACCATCAGACAGAATTCAGAGGCCGCTTCTTCAGCGTATTTCTCCCTATCTGTTATTTCTGGTGTCGCTGAGATGACTCGGCATGTCTCCACATGAAGGGATTCATCCTCAGCTTCTTCTTCCTTTTCATCTATTTTAAGCTCTTTCATAAAATCACCGAGCTTAATAGGCCTCCTGACAGTCTGGTAATATTCGCCCAAACTATCGATAGCCTTCTGAGTTGTAGTCTTCTTCGCCATAGGCTTCTTCAACTTGGCTTTCTTCTTGGAAGACTTTGATTTTGTTTTAACAGGCCTTGCTGAGCTAGCTTGACCAGGTTGCTGTTTGGAGGTGGATGCATGTGACGCCGACAACCACTTTAAATTCAACACTGGTTCAGTAGGAGATTTCCACTTGACACCCGGAACTCCTTCCAGCTGTTTCAACATTTTAGTTGTCTTCTTGGAGACCACAGTCTCCCATTGTTCATCTTGAATAGATTCTTTCATTTTTTCTTTATGCGGGAGTACGGAAGATGATGTGACTACCCGGGTGAATTCCTTTTTAGGACGAACTAACACATTATCTGATAATGTCAATTCTCCCCTTTTGTACATCTTTTCCAACCAATCTTTGAAGACATAACAATCTTCAATTGGGTGGCTAACTACCCGATGATATGGGCAGTAGTTTGGGTCGCCACTGTGTTTGGACTCTTCAGGTCTTTTGCATTCTGGCAACTCCAGACCATTCTTGAGTGCTTGTCGGAACAGTTTAGCGACACTCTCTTTTAAATGAATATTCTTTATTCATTTTCTCCTTGAGAGAGGGGAACGTTCTATCACCAGCTCCTGCAGTCTGCCTCTGGCGCTCTCCTCCACCAGGAAAGGCTCGAGGTTTGTCATTTCCTCCAAGAACCAACTTTGGTTGAGGATTTGGATTGTAAGCCTGCTTTGACTTTTCTTCATATTGCATAGGCTGCTTTCCTTTATCTACATTATACACTACCCGTTTACCTTTATCAGGTCTGGGAGGGAATGCGGAGTAAACTTCGTTCCTCCTAGCATCAGGAGCTTTAGCCTTTTTGAGTTTATCAGGGAGGCTTTCGGACTTTGATAAGTTTAACTTTTCAAATTTTGCCACCCTGTCCAGCAGATCTTGGAAAGTAGTGATAGAAGCCATGCATAGGAAGGGCTGCATTTTATCATCAATGTTCCCCATCAACAATTGAATTGCATGCTCTTCTTCCAGTTGTTGCTCGCACTTCATGCTGAGATTGCGCCAGCGTGTTATGTATCTCGTTACTGATTCATCCTTTCTCCTTTTGTCGAGGGCGAGATCAGCAATGGTAGTCTTCTCTGTTGCACTGGCAAATCTTTTCACGAACAATGCCTCTAGTTCTGCGAAGGTCTTCAGAGAATCATTTGGCAGCTCGGCATATCATTCGAAAGCAGTTCCACTCAAGCTGCTCACAAATTGCCTGAATAGCAGAGCGTCATTGCCTCCTGTGTTCCCACAAGTTGCTTTGAATTGCGCGAGGTGCTGTCTGGGATTTTTGTTGCCATCAAAAATATTGAATTTTGGCACAGAATATCCCTTTGGATATGGCACCTGATCGTACTCTGCTGGGTACGGGCGACCTTTCCCTACCAGCTTCTCTGCTTGTTCAGCAGCTATAATAGCCTTAATCTTTTCACTGATTAAGCCTTCCAACTGCGATGCAGTTACGGGTTCAGAGGCATTCGCCACATTTTGGGGAGTACGCTGGCGGGTTGAATCATCAGTTTCTTTGCCACCTTCAAGTACACCTTTCACTCCTGAGGCTTGGGGCGCTTGAGGGTTTTGAGAATTAGCAGCTTGGTTGACGGGTTGGGCCGGTGCAGGGCCCACAGAAGTGGTCTTCTGCATCATTTCCATCATGACCGTCATTTGAGTTATCATCTCAGTCATTTTATCATTTAACTGAGAGATTTCTCTATCTTTTCTTCGCATTTGTCGCCTTATTTGATTTCTCATTTCAGCGAGTGTGATGTCTTCACCAGCGAAGGGGTTTTTTCTCCGACCTCTTCTTTTTCCTCATCGCCTTCTCCTGAGGAATGAGCACTTTGGCTGGCAATGGGTCTAGCCCTGTGGCGACGTCGATAAACACGTACGCGCGGCTGTGATTGCTGGTCTTCTTCATCACCATCATCATCTTCCTTTTCGACATCGACGTGGCTGACCATACGAACCACCTCGATCTCCATAGTGTCATCATCGTTATATTCTTTTTCTTCTTCTTGTACCTGAATTTCTGAGCGACGACGCCACACTGAATTTCAGGTTCTCGGCTTGGAAGGATCACTTCTTCAATTTGCGGACTACGATCGAAATGAACTTCCTCATTGGCTGAAGTTGGAGAATGACGGGATCTCCTGGAAGACTCTCCAGGATGTCGACTGTCATTATAATTGTCGTCATTATGGGCCTTCTTTTGGACCCATTTCTGACGAGTTTTGTTGGCAGGGGCGGATCTCCGAGAGACAGCTCCGGATGTCACGCCTGGTCTATCTTTTTCTTCAAAAATCTTTTTCTTTCGAGGCTTAGGCCTCCAAACTTGTTTGCCGTTCCGCTGGGCCCTTTCGGCGACGGATTCTTGGACATGTGGTCCAAGTGTCACGCCCCGATGTGCTTCCCGCGGAACTTGGCGTTGGTAATTTCTTTGTTTGGCTATCACAACAGACGATACCCTCTCTCTTGGACGAGTTCTTCGGGCCTCAACAATCAGTGGCCTCTGGAACTTCTTTTTCATTAAGCCCTTCTCCTTGACTGTCTTCAGTACACGGTGTACCCGGGCAGACAGACGTTCGGGCTCTCTCTTATCTTCTGAGGGGCTGGAACTTCAAGCTGACGCTCCCAAAAAGATTTCTTGAGCTCACCAGAAGAGCTATTTCTTTTTATCCACTTTAGATTGGCGAACTTATTCTGAGTGGGGATATTGATCTTTGATTCTGGTGCTGGCAGATTGGAGGGATGGACTGGTACAGGTAACTGCTGAGCTCGCAGCTCTGCATTTCTCTTCCTCCTTTGCCTTCTAGTAAGCCTTCCTCCAGATGAAGAAGCTTCAGTTTCATACCTCCCAGGTGCAACAGTTTCTCTGGGCAGGTTAGTGGTGTTCGCAGTCACCACAGAAATTTTTCTTCCAGTAACAACCCTTTTTGCAGTAAGGGTCTCAGACTGGGACAGTCTTTCAAACACAGAAGTTCTTCCTTGGGCAGCACCTCTGGCAGCAGTCCTTTCAGAGTAGGATCTTCCAGAAAGTTCTTCAGAGTTTACGCCGTACACAGGGACGGCTGCAGCCCTTGCAGTAGCTGCTGAGAATTCGAGCCCACCAAAATGGATGGTGGCTCCAGCATTTCCAGTTTCAATTACAGCATTAGCCAGTTGAATCCTGGCTCCTCGTCCCAGTTGGACGGTCATTGGTGTGTCCTGCATTTTCATTCTGTAAAAATGAAAGGCAGGGATTAGTGATCAGAATTGATACATCACCCCACGCAGAACAAATAATAGAAGTAGGAGAGTTGGCATGGAATTCAAAACCCTGCTAAACAAATTTCCATTGATCTTATTTAAAAGATTCATTTTCAGGAAATTTAAAATTTGATTTGCTTGCTACTATAGCCTTTTAAGTGACTAGCCAGAGATGGAAAGAAAAATCATTCCCCAGTGGAGTCGCCAGAAATCTGTGGGCTCCGAAAATTCGGCCTCGGCCTCCGCTCGCTTTTCTTATTCGGCGAGGGAGTTTTAACAAACTAAGTTCCGGGGTAAATTTTGGAAGGCAGATGGGTTTGTAGATAAGACACTACCCAGAGATTTCGCCCTCATTTTGCGAGGACTTTATGATCTGAGTTCTGGTTTCCTATAGGCGCAAGCCCCTATAGTTAATTACCCCTCCCGATCACAAGAGAGAACTTTCGATTAAGGCTAGTCATCGATCAGATACGTATAGAAATACGTGTTATCTAGCATATAGTAGCAGCAATGGGTTTGGACTTTAGAGAACTGGATTTGGATTTGGGATTTGAGTTGAAAGTTTGAAAATTTGAAAGGTTTGATATTTAAAAATGGAAATTTCACCATCTTGCACTTAAAGCGGATGGTGGGGGAATGGATGATGGGCCCGATCAAGATCCCATGGTTCCGTCGTCCCGGGCCATCGTGGTCCCTGGTCTACTTAGTCAGAGGAGGTAGTCGACCCAACCTGACAGAAGGATCCTTGTCGGCAGCCATGGGTTGCTTCGTCCAAGGGAACCTTGTAGACCGGGGTTGAATGTTTGTCTAAGGGGACAAATTTGAATCCACCTTAGCTTACAGAGGGCTTTGTGCCCTATCGATCATATCCTATTGATTCATATCTCAAGGATTTAACGCCATTAAGGAGCGTATTGGCTCTGGCCATAACCGCTATCTGTGATGCCATTTGGTGGCAAAACCACTCGGTTCAGAGGGCCCCGGGTCATAACCGTTTATCCTGCGGTGCCATTTGGCGGCAAACCGCCGGTTAGAGGACACGTACCACGTCCTTACTGGCAAGAGATTGTTTGAGAAATGGATCCTAGTGATATTTTCGACTAGGCATTTGGCTCTTTGTGAGCTAGAGTTTATTTGAATTTGTCCACCCCGGCAGACTGTTGCGGAGGGCGGAAGGATTTTGCTTTAAGCGCGTTGATGGATTTATTTCATTTTTAAATATTTTTGGATTTTGGGACTTGTAGAGTTTGGATTATGGTAGACATTTGAATGGAATTTGAGATATTTGTGGAATTTGAATGGACCCCTCTGGTTGAGATAGACAATCAACACGGCCATCATCGGGGTGTTCTGGGGTCATTTCTATTTGATTGAACCCTGTCGACCCTATCAACTTATCGATAGGGGATCGGGTTTCTCGTAGGCTTTGTGCCTTTGTTTATGAATTTTCTTGATTTTAGACCTTGAAGGCCTAAAAAGAATGTATTTAAACAAATACACCGGTCGCTACAACCGTGTATCTATTTGATAGTTCGAACCCTGTCGACTCCTATTGATCCGTATAGAAGGATCGGGTTCTTTAGGCTTCATGCCTTTGTTCATGAACTTTCTTTATTTTAGGCCTTGAAGGCCTAAAAAGAATGTATTAGATAAATATTCTGGTCGACCTCGTGACCACATATTTATCCAATTGTTTGAACCCTGTCTACTCCCATTTACATGCTTAGGAGGATCGGGTTTCGCAGGCTTCGTGCTTTTTGTTCAGTGAATTCTTTTGATTGTAGGCTTAGCATACCTAATATGAATGTGTTGAAACAAATACACTGGTTTCCACAGCCGTGTATTTGTTTAAAGGTTCGAACCCTGTCGACTTCTATTGATCCGTATAGAAGGATCGGGTTCGAACTTGGATTCACTTGTCAACCCGCGCAGCATCCCTAGGCATCACGTGTGTACCAATAACACGCTAGCCGGGGCCCATGCGGATGATTTTTATATACCTCTTTAGTGTACCTATGTGTATACAAACTATAGTGTAGGTACAGGGGTATTTAGAAATATTTGTAGACGCCTTCTGTCTGCTTGTACAGAGGTTGCAGATCCGGTGGCGTTGCATTGTAGATCATAGACGCCTTCTGTCTGCTTGTATTAGTGTTGCAGATCCGGTGGCGTTGGATTCTGATATTGACTCCCCCTTTCTCATTCACCGGGGGAAAGATTTTCCTGGATTTTGGAGTCAAAGACTACTTGGTTTGGAAAGAACTCCTTCTAAGCTCTTCGGCATAGTAGACTCGCTATTTCCGGTGTTTGTGGGTACCTGAATTGCTTTTCTTCTAATGTGTAGAACCAAGAAGAAGCTTTGGAACACCAGGAAGTTTGGTTCTAATTTGTTCAAACATTTCCTCTCTTCTGTTAGAGGTGTTCTTCGTACATCGGGCTGCCTTTGTACCCGGTGTACTTAGAGATTTTGATCACCGTTGCTGTAGGTGATATTCATACTTGTGCCCACAGTGGTTCGTCGTGCCTACGATATATCCACTGTTGTTATCCACAAGCTGTTTGTAGCCATTTGCAGGGGGCCGTACTGAATGCGACGGGTCATTCATTGTTCAGGTCTGACTCAAGTCCTGATGCCCAAGTAATGTTTGGATTTGCAGTTCTCTGACACAAACCCTTGCACATTTGTTTTGGCTTGAGTCCGAATAGATTTATTCCTTGCAGTCAAATTTGATTTGAGTTCTTTTGATTGAGTTTTGATTCCAATTTGATTTCATTCCATTTGGGTTTGATCTTTAGAAATCACTTAGAGTTTTAGTCCACAAGTCCACTTTTCATCGTACAGGTCCTCTGCTAATTTTAGTTCAAGTTCTATGCATTTCTATTCCAATACAAGTCCTCTGCACTTTTAGTTCGAGTTCTGTGCATTTCTGTTCGAGTACAAGTCTTTATATTGTTGCCCAAGAAGGTCTTCGAATTGTTCCAGTCTTTGTACATTTCAGTGAAAATTTCGGCAGCACCCCGGCATATCCCCCGTTTGGGGGAAAATTGGGGAGCTGGGCCTTCCCACCACGCTACTAGAGCGTGTATGGTAGGTGTCCGTAGACACCGCGGCCGTACAAATTTTCATCCCACCACGCTACAAGAGCGTGTATGGGGCCTTCAGCAGTACCCGTACAACAGAACAGCAGTGACGTACCATAACAGCAGTGACTCCCCACCACGCTACAAGAGCGTGTATAGGGCTCTCCCACCTCGTCGTATGCGTCGCACCGGGCTCCCTCCTACCGTGCTACAAGAGCGCGTATAGGTGGTTCCCCGGTCCGCTGCAACGTCGAAGACGGGGTTTAAGTTAGAAATTTAT
This sequence comes from Dendrobium officinale, assembly GCA_019514585.1. Lineage (NCBI taxonomy): Eukaryota > Viridiplantae > Streptophyta > Magnoliopsida > Asparagales > Orchidaceae > Dendrobium > Dendrobium officinale. The sequence continues at coordinate 8,109,652 of CM033690.1, forward strand.
ACCTTGGCGACTCTGGCGGTGGCTCGAGGATCGAGGCAAAGGGGAGCATTATATTTTATTTTAATTATAAATATTAATTATAATTAATTATTAACTATAATTATTTTTAATTAATTATGTTTATGATTAATTAAAATAATTAATTATTTATATAATTAATTAAAATAACTAATCATATTTATCTTTAATTAACTAGAATTAATTAATATTAATTAAATTTAATTAATTAATAAAAATTAATTGTAATTAATTAAAAAAATATTATTAATTAAAATTAATTTAATTAAATCATTATAATTAATTAGCATTAATTATAATTATTTAATTAAAACTAATTTTAATTAATTATACTAATTATAATTAATTAAAATAATTAAAATTAATATTAATTAAAATAAAATAATTAATCTCTCCCTCTCTCTCTCGGGTTCGACGGATCCACGGGATTTGGCTGAGAAGTGCACGAAAGAGATGAAGTTACCTTCACGGACGGCGAGCTCCTGTCTTGCTTCCGATCGGAATGGGGAAGTCGTGGAAGGAGCGGTGTCGAACAGCCACGAGGAGTCGAAGAAGCGTCCGAAAGGTAGAAAGTTATCTTCACAGCGAGTGAGCTCCGGTTCCTGCGTCCGACCAAAATGCCGTAACTTCCGATCCTCAGCAGGGAGAGTCGGAGCAGGAGCAAAGTCGAACAGCCAAGGGAGCCGGAGAAGCAAACACGAGCTCCCGTTCCTGCTTCCGATCGAAATGTCGTTCCTTCCGGTCCTACAGGTAGAAAGTCGTCGAAGGAGAAGAGTCGAACAGCAACGAAGGAACTAGAGAGGTCGTCGGAAGGGAGGAAGTTGACGTCGCAGCAAGCGACTCCTGTCGCTAGTTCCGATCAAAGTGTCGTAACTTCCTTTCCAATTGGAAGGGACAGTCGTCGAAGGAGTGGAGCGAGAGCGAGTTGTCGAGAGAGAGAGCCAGAGAGCGAATGAGAGAGTAAGAAAAACCCTTTTGCCTCGTTGCTTCGTGCCGACTTTAATGAGTTGTGCGGATGATCGTGGGAGAAGAGACATCGACGTGCGAAATGCGGCGACGACGTGCGGGCAGGTACGACATTTTCTTCTTTTTTTTTGTTTTCTTTGTACGGGTCAACAACGAAATTGTTCTCGGGCTACAACATACAACGACTTCCTCATAGGGGTACAAATGAAAAAACATAAAATATAAATAACATAAATAAAATAAAACATCAGAAATAAAGACTATGAATCATAGCCGTCGCTCGACGACTCCTCCGATGGTAAGTGTGTCGAAATCTCCTACGGATGTCCTCATCAACACTGCACGGAGATTCTACTCTCATTTTATGAGGACTATGATTTGGTTCAATGTTTCACATAGCTATAATACCTTATGGTTAATTATCCTGCATGGTGACAAGAGAGAGCTTTCAATTAAAGCTAACCGATAGATGTTAAATGCTTACTGTATAGCAGCTGTAAATTTGACTTAAGGATTGTGAAATCTACAGCCATAAATCTAAAGAGGATGGTGGGAAAAATGACGATGAACATAATCAAGGTCCCATGATTTCATTATCCTAAATAATAATAGACTCTATTTTACTTGATCAGCAAAGTTAGTAACTGAACCTAATCGAAGGATCATAATTGATAACCATGAGTTGCATAGCCCAAGGGGACCATGTAGACATGAGTTGAATGTTTGTTTAAGGAGATAAATTTAAAAATCTTAGCTAACAAAAGATTTTGTGTAATATCAAGTGCATTACATAATTCACTACTCAATGATTTTTAAGTCATTAGAGAACCTTACAGGTTCTGACCATAATTGTAATTTAATGATATCATTTAAAGATAAAATCACTCGATCAAAGAGCCCTAGTCATAACCATTGATGATAAAATCAACGATGGTGTCATTTGACAGTAAAATCACTGATTGAAGGACACACGTTACATCCTTTCCAATAAGAGAGAGTTTGTAAATGAACATAGTGATATGCTTCATAAGATATTGTCTCTTTATGAGCTAATTTTTTTCTTTATATTTATCACCATCAACAAACAAATTGCAAAAAGTGAATGATTATTGTTTTAAATTTATAAGCAATAAATTTTGCTCACGCATTTTATTTTTTGCAATTTTTTGAAATTTTTATGTTTTTAGAAATTTGAGCCCAAAATAATTTGCTTTGAAATTTGGGAGATATTTTAAGAATAAAGTCCACTCCGATTGATATTTATTTTCATTATTGGAGTATTGAATGCTTTCATTTTGTTGCTTTCTACTTTGTCAACTTTGCTTGCTTGCTTGCAAAGGATTGGGTCTATGATTAACATTTGTAGTTGTATATGTAGGACAAAATATCATTATGAGTATCAGAATTGAATATTTAATTACAAACTTGCTTGCTTAGAAAATTCCTTCTTAACTAGTGTTGCAGTAATTTACCAAGTGTAAATCTTGTCAACTCTAGCCTTGGGGATATGGAGGATCAAACTTCAAAAATGTGACACAACCCTACCTACAAGTAAGGTGGATATATTGATTTTGTTGATTTTACAAAAGAGGGTTTACTAATTTTTCAAAATGACTACACTTTTTTTTCCAAAATAGTTGAACGATTCTCAAGCTAGATTGAATACAAGATAAATTTACTTTTGATTCGCACAAGATTCTCATACATTAAGTTCGAGTGTTCAAAATCTTTGTTAGAGTACATGCAGACGAATTAATTTTAACAACTTATTTTTCTTTAAAATGTCATGCGAGCTTTTTGTACTTTATGTGGAGCATTTTCATAATTCGGAATACAATTACAAACTTTTTGATATATTTGCACTATGCACTTGCACATTCTTCAATGCATTCCCATAGTGCTTGCACTTGGTGCATTTGGACAATGCACTTGGTGCATTTTGAAATATATTTGCATAGTATACTTGTAAGATTTTTAATACACCTACATGACGAACTTTCATAATTTTGTGGATTTGCACATTATTATTGGAATAATGGCATGCTTCTCAAAGTAATTACATGTTTTTTGAAGTTGTTGCATACTTTTTGATGCAATTCCACACTTCTCAAGATAGTTGCACACTTGTTGAGCTGATTGCAAACTTTTTTGTTTGCCTGCATGACATGTGCAGTGCTTCATGCATTTGTGTGATGCACTTGTACACTGTTTGAGATGTTTCACCTGAACTTTAAAGTTACATTGTAATGATACATGATTTAAAAATATCCATATTTTAAATATTTGCATGAGCATTTGTCGTTGAAATGTATGTAAAATTTCATTGTGAAATTTGAAGAGCACCTTCTATCCGTTTGCATGTGTTACGAATCTGATAGCATAGAAGATGAGTTTGAATCTTATCACATATTCCACAATGCCACATAATTTTATCTTCACATGTTTGTAATTTTGTAGGGCATGGTTTAAAATTGCGCAATTAGAGGCGCGCCTCAAGGCGCGCCTTTGCGCAATTTCACCAAAAAAACGCCTCGAGGCTTACGCAATTCTGGACCTGGCTGAGGCGTACGCCTCACCTGGACTGAGGCGCGCCTCAGAGGCGCAATTGCGCAATTCTGGGTGAGGCGTACGCCTCATAGAACCGGCCCCACCCACTTAAAATGAAGGCTTTTCTCCCCCTTCATCCCGCACGGCTTCCCTCATCTCCGAAAAAAACCCCTCCCAGCTCTCTGTTTGCGAAACCGCACGCGTCCCGCACGGTCGGCCAAGCTTCCCGCCGCTCCTCCCGCCGGCGCCGCCCCTCTCCGGCGAAGTGAAAACTTTCGGCCACCCTCTAGGAGTACTCCACATTCGATTTTAGGTATTTTTTTTAAGTTTAGGGATTTATTTTGCAAGTTTAAGAGAAATTAGGGTTTAGTTTTTTTTTTATTTTTTTGGAATGTATTTGATTTTTTGCTTTAGGAGACATGGTTAGAGGTAAAGAAAAGACGAATACGTCATTGCGGAGGGACCCTTCTTGGAAGTATAGTGTACAAGTTGACATTGGCGGCGGCGAGAAGAGCTATGTATATTTAAAGCAAGGTTTAAAATTGCGTAACTGCGCCTCGAGGCGGTTTTCGTCCGTGAGGCGAGGCGTAATTAATTCGGTAAATGCAATACACTTTATTCAATATTCTGAATTTTGATTATATTTTCTTCTTGAAAACAGTTGAATGGTGGATCCAATTTGGTGATTCCACCCCTGAGCTACAGAGTTTTGCTGTGAGAGTGTTGGGCCTCACTTGTTCTTCTTCTGGGTGTGAGCGAAATTGGAGTACATATAGTCAAGTGCAAACAAAGAGAAGAAATCGACTATCTACACTCAGAATGAAATCCCTCGTATACATAATGCACAACAAGAGGTTAAGAGATAGGAGGTTGAGGAATAAGGGGTTGAAAGATGATGAGGACCCGTTGGTGTGTGATGATCTGTCGTCTGATAATGAGTGGTTCATAGATGATGAGGCAGATTTATCATTATCAGACTTACAGGTAGAAGATCTAAATGTGGATGTATTGAGGGGCGAAGCAGATCAAACGGGTACATCCACTAGTACCACACCACACACATCTACTAGCTCTGCAAGTAAAGGTATATGTTCTCTGCCAGTCTGCTTGATAATGAGTGGTTCATCCAATTAATATGCTAATAATCTCCTCTTTTAATGAACAGGGAAGAGAAAAGTGAGCCATGTTGAAGATGAAGATGACATAGCATTCATAGATACAATTGGAGAAGAAGATTCACTTGAAGACTGATATTTTGTGATAGGATATGACTTCATTTTATGTGTTTTTTGTATTTTGGGAGTTTTGATAAACTGATATTTTGTGTTTTTGTACTTTGGGACATAATTTTATTGCATCTACTTTCTTATTTTCCATTATTGCTATTATTTTCCTGCTAAAATCCTTAATTTTTCATTTACGCAATTCTGTGTTCGTGAGGCTTACGCCTCAGACCGCCTCGAGGCTTACGCCTCGCCTCACGGACGAAAACCGCCTCGAGGCGCAGTTACGCAATTTTAAACCTTGTTGTAGGGTAGGTTCCATGGGGAACACCTATGTAATCAAGGCTAGAGGTTAATCTGCAATGAGTTTGTATATTCAATGGTAAGAGTGGCCAACTTGCTGTCATAAATGACTTGGGAGAAACAGATAGGTGGGAAATGAGGGCCAGTGCCAAGATATGCAAGACGTTGATGGATTGGAGAGGAAGGTGCATCGATGAGATCGTGCTTGAGACAAGGTGTGGTAGTCGGCGACAACAGAGATTGGGTGGCTAGGTGAGTTCAACTTAACCAACAAGTCTCAAAAACACCTCTTCGTCTTGACCTGTGACATATCCCATCAAAGCTTTCATTAGTTAACTCCAATCACAACCCCTTTGCTTCTTTTGTCATTGATGGTTTCATGTATTTGGGTAGGAATGCAGAGGAGATGGAAAGGAGCAGCTAAAGATAAAGGGATAAGCGGCAAAGGAATTACTAGCAAGAGTAGAGGGGATGGAGGGCTTTATTTCATTTTGAGATTTGAATCATGATTTTTTTATTATTAACTTTTTGTGAGAATAAGCACTTGAACTCGGCCCATCAGGATTTTCAAATCTTTTTCCATCTAGGGTGCTGCTTATTCAAGTGTGATTGAACCAGGATTTAATCATGATTTTTTTTATAATCAAAATAATTAAAAAAAAATATGTTAATCAACTTATTGCACAATTTCTTACTTGTGCATCTAAGATTTTGTCATCAACTCACATAGGCACATTTTGTATTTTCGTTTCTTGCAATAGATAGGTCAATATAGACCTCTTTTCAAAGTAATTTCATCATTTTAGATGCATCGGCACAGTCCAGTTTGTGAACAGGCGTAGTTCAAGAGATTTTGATTGTGGTTGCGGCATTTCAACCTCAATTTGCACCAGGTAGCGTCCATCATCCATCAACTTTAATGTATGATCAAATTAACTGCGAGATATCTTCTTGATAAATGAGACACTCCATATCTATTGATGTGGTCTACTTCACAAATTGTGCAAAAATCAATAATTTTGATAGAGATCGGGGCATGTTAGATTTATTTGTGTGATACCACAACTATTGTTCATCAATTTTGTCAAATTTTAATAGATTGTTTGCAGAGTAATTATGGAAGTCAACAGCATAGGCGGACCTAAGTTAACATGGATAAAAGTTAAATGATTTGCGAAGTAGGTATTTATGAAGACAGGCACCAAAAACAAATGGATAATGAAAATTCAAAAAGCCAGTACTAATAGCTTGGATAAAGCTAATGATATTCCTTTGAAAAAAAAAACAACATTTGATTCAAAGCATACCAAGACCACCAGTTCCAGATGCTTCTAAATTAATAAAAGCTCCGACTGTATCGCTCCATCTATGTGTATTCACAAATCCATGAGACCCCTGTAATGCATTAGCATATGGAAAAATCAGAGAACAAGATGAATCAACAAACAGTAACACAAAAACATCATCAAAGAACTTTCTTGTATATCATTAATCTGAAGTTTTCTAGTAATATTTTCTTAGTTACCCAATGGGATTCTGCGCACAACCAGAATGCTCAAATAGAGCTACACTCTAGCAACATAAATTAATGATCAGCACAGACAGAGAATTCTAATCAGACTGGGGAGAAGCTCTTGTTTACCAATACATAAAAGAATTGCTTTTTGCAATGTACATTAACTCGTGGGGAATTGAATAAACTAATAAAGCTTTAAAAGGTGCGGCAAGGGATCAAATCCCCTAAATGATTTTGATACTCACCAAAAATAGAAAGAAATGCTCTATCCATGGTTTTGCATAGAAGAAACATCAGCTAATAATTACATAGATTGAACATAAAAATATGATTCTTTTTCTGAGGAGGAACAAGCTCAATCTAATCCAGAAAGAAGCTCCTAGGTAAATAGTTACGATCTAGCTTCTACAGCAAGTGAAGTTGGGCCTATGATTATGACCATAAAGAACGAAGAATTTCTTACCAAGAAGTATTCCCAAAAATGGATTATAGCTTTAATCAAAATCCATGTTATGTATTGTTGCAATAACAAATTCCAATTCCTAATAATCAATTAGCATATATATATATATATATATATATATATATATATATATATATATATATATATATAATGCTAAATCTCCACTGCAATACAATAACCATTCAAAAGCACCATCGAAGGATAACTACAAAGAATTTACAGAAATAAAATGCCCAACACAGCTGTTACTACAATCATCAAACCAAATTCATAAATCTTTTATGAGAATTCATCCGTCAAAGGATCTATCTCATTGGTGAATAGGATATCGTTCGAATCCATCATTAAGTTGGACAAATTTGCTCAGTGTACCTTTCCCCAGATATATTGTAGGGAAGCTACTTTAAATATTCCCTTCTTTGTTGTTTTTAAGGTGATTTTGCAAATTATAAATGTCTTCTCTTACATAATATGACATACAATATATATGAGCCGAGGAAAGGGTACAAGAGGTTCCTATCGACAATATCATTACCTACAGGGATAAACTTGAAGATCTTCCGCAGAGTCAGGCAAGTAAAGAGTACCAAAAATTTTTTGTATGTCATTATATAATAGTTAGCATTTTATTTTATCCTAAATACATTTCTGCATGCAATGTTGACACCTTACATAGAGATGATAATGGCAAGGATGCCTTCAATATGTCATGAAGGGAACAATATTTGGATCAACGATTAAAAAGGCGGAAGAGGCGTACGCACTAAGGCGCGACTTAAGGCGAGGCGAAGCATTTGCGCGTTGAGGCTTACGCCTCTTTGGATTCGGCGGAGCGTGCGCTTATTTCGCACGGGGCGTAGGCTTCGGTTCGTAACGCCTCGAAGCGAAACGAGGCACCGCTTCGATTTGTAAGTATATAGACCGAGCAGTGAGAGTCGTATAAGAGTCGAGTATTAGGGTAACATACCTGCTTCTGCTTCGGGTGAGAACTGAAAGGCGAACTCCGCCAACTTGGACGACCACAGTTCGGTCGAGTTCGAACATAGCTGGAGGCGGTCGAAGGTAACGATTTATTTCTTCTTCTTCTCTTGCTTCCCGTAATCTTCCCATCATTTGCTTCATGTCCGCTTCTTCTTCTCCAGCTTCTTGTAATCGAAGGTTCTTTTCTCACAGCTAGGTAACAATCTTTCTTCTATTTGCCATGTCTCGCTTCATCAGATTGTACATGCTCGGGTACCGCTCAGTACATGCTCGGTAGCGCTCAGTACATGCTCGGTAACTGCCCATACATGCTCGGTACCGTACAGGTCCTGTTACTTTGCTGTACATGCTGTACCGAGCAAGTACATGCTCGGTACTGAAGCGGTACAATGCTCATCGAAGACGCCGCCAGGAGGCAGCGCCCCTTGGACCCCCGGTAGACTGGTATCATTTTGTATTCATGTTGTTTTATTATTGGTATTTGGTAGTACAAATAATTGTTAAAATATATCCTATTGTTAGCATGACTAGTGGCACAAGAAGGAAAGATCCTGCATGGAAATATGGAACTCAAGTTGAAGTGTCAGGCGAAGGTGCAAAGAAGGGATATGTTTACATGAAATGTAATTTCTGTGAGAAACGCATAACTGGTGGCGTCAAGAGATTGAAGGATCATCTAGCCTGCACTCATGTCAATGTGGGACCATGTGCAAAAGTTCCTGATGAGGTGAAGAAGGAATGTATAAATTATTTAAAGAAGTTTGCCACCACAAAGGAGGTCACACAAAGAAATATGGAAGAGATGATAGGAAACTCTTCTTACTATGGATCACAACATGAAGGTTCAAGTACTGGAAGCCATCTAGTTTCTTTTGATCGAGGCAGTCGGGGTCCCATGGATAGATTTATGCTAAATATTGATAACGACAAAAACATAAATACTCAGGATATTCAGCCTCCTACAGCTACAAAAGAACTCAGGAATAGAGTTTGTTTGGATATCGCCAGATTCATTTATGAAAATGGGATTCCATTTAATGTTGTTAGGAGTCCGTCGTTGATCAATATGTTACGATCTGTTGGAAGCTATGGAAGAGGATTACAACTTCCAAGCATGTATGAACTGAGGACTTGGATGCTAAATGAGGAGGTTAAGACAACTTCAAAAATGGTGGATGATGTTAAGAAGACTTGGATTGAAACAGGAGTGACAATAATGTCAGATGGTTGGTCAGATATTCGACATAGAAGTATTATTAATTTCTTGGTTAATAATCCATATGGAACAGTTTTTTTCTCAAATCAGTAGATGCTTCAAGCTTTGTAAAGGATGCACAATTATTGTTTGAAAATATTGGATGAAGTTGTGGAGGAAGTGGGAGATGCCTTAGTAGTACAAGTTGTTACTGATAATGCAAGTGCATACAAAGCTGCAGGAAGAATGTTAATCGAGAATAGGCCTCACCTTTACTGGACTCATTGTGTGCTGCACATTGTATTGACTTGATGCTTGACAGGTTGGGACAATTGCCTCAACATAAATCAGCCATATTAAAGGCCAAATTCGTTAGTAAGTTTATATACAATCATTCTTGGGTACTCAGCTTGATGAGAAAATTCACTGACAAGGAAATTATTAGGCCTGCTGTTATAAGATTTGCTACTGTATATTTAACATTGCAGAGATTCAAGGAGTTAAGACAATCTTTGGAAGTAATGTTTGCTTCTGAAGAGTGGGATAAAAGTTCATGGGCTAAAAAACAAGAAGGAAAACAAGTTAAAAAGATTGTTATGAAAGACGATTCATTTTGGCGCAGTACAAATTATGCTTTGAAGACAACATGACCATTAGTAAAGGTGCTTAGAATGGTTGATGGTGAGAAGGCCCCGGCTATGCGATTTATTTATGAAGCAATGAATAGGGCTAAAGAAAACATTGCAAAAGAATTGGGAGGTCAAGAAAGTGCCTACAAAGAAATATGGGATATTATAGATGAAAAGTGGGATCGACAATTACACCAACACTTACATGCTGCTGCGTACTATTTAAATCCCCAATTTCATTATGATAAGGATTTTCATGTTGACAAAGAGGTGAAAATTGGTTTGTATGCATGTATGGACAGACTCATTTCTCAAAGTGAATGATCAACTTGAGGATTTTCATTTGAAGAAGGGAATGTTTGGATTTAGAGCAGCACAAGATCTCAAAAATATCTTTGGTATGTTTGTAGTTTGTGTATTTATAATTTTAATGTTAATATTTATGTTCAAGTCTTCAACTTCAACCAATATACATAAAATACTATGTTTGACTTCATGTAGAATGTTGGTGGGCTCAGTTTGGAGATGATGTTCCTGAATTGAAAGCTTTTGCAGTTAAAGTTCTTAGCCTAACGTGTTCGGCTTCTGCATGCGAGCGTAATTGGAGTATATCTTCAATCAAATTCATACAAAGAGAAGAAATCGATTGGCGGCATATCGAATGAATAAGCTAGTTTATGTTATGTTTAACAAAAAACTGAAAGATAGACATCTCAAATTGCAAAATCAAGAAAATATTGAGAATGAAATTGACCCTTTGCTTGTTGATGAGTTACAATCTGATGATGAATGGGTTACTCCTAAGAATGCTGATGTAAGTGAAGTTGAAGCAGAAGGAGAAAGTCATGTTAATGAAGAAGACAATGAAGCAACTACTCAAATATATAAAAGAAAGAAACAAAGTGAGATTGGAGCTTCAAAAAAACTTAAAGGTATTCTTAAATATAATGAATTATTTTGTATGTTACTATTGTTTCATTTTAGAGTTAATGAAATATTAACTGATATAGTAGATAAATGAAAAAATATTATAGATGAAGAAGAGTTGGAGGATGACTTTGACATTAATTATGAAGATTCTTCTGAAGACAATCAAAGTGATGATGAGCCTGCTTTGGGTCTTGATCCTAAGGGGATGTTTTATTTTTAAGTGACTTTATTTTAAATCTTGTATTCTAGTAATATTATCTTAAAACAAATCTTCAAATTCATAGTTGACATAATATTATGTTATTTTTTGTCATTATTTATAATTTTAAATTAATTTATTTTAATCATTTTAAGGCTTACGCCTCGATTCGCCTCGAGGCTTACGCCTTGCCTCGCTTAGAAAAAACGTCTCGATTCCCGATTTCGCATAGTACATCCACTAGAAGGTAATGGCAAAGGAGAGTTGGTAGCTTATTTGAGATGGTATAGTACATGGCTATCACTATATTTAGTGAAAGCACCCAGCCAACCTCCTAAGACAATCTATCCAAGATCCCCTGGCGAGAGGCTGATGGTAAGATATTCTAACTTGTAGTTCCAATTTGACATCTCAAGCTATTTTAATATTCTTCTAATCACTTTTGCATACTAAAAAACCAAGTGGATTACTTTACACGAGCCAAAGGCATCACTGATACAGTTGTTGATGGCCATAGGAAGAATGCAAGTTCGATGCAGTAGGTTCTTGATGAGATCACATAGTTATCTAGTAAAATGGAGAAATTAGTATATATTAGCTACATCGCTTTTGATACCCTTCATGAGCCAGAGTTGTATACACAGTAGAACCGTATAGATTATGAGCGATATTAGGCTTTAAGGAGATCAACATTAAATGCTCCATGAAGGTTTACTTCAGATCTTCCATGAAGATCAACATTAGATACTCCGAAGAGATCCAGTGCTGCCCTAGCATGCAGAGTTACCATTAATCCTCTAAGGCAATCAATATATGTAGGATTTGTTGATTATGCAAGGCCATATACATTCACAGATGGAGAACCATCAGGGGGGGGGGGGTGGACAGGCAGATACGTCAAGTGGAGGAGGTGTGCGACAATTGAACATTTTTATCTACAGTGGGGTTTTGTTCTTGGATATCACTCTAACACTTCAAATATTCTATGAAAATCAACATCAAATGCTCCTAGAAGATCCACTACCACCCAGTACGTTGATTTACTATTGATTATCTAAGATGGTCAATGTATGTAGGATCGGCTAATTATACTAGGGCATCTGCATATTCAAAAGGAGGGCCATCAACGACGTTTGGGACAGGTATGCCAAGTTGATGCAAGCAAAAATTTGGGAGAGGACCCCAAATTTTTGCTAACAAAAGAAAACTCTTCCTATGACTTAGAAGATAAACAAATTACTAAAAAAAAGATACAAAATACTAAAAGACACAAAAGAACACAAATAAACCACAAATAACTTCACTTTATAATATAAAAGACTTACAAACTTTTAATGACATACAAACGACAAAATAAATACACGACTTTCCTAAACTTGCTTTCTGGGATTGAGAAGAAGGATACAAGTGGGGTGGATTCTTGCGTAGAGAAGAAGGAGGTAAGAAGCCAATATGAAAAGAAGGAAAAGCTCGCAAGCTTTTCCAAAGAAGAAAAACCTCTCAGGTTTTTGTCCCAAAAATCATCATCATCACAACTCTCTTTAAGTCTCAAAACATCTCCTATATATAGGTATAAAAGGGGAGCCAAACAGCCACCTAAAACTTCATTTAAAACTAATTAACTAAGGGAAAAAGGCTGTCCAAATTCTGTCCAAAAACAGCTCCCAAAATCCTGCACATAGCCCCCCAAAATTCTGCACATAAAACAGGGAAGAACTCATGGAATTCCCCCCAAAACAGCCACCAAACAGCATTAAATAAACCTATTAGATTTAGGGAAATGAAAGACCAACAGTCAAATACATTAGCCCCCAAACGGTATAGCAAAACAGAGAAGAAAAACCACATGAACCAAGCAGCAGCCGCGGGAACCAAACAGCAGCCGCGGGAACCAAACAGCAGCCACGGGAACCAAGCAGCAACGACGGGAACCAAGCAGAAAATAAACGGAACCAAGCAGCCAGCCGCAGGAAACCAAGCAGTCAGCCGCAAAAACCAAAGGGGCAAGGCACAGGAAACCCAGCAGCCATCCACGGGAACCAAAGGGTCAAGCACGGGAAAACCAGCCGCCATCCATGGGAACCAAAGGGCCAAAATCCACCATAATGAGCTTCCACTAAACTTACATAAATGAGCTAAAATTCAGCTCATTATGAGCTAACCAAGAGCTTAAAATTAATGAGCTAGGAAGTGCAATAAATACCCCAATTATTGAGCTAAACTTTAGCTCAAACATTTATGAGCTAGAACTAATTAAAATTCCAGCATTTTGAGCTCAATACCAAGCAACCAAGGCTTACCCGAGAACACCAGAAGCCCAATGGTCAAAACAAATTCTCATCTTGTTTTAACACCCCCCCCCCTTTGCCTACATCACAAGTGGACCAACTGCATAACAATTGAACATTTTTATCTACAGTGGGGTATTTTTGGTGAATATCACCTTGATACTCAATTACAAGTGGCAAAACACACATCTTACAGAATGAATATCCTACATGGATGTCACCCTCATATTTGTTGTCATCCCTAACCCAGTAAGATTTGCTCTTCCAGTAGACTCATCATTGAAAAGTTCATTTGCATTACTAAATTAAAAAGCAAAAAATGTATAGCCGGGTACGGTCATGTATGGAGACTCCTTAAAGAGTCCTCTCTCAACAAAATAAAAAAAATATAGAGACGAAAGATCTGAATAAACTACAACTTTACATTTCATTAAGAAATAAACAAAAACTTGAAAATCAGTTGTAACATGAGGCCCAAAAGTGCTTGAGCAAGAGCCAATTAACGTAGCTAATGACTACACCAGAGGGGAAATATAAAATAAAGGGTTGAAACAGCCGCAAAGCCTAGTTGGTATCCCAGTGTTCAAGCACTGGTTTAGCAAGCTCGTGCCGCCCCCTACAACGACTCAATGGAAAACCTCAACATTGATCATCTGAGCGGGAGTCCTCCCCACCATCTTTGTCATCCTTCTTTCACTTACTTGATAGTTCTACAATAGATCCCAAACGATGAAGCTCTTTATCAAAGTGAGCCTTAAAGGCTCTAGATTTCCTAAGTCGATTCCTAGTTGGGTTTTGAAGGAAAGTCCATAGGAAACTTAGCGCCAGTTGACTCATCAAAACACAATTGGTGCACACGATGCCAACTATATAGAAGATCTTGGCGAGCATCTACTAGGTACACCTCTAGGACATATGCAACTTAGTTGCCTATGCAATCTATTGTAAGAATGTCATTCTTCTAAGTTGGTATATACTATATCTTTTTTATAATGAACTTTTATTCTTATTTACTTACTTTCCTTATATGGTACAATAAAGTTATAAGGAAACTATTAATTCACCAGTAGTTTGTTAAACCAAAAAATTAAGAAAAAAAAAATTTTTGAAATGGAACAACTTACATCTTCGACTAAATGTAAAAACATGTCTACATAAATAAGAAAAATTTAGACAACCAATATGATAATAGTTAGGAAACAACAGAGAAAAAAAATTTATGTAGCTAACCTCACATAGTGAGATAAATGCTTGATGTTGATGTTGGCGTAACAGTTGTATGAAAGAGCAAAAAATACAAATTTACCTAAATAACCAAATAGAAATGACTACGAAAGAAGTAAACAAAGTAACAACTAACATTTAATCTACTGCCTCTCAGCTTCCTCAATTCTTTTTCCCTAGAAACTTATGTATTTGAGATTGTAGTTGTCTTTGAGTAGGGCAACAAAGTATATAATACAAAAACTTTTAAATCTCCTGCTAATCAGTTGCAGTTAAAATTTTTTCCAGCTTATCATATGAAATCATTCTTTATGGTGCTCCACTCTTGATATATTGTAATGTTAACATCAAATTTCTTTGAATTCAGTTAACGGCATTGTACTCCTGTGTTGGGCTGCATCAACTCATCATACCTTCTTTAAAGAAAATTAAGTTTAATTGTATGACGATTTATCTCCGTAACTCTGGCTTGCACTTCTATCCATATCCTATTTGGAATGCTCTTGGGAGTCACCATGTGTTCTCACTACCTCAGCATGTAGTCTCATTAACAATTTATCATGATCTAATGTCGAAAGATGCATACAAAAATGGAATATGTTCGTAGGCCACACTAGAATTTCTAATCTAGGATTGGATGATGTCTCACCATTTACCCTTTGACAAGTTGTTGTAAGTTCTAATAGAGGGTTGGAGGATCCCTCAATGGCTTTCTTCAAAGTACAACTCATCATGCTTGTAAGATACAACAATGATGTAGGTAAAAGGGGGGTTGGTTGTAATTAATGCATTCAAAATCTTATCATTAAATGTTATATATGTTTTATTGCTCTATTGTAATCTGGATTCTATTTTCCCCAATGATAGAGGGCAACCTATGATCATGCATAGGTTTGGGGGCTCTTTGGTCATGTTGACCATCTGGTTTGCAAGCTTACTTGGTCTTTTGGGTATTTATTGGTATGCTTATATTTCTATATATGGGCTTGGCCCGTTATTTCCTGTTGTTTGGTGTTCGGTTGATTCCTGGTGGTTGTTTGGTTCTTGTTTCGTGGCTTTTTGGTTCCTGCTTTGGGCAGTTTGGCTCTTCGGTTCCTGTCCCGATTTCTGGTTCCTTCTCAGGCGGGTTGTTCAGTTTCTGCATGGGGGAGGGGGGGGGGCTGTAATGTAGGCAAGGGGATGGTCAAAACAAGTTGAGTTGAAAATTTTGTAAGTTCTACTTGAGCCAGCTCATTAATAAGCCTCTTCTTATAATTCAGCTCATAAATGCTTAATATCTACTCTTTCAGCTCATAAATCTGAAATTATTTGAGGATTTATTTGGTGCATTTCCCCTAGCTTTTGGCCCTTTGATTCCTTTCCCTTGTCTTCTCGATTTTCCCTTGTTGTTTGGTTTCCCGTGCTTGACCTTTTGGTTCCCACGGCTGGCTGGCTGTTCCCGTGCCTTTGCTCCCTTGGTTCCGTGTGCGCCTCCTTGGTTCTTGCGGCTGCCTCTTCGGGTTCCACCTGGGCTGTTTTCCCGTGAATTTTTTTTTTTTGGAGGGGGGGGGCCATTTCCCGTGGCTTTGATGCTTGGTTTCCTGTGCTGAGAAGCTTCCCATGCAATGCCCCTTGGGTTCCTGTGTGGTGGCTGTTGGTTTCCCTGTACTAGATGGGTGTTTTTCGTGTTTCCTACAGTTTTTCTGTGCATATTTAGGATAGATTTCTGGTCTGTTTTTAGACAAAAATCTGGACTGAATTGTTGGCTTTTCATTTCCCTCATTTAATTAAGTATTTGATGGGTTTTTGGGGCTGTTTGTATTCCTCTTTTATGCCTATATATAGAAGATGTTGTGGCTATTTTAAAAGTGAAAAAATGTGATTTTTGGAATGGAAAACCTGAGGGTTTTTGGAAAAGCTTGAGAGCTTTGTCCACTTCTTCTTCTTCTATCTCTTGGGGAGACTTGCGAGTTCTTTCCACCCTTCTTCTCGGCTTCTAACCTCTTTTGTTTCTCCGCAAGTGTCATTCCATCTGTATCTTTCTTCTCAACATTTGGCAAGCAGTTTTAGGAAAGTTATTGTCTTTATTGTGTTGTTTGTTTGTGTCCAAGTTTGTAATAATTTATTATAATATGAAAGTTGTTTTTTTTTAGTTCAATTGTCATATTTAGTGTCTTTTTGGCAATTCATGTCATTTTCTATTTCTTAGAAAGGTATGCCTTTTTGTGATCAAAAATTTGGGTCCCTCTCCCAAATTTTTGATTGCATTAATTTGGTATCAGAGCAAGTTAAGAAGTCCTAGGTTTATTAGTCGGATTGTTAAGAAAAATCTTAGTGAATCATAACAGTTGTTGTGATTCTTGTCTTGTGAGTCTTGTGTTGTTGAGTCTGTTAAAAAAATGGAAAAAGACAAAAAATTGAAGCAACTGTTGCAAGACCAATTCAAGCAAGAACGTGAGAAGATTTTGAAGAAATACGAAGACATGGTTCAAGAACTTGATGTGCTTCATTCGTCTCCTCGGATCAAATCTAAAGCCAACTCATCGGGAGATGAGTTCTTCAAGTAGGGGAATCTAATGTAGGCAAGGAGGGTCAAAACAAGTTCAGTTGAAAATTTTGCAAGTTCTACTTGAGTCAGCTCATTAATGAGCCTCTTCTTATAATTCAGCTCATAAATGCTTAATATCTACTCTTTCAGCTCATAAATCTGAAATTATTTGAGGATTTATTTGGTGCATTTCCCCTAGCTTTTGGCCCTTTGATTCCTTTCCCTTGTCTTCTCAATTTTCCCTTGCTGTTTGGTTTCCCGTGCTTGACCCTTTGGTTCCCACGGCTGGCTGGCTGCTCCCGTGCCTTTGCTCCCTTGGTTCCGTGCGGCCCTCCTTGGTTCTTGTGGCTGCCTCTTCGGGTTCCTCCTGGGCTGTTTTCCCGTGACTTTGGGGGGGGGGGGGGGGGCTTTTCCCGTGGCTTTGATGTTTGGTTTCCTGTGCTGAGAAACTTCCCATGCAAAGCCCCTTGTGTGGTGGCTATTGGTTTCCCTGTACTAGCTGGTTGTTTTCCGTGTTTCCTACAATTTTTCTGTGCATATTTAGAACACTATTTTTAGACAAAAATCTGGACTGAATTGTTGGCTTTTCATTTCCCTTATTTAATTAAGTATTTGATGGGTTTTTGGGGCTGTTTGTATTACTCTTTTATGCCTATATATAGAAGATGTTGTGGCTGTTTTAAAAGTGAAAAAATGTGATTTTTGAAATGGAAAACCTGAGGGTTTTTGGAAAAGCTTGAGAGCTTTGTCCACTTCTTCTTCTTCTATCTCTTGGGGAGACTTGCGAGTTATTTCCACCCTTCTTCTCGGCTTCTAACCTCTTTTGTTTCTCCGCAAGTGCCATTCCATCTTTATCTTTCTTCTCAACATTTGGCAAGCAGTTTTAGGAAAGTTATTGTCTTTATTGTGTTGTTTGTTTGTGTCCAAGTTTGTAATAGTTATTATAATATGAAAGTTTTTTTTTTAGTTCAATTGTCATATTTAGTGTCTTTTTGGCAATTCATGTCATTTTCTATTTCTTAGAAAGGTATGTCTTTTTGTGATAAAAAATTTGGATCCCTCTCCCAAATTTTTTATTGCATTAGGCTGGCTTTTGGTATGCTGGCTGCTTGGGTTCTAGGCTGGCCGAACCTTTTTTTTTTCTTGGGATGTTCTATGCTTTTTGGTTGGCTGGAAAGGGCGGCTGCTTTGAGGTCTTTTGGGCTTCATGCCCTATTTACATGGGGTGATGGTTGTTGATAAAGTGTGTGTTATGGAGTGATTTTTTGAAAGAAAACCTGAGGGTTTTAGGATAGCTTGCGAGCTATGTATCCCCTTCTCTTCTCTTCTTTAGAACTTTGTCTCAGGCTTCTTATCTATTTCTTCTCTCCGCAAGTTTCCACCCCATCAGTATCTTTCTTCTCTACAAAAGATTTGACGTGTTGTCATTGGCCGGTTGGTTGGCATTGAATAAAGTTTGTTGAGGTGGAATGCTGGTTGGCATGTTCCTAAAGAGCACTCTAATTTCTTATGTTATCGGTTACATGTGAGGTGACCACTAGTTGGTTGTTCTGAGTGAATGTTCATTTTAATTTTAGTTTTGTCGAGTCTCTCCAAGCTTTTAAATATCATATAAGTTGTGTCATTGTATGTTCAAGTTTTAGTCCAAGTATAAGTTATGTTAATTTTATTTTACAAGTTTGAAAGTCGTTTTGTTTAAGTTTGTCCTTAAAATTGTTTTGGTATTCTCCAACTTGCTTTTGGAGCTTGTTTTGTGTTTTATCTTAAATTATATGGAGTATGTTTTTTGGTAATTTGCATATCGAGTTTCTCCCTCTTGGTTGGGGAATTTTCTAGATTGCATCAAATTGGTACAAGAGACCTAGGTTTGTGAATCCTAGTTTAGTCGTGTGAGTTGTCTATTTGTTGGTGTTATTTTTATTTTATTTTTTTGTCTTGTTCTTTTGTAATGGACCAATAGCTAGAAGTCATTGAGTCAGTTGTGGATGAAAATCAGCCAGGTAATCTTGAAGTTCAAATTCCAACCAACAGCTAGGTTCCTTCCCAAGGTAATTCTACCGATCCGATTCAAAATGAGTTATATAAACTTCAGATGAAGTTACACTTATGCACAGAAAGGTGTGAAAAGAGAAAGCAATTTCTTCACGCCAAATTCAAGCAAGAAAGAGATGTGATCAAACAATAGTACGCAACTTTAATTCTCGAATTGGATAATCTCGTTTGGCTCGTAGTGAGAACTTAAAATATATCTCATCAGGTGATGAGCTCTTTCAACCGGAAGAGAATCTGATGTAGGCTAAAGGGGGGTTGTCTGAAATTGATGCATTCAAAATCTTATCATTAAATGTTTTATATGTTTTATTGCTCTATTGTAATCTGGATTCTATTTTCTCCAATGATGGAGGGCTACCTATGATCATGCATAGGTTTGGGGGATCTTTGGTCATATTGACCATGTGGTTTGCCAGCTTACTTGGTCTTTTGGGTATTTATTGGTCGGCTTATATTTCTATATATGGGCTTGGTCCATTATTTCCTACTGTTTGGTGTTGGGGCTTGTACGGCTGATTCCTGAAGGTTGTTTGGTTCTTGTTCCTGCTTTTGGGCAGTTTGGCTCTTTAATTCCTGTCCCGATTTTTGGTTCCTTCTCAGGTGGACTGTTCGGATTCTGTATGGGGGGGCTGGCTTTTGGTATGCTAGCTACTTGGGTTCTGGGCTGGCCGAACCTTTTTTTTCTTGGGATGTTCTCTGCTTTTTGGTTGGCTGGTAGGGGCGGCTGCTTTGGGGTCTTTTGGGCTTCTTTCCCTATTTATATGGGGTGGTGGTTGTTGATAAAGTGTGTGATAGAGTGATTTTTGGAAAGAAAACCTGAGGATATTTAGATAGCTTGTGAGCTATGTATCCCCTTCTCTTCTCCTCTCTATAACTTTGTCTCGGGCTTCTTATATATTTCTTCTCTCCGCAAGTTTCCACCACATCAGTATCTTTCTTCTACAACTATTATAAGATTTAAGTTGTGTCGTGCTATGTCTTAAAGATTAAAAGTTGTAGTGTGTCTTTATTTTAATATTATCGTTATCTTGTTTAAGTTTGTAATGTCTATGGTAAGGAAGTCAAGTCTATATTGAGGAAAGTCTTATTTGTATGTCACCTTAGCAGTATTTTGTCTATTATTTTGTTAATTTTGTCGTTTATGAAAGGAAGATCATAGTGTATGCAATCTTAGTTTTTTTCCAAAATTCTGATTGAATCAAATTGGTATCAGAGCCTCGATTTTTGTTGAGTCTTCCTTTCTTTTCTTTAAGTCTTTAAAAAAATGGAAAGCCAAAACAATCAAGTTGCAGGCAAGCAAGAAAGTCATTTATCTATACCTTGGATTCCTGAGGACAATCATCCAACATCAAAATGGGTTCCTCCTCGGCACCTCGTGCATATTCTTCTAACTCTCTATAGATCGAGCTTCTCATGATTCAAAGACAACTGCAGCTATGTGCCTAGAGATTCGAGTCTAAGAAGCTTCAACTCCAGTCCGAATTTGAACGAGAGAAGGAGATTATCGAAAGAAAGTATGACATACTAATTCAGGAATCAGAAATGCCATATCTTCAAAATTTTGAGGACATCTCATCAGGAGATGAGATTTTTCAACCAGGGGAGATTTGATGCAAGGAAGGCTGTCCCGGTTCCCCTTGTGGCTGTTCGGTTCCTGCCTGCTGTCCCGATTCACCTTGTGGCTGTTCGGTTCATGCTCTTGGTTGTCCCGGTTCTTTCCCTCTAGCGCCTGTCCGTTCGTTGGTTGTGTCCCGCATGCCTCTTCGTGTGTTGCTCCAGCCGTTGGTCTTTTGGTCTTTTGCCTCCCTCTATTCTGTTGGTTTGAGTGGGCGGTTGTTTGGTTGTTGGCTCCCTTTCTTCTCTTATAATTAGGGGTTGTTTTGTGACATTTTGAGAAGAATTTGGAGAGTAATTTTTGGAAGAAAACCTGATGGTTTTTTCTTTGATAGCTTGCGAGTAATCCCCCTTTCTCTTCTCCTCTCTATAACTTCGTCTCATACTTATTATATATTTCTTCTCTCCACAAGTTTCCACCCCATTGTATCTTTCTTCTCAATCAATGAAAATTTTTTAGGTGTTTTTATGTTCTAATATTGTGTTTGTCGTGTGAGTTGTAAGTGTTGCCCGTTCTAAGATAAGTAGTGTTTTGTTATATATATATAAGTTGTAAGTTGACGTTGTGTCTTATTTAATTTTATGTGAATTTGTATTTGTCTTAATTATTTAGAAAGGAAGCGTTTTTTTTTTTTTTCAAAAATCTTGTTTGCATCAAATTGGTATCAGAAACCTAGGTTTGTGAATCCTAGGTTAGTCGAGTGAGTTGTCTATTTGTTGGCGTTTTTTTTTTTTTTTGTGTCTTGTTCTTTTGTAATGGACGAAAACATAGAAGCCATTGAGTCAGTTGTGGATGAAAATCAGCAAGGTAATCTTGAAGTCCAAATTCCAACCAACAACTGGGTTCCTTCCCAAGGTAGTTCTACCGATCCGATTCAAAATGAGTTATATAAACTTCATATGAAGATGCACTTATGCACAAAAAGGTATGAAAAGAGAAAGCAATTTCATCAGGCCAAATTCAAGCAAGAAAGAGATATAATCAAACAACAGTACGCAACTTTAATTCACGAATTGGATAAGTCTCGTTTGGAGCGTAGTGAGAACTCATAATCTATCTCATCAGGTGATGAGCTCTTTCAACCGGAAGAGAATCTGATGTAGGCAAAAGGAGGGTTGGCTGAAATTGATGCATTCAAAATCTTATCATTAAATGTTTTATATGTTTTTATTGCTCTATTGTAATCTGGATTCTATTTTTCCCCAATAATGGAAGGCTAGTTATGTCGAGTCTCTCCAAGCTTTTAAATATCATATAAATTGTAAGTTGTCTTTGTATGTTCAAGTTTTAGTCCATGTATAAGTTGTGTTAGTTTTATTTTACAAGTTTGAAAGTCGTATTGTTTAAGTTTGTCCTTGAAGTTGTTTTGGTATTCTCCAACTTGCTTTGGAGCTTGTTTTGTGTTTTATCTTAAATTATATGGAGTGTGTTTTTTTTTTTGGTATTTTGCATATCGAGTTTCTCCCTCTTGGTTGGGGAATTTTCTAGATTGCATCAAATAACAACATCAAGCCTTTGTCCCACTACGTGGGGTCGGCTACATGAATTCTTTTTCTCCATTGAGTCATATTAAAAGTCAAATTCTCGTTTAAATCTAATAAAGAAAGAGCATTTCTAATATTTTCTAACCAAGTCTTTTTAGGTCCGCCTCTACCTAAAAACAAAGATTAAATCTAATGAAATGAAAATAAGATTATTTAAAGTTAAGGATGGAGCTTCCATATTTCATATCAATTGCTATTAAATAGATATATTATGACCGCAAACTTATGCACAAAAATGACCCACTTAATTGCATCCTATCAAGTTAGCCAATTGTAGGGCCCTCATAAGTATAGTGAGAGGAATCCAATGTTATTGTATATATATAAAGACCATTATTTAAGTTATAAACAATATACTATCCTGAGAAATTTAATTATTTACAATAATCTACATCAAATTCCTCTTATAGGATCACAATGTGTATGACCTTTCTATCAAGAAAAGCTTTATACACGTAAGAAAATGGCCCTTGCTTTACCACTAACTAATAAAAAATATACCACTAACTAATAAAAAATAAAGTATCATCAATAAAAAAGAATAACTTTTGTATAGATTAAAAAAATAAATTTAACTAATAAAAAAAATTTAAATTAAAAAATAATTACATTTTTTATATTAATTCAAATTAAATCAATTTTAAAAATAACTTTGAAAAAGTAACTAAAATTTAATTAAATACATATATTTTCACTTTAATTAAATTAATTACATAGTTTGTTTTGTTCATTAATTTCTAATTAAATATTTTTAATTAATTATTTCACTAAAAATTTTAATAAGAAAATAAATTTTATTTAAACATATCAAATATAAATAATTATATCTTCTAATTAAACATTATTTTTATAAAATTCTTACAAAAAAAATTCTTATAATATTACATTTCTTATATGCTTAAAAAAAAATACTATTTACAAAAATATAATTTACCAAAAAAAAATTCTCCCAAACAAATGCAAATCGAATTTGTGTTTTCTTAGAAAAAGTAATGAAAATAATTGAGTACCTCAACAAATTGAAATATTTTATAATTGAATATAGCATAGAAAATAATATCTTATCTTGGGGACCAATATTATTTCTCCATAGACTCAATAAACAAAATTTGCATTCTTATAATTTATGAGATCATAACATGATAAAAAAAACAAAAACAAAAAAAAAATGAGATCATAACATGATCATTTTTTTTATTTTGAAAATTAGGCTTATTTTGGATAAGTCATGTAGTTTTGTTGGAAAAATAAATATTATACTATGATTGATTTTAGAGTGCTTAAATTTTAATTAGTAGAAAATTTAGTTATCCTAAAAGACTATCGCATAAATATGTCCAGGCCACCCTTAAGTAAAACAAGAGAAGAACCCAAGAAATAAATGTGCATTTTTAAACCGCACTCACTAAATAATTAATCAAATATATGGGGAAGTACAGTAAAATCCAGTTATTATAACAAAGAAAGGGAAAAAATTGGCAGTTAATGTGTCTGTTGTATACAAGCCAATTATAATTATTAACTCGACCTGTGAGTCCCCAATTTTGACTTTTGATACATCCAGGGCTTTACTTTGTGAATTATCCTTCTAGTTTATCAGTCATATAGTTGTCATATAAGCCCAAATAACGTCCCTAAATCTATTAATTATATTTAAAAAAAAAAAAAAAAGCTTGATCCTGCTATTCAAATGTTAGGAAATATGTATAATATAATAATATCATCACAAAGATTGCCTAGCACTTATAGTGTCAAGATAGCTTCTGTCATATTAGTCATACTTCTTTGAGGCTTTTAAGTAGCACATGCAAGCAAACTTTATTAAATAATAATGCTTTAATTATTGCCCCCCACCCCACCCCCTCCTTTTCCCCCCCCCCCCCCCCCCCCCCCCCCCCTCCCTTTTTGGGCATGACCACTTACATGAAAAAAATATGTTTATATCTATCATACCACTTAAGGATAAGCTCCTAGAACACAGACACTCTAATAATCATTATACCAATCAAATACATACAAAATCTTAGGATGCCTAAGGGGTTGTCATCTAAGTTTGTGTTAGCTTGTTTGGCAAATCACACTATGATAGGGTATTGTGTTTTAGTTGTGAGATATGAAGATATTTAACTTTTTTAATTCAAGGTGATTCACTCTAAGTTGAATGTGACTTAAAGTTTTTATTTGATTTTATAGTATTCATCTTTTTTTAGGGTTATGAAGAACTCATGGAACAGCCCTGCTTGTATTGAGGTAAGCCTGGTCATTTAGGGAATCCTAAGATCCAAATATGTGAACACTTCTTCTTTTAGTGGAATGATACATCTTTGTATCCAAAAAAAATCTATGATTTTTATGGATTTTAGATAGTCTCTTAGCATTTGACTTAGGACTTAGTAAAATTCATTTAATCGGATAAGATGAATTTTAAGAAGAAGAGGCTTCTAAAAGAAGCCTATAAGCTTACATTTTAATTATTATGAATAGTGAAATCACTTATTTTGGCTGAGTGATGAAGTTCTAGAGTTTGAATCTAAATGGAGAGGTTACATACATGATTAGTCCAAGTAAATAGGCTTTGGCTTTGAGACCAAAGAAAGAGAGACTCTTATGTGATTTAATTTCAATAGAAAGCTTATGAGAACATCCGACCGTGGAAAGTTTATCAGAGAAGAGGCCCAAGATCTACGATCATGATTGGACCACTTTATTTTTAAGTTATTATTTGTATTTAATTTATCTATGCATTTTTCCTGTTTTTACCCTCACTTGAGGGAGTATGTTCATGTAACCTCATGGGGCACTTTCGTCTTTAGAGTTGTTATTGTATTTGGCTATTTATTGCCCCCCTTCTCCTCTTTGGAGAATGATGATTATTATGAGAAGAAAAATTCTGCACTTGGTGTTTGAGAGCTTGAGAGTTTTTATGAAACTTGAAGTCCCTAGGTGAGGGCAACGTATTATCCATCAGCTGCAGGAAGCGTTCGGGCTCGTGGTCCATCTTCTTCCCCAACTTCTTCTCCTTTCTCCTAGCCGCCGCCCCATCCTCCTTTCTTTCTCCCTTGGCCGAAATTCCCCATCTAAACCCTAAGTCGACACCACCTTTCTCCTTCCTCTCTTGGCCAAACTCCACCCACGCCCTAGGCCGGCCCCCATCCAACCGCCGGCCCTACCTCCCTTCCCTAAGCCACCGGCCCCATTAACCCTCCCCTTGGATCCAAATTCATCCAAGCATTTAATACATTCCTAAATTATCTCATTATAAATTTGGAAGGTCAATTAATTTAAATTTGAAATTCCTTCCTTAAATAAGATGTGTTATTTTAGGAAGGTTCCTCCAATCAAGGTCATTTAAATTTGAATTTAAATTAGAGAGATAATTGTATTAAATTCTCTTTCTTGATTTAATTTGTCTTAGAATGGCAACTCATTTAAGCCCATTACTTCCGTCAAATCTATATTAAATCAAGTGGGTCCCTCCCCTTCCTCTCTTGGCTGCCCACCACCACTCTCTCTTGATCACATCTAATTATGAGGTCCATTAAAGGTCCCTAATCGATCCATCAATTCCCTATCTAATTGGACCGCCCCCCTCCTTTTTTTTTTTTTTTTGAAATTTGAATTCAAATTTCCCACTCATCTCCACCAATTAAAGCTAGAATTAAATTTCAGACATTGGAAATTGCTTCCCTTGCTTAAACAACATAGAAAATCTGAAATTAATTTCCGCTCTCCCTCCTCTAAGGCCGGCCACTTACCCCCCCCCCCCCCCCCTTCTTCCCCCTCTTTAAATACTTCTTCCTCTCTTATGCTTGATATTACTCCTAAGGAAGAAGAAGTTGATCCTCCTCCTTTGAACAACTATAGTCAACTCCTTGAGCATTGCAACCCTTCAACGACGACAAGGAGTGCTTGTCCCAAGACAAACCACAGATGAACATCGCCCCGATCTTGAAGAACATTAGAGCACGAGTTCAGGAGCATGATGGAATTCCACATCAAGATTAGAAACGATGAAGGTGAACTCTCTTCCGACCCTTCCTCCTAACCTCCCCTCGATCATGGCATCATTAAAAATTATGAAAGCTTCTCCTCTTAACCATATGATGAGTATGTGTGAGGGATCTTAATAGTGACTAGTCTTATTGTTAATCAAGGAATTTCTTTTGAAAATCCCACATTAAGAAAAGTTGGATTTATTTTGATTATTTTGTGCTACAAATTATATCTTGTAATCAATTGTCTATGCCTAATCATTGTTTTATAGTTTTCAATCTATTGTTTAATATGTTGGAAGTTGAATAACTGTTATTGCTCTATCACAAAGCGTGTAGTTTCAAAGTTAATTCATTTGCATTTGCATATAGTTCTACATCTTTTTGGTATCAGAACATGGTTGCATTTAGGTGCCTATTAGAATTGTTTTTCTAATGTTTAGCATCTAAATCGCATCATGCAAGTATCAACGCATTTAATTGTGTTTTCATTTTGCTTTCTTTTTATCTGCATCGTTCTGAGTCACCCTAAGACATAGTATGGACCCAGAATAAATTCATAGGACTTTAGATCTATTGGTAGGTCAACACGATCAATCAACAACTTAGAGAAAATCAAGCCGATCTAACTGAGCTCCATCGCCACACGACGAAACGATTTGATACACTAGATCAAGTCAAGAATCACCCTACACCTTATAGGTCTCCTTCCATGTATGGGGATGACACCGTACCTGATTAGGGACACCCCCATGCCCCTTATCGAGCTCCTCCATACGGTTACAATCTTAATAACGATCCCGATATACCGTTGTTTGAAAAACATTAAAGTCGAGCCCCGACTTTTGACAGTACTCTTGATCCCCAACTCTTTTTGGACTGGATCAAGGGCATGGATAGTTTCTTCAAGTGGTATAACATATCCGAGGCCTGAAAAATTAGATTTGTTGAAATGAAACTCACCGGTAGGGTCAACCAATATTGGGCATACTTAGAGAGCCTTATGGAGTCCCGCAATGAGTATTATATCATTGATTGGACTTTTAAGAAGCACGAGCTTAAACAGAAGTACCTCCCTCCCTCGTACTTTCCCAGGCTCCTTGTTAGGTGGAATAGATTGGCCCAAGGGAGCAAACCCGTAAAGGACTACATTGCAGCTTTTGACAATTACTTAATCCGCTACAAAGGGGATACCTCGACTACGCCCGCTCAAATTCTATCCATGTTCTATATTATGTTACGTGAGGACTTACGCAACGAACTATTTTCCCGGAGCGTCACTACACTAGATAGTGCCTATAGTCTAGTCCTAGACATTGAGGAAACCCGTTCCAGTACCCTAATAAGCACCAGGATGCTAGATCTTCCTACATACCCTCCAGTGGATCGACCCCATGCCACTCTATCACACGGCCAACTCTAGGGAGCTCTAGAAAGTCATCCACTGGTCCTCTGTCCAGTCCTGACTTTAGGGACAAGTCTCCAACCTTAGACACACCTCAGTCCCACCTAGGGACCAAGTGCTTCCGGTGTCAGGGGTATGGGCACATCTGTTTCCAGTGTTCTAGTCCTTATAAAGTCATTATTATTGAAGAAGTCATTGAGGATGAGTTTGAGCCCAAGGCTGAACAAATTCACCAGTTCAATATTGAAGGTGAATTCTTTGAGGAGGACGACGACACTGCTGTCGCCCACTGTTTACAAAAGGTCGACACCTCTCCCATCTGCGTAGTGAGATGTGCACTGTCACACCTTGTTATCACTGATGACTGACATATGACCTACATTTTTTTACCTTCACTAAAATAAATGACAAGAATTGTAAAGTCATCGTGGATAGTGATAATTGCATCAATGATGTCTCCTCCAGCATGGTGTCTAGACTTAATTTTTTTTTTGTTCCTAAAAGTATAAGTGAGTCGCAATTTCGAGCTTGACTTGTTTATGAGCTCGCGAGCCAAGCTTATCGAGCCACGAATTCGAGCTTAACGAGGTTCAACTCGCGAGCTAGCTAGAAATTATTAAATTTAAATATTTTTATAAAAGTTAATAATAATCCCTGCTGCAATTTCAAAATTCTGCTTGATTCAAAATCTCGCTAGTTATTTTCCAAAAAAAATCCTGCCGATTATTTTCCTAAAAAAAATCCTGCTAGTTCTCTCTCTCTCTCTCTCTCTCTCTCTCTCTCTCTCTCTCTCTCTCTCTCTCTCTCTCTCTCTCTCTCTCTCTCTCTCTCCGCTGACAGGCTATTGTAATAAATGCCAATAGCCTAACACTCAAAAAAATTGCTCACATCTCAATACCCTCTCTCCTCTCACAGCCACTATAATAAATGCTCACATCTCAAAACCCTCTCTCTATATCTTCCTCCCGTTGTAGTTGTAAAAAATAAAAACTATGAATTAATTTTTGGAGGACCAACCACATTGGAAGGCGAATTGGACCACGCCAAAGGCTCAATGAGCGGCTCGAACTCATTTTTTGTGGAACAAGTCGAGCTCGACTCGAGCTCGAGCTTGAGCTTGATCTTTGACATTTGAGCTCGAGTCAAACACCCCCTTACTCGAGCTCGACGCAACTCATTGCAGCCCTAGCCGTTCCTCACCCTAATCCCTACAAGGTAGCTTGGGTCAACTCCACTACCTTAGAGGTGAAGGAGCGAAGCCTCATACCCATCTCCTTCGTTGGCTATAAGGAGAATGTGTGGTGTGATGTTCTGAT
Source organism: Dendrobium officinale (assembly GCA_019514585.1). Classification (NCBI taxonomy): domain Eukaryota; kingdom Viridiplantae; phylum Streptophyta; class Magnoliopsida; order Asparagales; family Orchidaceae; genus Dendrobium; species Dendrobium officinale. The sequence goes on from CM033690.1 coordinate 8,138,585, forward strand.
AATGGATGTTGGACAGATCAATCTAGGGCGTCTCTGGCTCTTTGATAATGATATCCACATCTATGGGCGTTCGAACACCTGTGTGATTGAATATACGGGCAAAAAGATCAAGTTGCCGCCTACACAGCCCAGGATTAGAGATGACCCTAAACCCAATCCAGTTAAGCCCAAGAAGGGGCTGAACCTTGTGACAGCCAAGGTCCTAAATTCTAAAATAGCACAAGGCGCACCCCTGCATGCCTTGGTTAGCCGAGAGACTTCCTATGAGTCTGATGAGCCAATTCCTCAGGAGGTTCAACCCATACTGAGTGAATTTGTTGATGTCTTCCCTGATGATCTCCCTGATCAACTACCTCCACAAAGAGACATTCAGCATGCTAATGACCTTGTCCCCGGAGCCTCTCTTCCTAACATGCTACACTACCACATGAACCCCATGGAATATGCTGAAATAAAAAATAGGTGGATGAGTTACTGCAACGAGGCTACATAAAAGAAAGCCTTAGCCCCTGTGTTGTACCCGCCCTTCTTATACCGAAGAAAGATGGTACTTAGAGAATGTGCGTTGATAACTGTGCCATCAACAAAATCACTGTTAAATATCATTTTCTCATCCCGAGTTTAGATGGTATGCTTGAAATGATGATAGGAGCCACCCTTTTCTCCAAAATTGACCTTAAGAGTGGGTACCACCAGATCCGGATCCGACCCTATGATGAGTGGAAGACCACCTTTAAGACTAAGGATGGTCTGCACGCGTAGATGGTCATGTCTTTCGAATTGAGTAATGCCCTGAGCATGTTTATGAGAATCATGATCCAAGTGCTGCATACTTTAATGTGTAAGTTTGTCGTTATCTTCTTCACAAACATGCCTCAAAGTGCTAACTTACCTATAGCCAGTCTATGAGTCAACACTTAGATCACTTGAGGCAGGTTTTGTGAGGTCTTAAGGAAGGAGCAATTTTATGTTAATCCTAAGAAATGCACCTTCCTTGTTGATCGTGTAATTTTTTTGGGCTTTATTGTGTCAGCCCAAAGGGTCTCTATAGATCCCGAGAAGGTGAGGTCCATACTTGAATGATCAGTTGCTTAGAACATCCGAGAAGTCCATCGCTTCCATGGCTTAGCCACCTTCTATAGGAGATTCATTAAAAACTTCAGCAGCATTGTCTCTTCTATTATTGATTGCCTAACGAAAGGGGACTTTCATTGGACCCCGGTTGCCACCAGAGCCTTTGAGGAGACAGAAAAGAATGGTGAAAGCCCCAGTGATAAGACTTCATGACTTCTCCAAGATCTTCAAAGTTACTTGCAATGCTTCGGGGGTTGGAATTGGAGTGCTATCCCAGGAAGGTCACCCTGTTGCCTACTTCAGTGAAAAGTTAAATGACATCCGGCAGCGCTATTCCACGTATGACAAAGAGTTCTACGCAGTAATTCAATTCCTATGATACTGGTGACACTATCTGCTCCCGCAGGAGTTCGTCATCTTTTCGGATCATGAGGCTCTTAGTTATATCAACTCCTAAAAAAAGTTGAATGCACGCTATGACCAATGGGTAAAGTTCTTACAAGAGTACATTTACACCCTTTGGCATAAAGCGGAAATTGAGAATAAAACTGTCGATGCCCTCAGTCGTCATATGATGACTACCACTAAAATGAGGGCACAAGTCATTGGGTTTGAACATGTCAAAGAGGACTACTTGGAATGCCCCGACTTCAAGGAAATATACTCCCTTTTGTCCACAGGCAGCATGCACCTAGTGGATGATTTTCTTCTTGAAGATGGATAACTATTCAAAGCTCAGAAGCTTTGCATTCCAAGTACTTTTCTTGGGGAATTCCTCACTTGGGAACTTCATGCCGAAGGTCTCGCCGGACACTTCGGTCATGATAAAACTATTGAAGCTGTAGAGTACCGTTTCTTTTGGCCTAACCTAAAGAAATTCGTAGGTAAGATGGTCAGTAGATGCCACAATTGTCACCTGACCAAAAAACGAAAAGCAGAACACAAATCTCTACACCTCTTTACTAGTTCCCAATTGTCCATTGCAATATGTCAGCATGGACTTCGTACTTTTCATAGGAATGATTTTTCATAGGATACGTTTCGTAGTTGACCGCTTCTCCAAGATGGCACAATTTCTACTATGTTCTAAAACATCTGATGCCTCTCTTATTGTCAAGCTGTACTTTAATGAGGTTGTCATATTACATGGTTTACCCAAGACCATCATATCTGATAGGGATGTCAAATTCACAAGTTACTTTTGGAAGACTCTCTAGATGAAAATAAGCACCAAATTACAATTCTCTACAGCCTTTCATCCTCAAACGGATGGTCAAACTGAGGTGGTCAATTGGAGTCTAAGTAACTTGTTAAGGTCCTTAGCGGTTGAGCACGTTAAAGACTGGGATTCCAAACTCCCCATGGTTGAATTTGCTTAAAACAATTTTGTGAACCGCACCACTGGCTTGAGTCCTACTGAAGTTGTATATGGGTACAAGCATAAACAGCCATTATATCTCATACTCATGTGTCCTAAATATATAATTTTTGAGTCTACATCTTCATTTGCATCGCAACTGCATGAATTACATAAAAAAATTATATCCTGAATTGAACAAAGCAATGCAAATCATAAACTTCACGTTGATATTAAATGAAGATTCAAGACATTCGAATTAGTGATTCGGTAATGGTCCAGATTCGTCCGAAATAATTTTCGAAAGGGACCGTTAAGAAATTACATGCTAAAAGCGCATGACCATTTAAAATAATCAAGAAAATCAATGACAACGTCTATGTGGTGGATCTGCCTGCAGATTTCAATATTAATCCCTCTTTTAACATCGAATATTTAGTATCCTATGAGAGTCCAAATTTAACCCACCAAATCGACTACAAATTGAGCCTTGTGTGACCTCACCCCTTGAGAACCCAATCCTTCCTCCACTTCCAAATATTTCCAAAACACCTATTGCGAAGAAGGTTGACATGATTTTAAATGATGACATCAATTCCATGAAAGAGGGTGGGACGAAGAAGGTATTTGGTAAGTTGGAGAGGTAAGCAAGAGTCTGAGAACACTTGGTTTAGAGCACGAGGAGCTCCAGCAGATTGATCCAGATGTACTAGAGATTTATGAGAGCACCCGAGATGCGTACTCGACGAAGTCGAGCTCTTTTCCACCCCGGGAGAATGATGATGACATCTGACTGTGAAAAGTTTATCAGAGAAGAGGCCGAAGATCTACGACTATGATTGGACCACTTTATTTTGGAGTTATTATTTGTATTTGATTTACTTATACATTTTCCCGTTTTTTATCCTAACTTGAGGGAGTAGGTTCATGTAAACCCATGTGGCACTTTCGTCTTTAGAGTTGTTATGTATGGATTAAATATCTGTCTGCCTATTAAAGGTCCCTGTATTGATCTTCTCCACGTGAGATTACAAATGTGCTCACCAATGCTATGAAGTTTTGATGTGGAGCTTGTTGATGAATTTACCATATTCCTAGGTAGACGTAACAACTCCACTAATGATGAATTTACCATATTCCTAGGTATGGATTAAATATTTGTCTGCTTCTCTCTTCTTAGATAGATATACTTGTTATGATTTATTCTATTTTAAGCCAATGTATTTTACTTTTCTTTAATGATGACAATCTTAAGTAACTGCAAGCTCACGTATATTTTTCACCAACTTGTTAAAAAATCATGCTGCATAAGAAAAAACCTCCATGCCAACCTGATTTCTAATCAAACTTGAAAATTTAAATCGGATCAGTTTTGAATCACATAAACTTCATGTATTATTTCTTGAGAAAAGAACCTGTCTCCAGGTGGAGACTAACTTTAAACATTACCTTTTTAATTGGAAATGTAAATTTGGCCATTTTAAATAAACATAGTACCAAAAAGTTAACGTTTCAGAATAAAATGAGAAGAAAACTACTTCTGTAAAAGATTTGGCCATCATTAATCCAAAATATTTGGGATAAGCTTGCTGAATCCTTATTTTCTCATTCATGCCTACTAAATGTTAAATGAGGAATAGCGAACAAACCTATGCGAGTCCTACAATAGTTGGATAAATACCTGTCAAAGAAATTATAATCCATAACTGGCAAAAATGACCGTAAATGGAAATAAGTGTCAATTATATCAAGTAACATGTCTATAAGGTAAGACAGGTAAAATACATACAGCATTGAAGCCTCAGATATATTAGAAACAGTAAAATAATAAAGAAAGGAAAATAAAATTTTGATTATCATAATCGGAAAAGATACACCAAGAGCAATTAAAAAACTATCAAATGAATTTAAAATTTCATCTAAAAATAAAATTGCAATTGTTTTACCAAAAGGAATAGTTCTTCTGCACCATTAAAAAGAAAGATAATCGGTTTGGGTGGAATCCAATTTGAATCAATCACGAGCCTCGCTAACTCAAGCATAGAGGCTGGGGCAAAAAAGATATTCTTAAACAATCCGAAAAGCACAACAAAAATGCTACAATGGCATGTAACTGTGGGACAGTCTTTGCACTCACCAACACAAGAACCACAATCTCCTGCACCTGCAGAACCAACTGGACTGTCAAAATGGCCATTCAATAGAACGGATGGATCATCATCTTTTGAAGAATTTGAAGCAATCCTGCAAAGGAAGAATTATAGGGTAGTGAACAGTCCATGAAGATTTCCAAAAGAATTACAACATACAACTTAAACCATCCATGTGTACATATATGGCATCCAAGAAAGCACTTAGAGGTGAAGTTACCTCAAAAGAATGTTCTTATGATCTCTGTATGCAAGAGATATGCTATGACGCAAAAATGTCATGTTGAAGGAACCACTAACCAAAGCCTCGTCAACCTCAACCCTGAAATATGAAATTTTCAAACATAAACTAATCACCTTTACGTGAATTAGAAATATGAAGAACAACAGAAGCCGCTATTCATAAGAAAATTTTAAGATGATCATATACACACATTGAAGAAGTTCAATATTCCAAATTAATTAAACAAAAAAGTAGTTTTCAATCTATTGACTGCATTAATCCCACTACTTAGATAACCATCAAAAGTAATAAAGCGCCAGTCTTAACATTTTCTAGCCCAGATTGATAGGAATTCTGGAACAAACAATCAAATAACTACTTCCCTCAGCGAAGAACAAAACAATGTTATTATACTATATTATATGGCTTCAAAACAAGGTTAGAAAAGCAAGCTTTTTCTTTGTAAGGTATTGGTAGGTCATACGCAATAAAAACAAACACCAACCAACACCTGGATATCACTATGCAGTTTTCATCACAAGAAAAGCAAACTAAAACTATACTCCAAAATTTTCCTTCATTGCACTACAAAGCCAGCTTTACCCACGACGTATAGCTAAAATCGATTTGCTTTGAAAAACAAACACAAATTCAATCAGCCCATCGTCATTCCACTTGCCTGTACTCCGGCCCAGCGCGGTTCTTGATCGCTTCTAGCTCCCCTTTAATATACTGCGCCGCCTCCTCCAACCCCGGCCGACCCTCCTGCTAACCCCAGGAATAAGGTCAAAACCCCGAAACCCAATTTCAAAAGGGAAAAACTCATCCATTGGATGATAAAGGAGATTCCAACAGCTAACCTGGCGACCATCAATGTCGACGGTGAGGCGGCGGAGATGCCGAAGCGCCCTGCCCTCAGAGAATCGCGCGGGATTCGCGTCATCCGGCAGCGGGCGGACGTAGCTCATGTGCACAACGATGTACGCGGCGAACGCCATGAGCGCATATATGAGCGCGAGAGCAAGGAGGCATTTGAGAGCCCTTGCATCCCCCGACTTCATCCATGAACTCATCTCCCTACCTCCACCCGCTCTCCCTCTCTGCCTTTCTCTATGTTGATGTATTTGATAGCTTGCTCGCTGAGAGATCTCGAAATCTCGCCGGAAAAAGGAATGGAAGCTTGAAGCAGCAAGCAAGTTGGAGGGGGAGAAACCGAGGAAGTTGAGGGGTTTTGGCTTCGTTTCGTTGCCGGTCGATCGACTTCCAATTCGCCGGTCGGTTGACGCGTCTGCTTTAAGATTTGTGCAGAATTCGTGATCTGACCTGCCGGCGGTTTGAGAACTGTTGCCACGCCTAAATTAGTGGTTTTTTTATTTTTATTTTTTTTACTATTGAGCCTTAAATTTTACATATTTATTAATATATAACTTATTTCACAAAACATGCAATGTTTCAATGCTCTATAGGAAATTAATATTGCACTAATTTTTAATTGAATATTAATTTTAATATCTATTTTGAACATATTTTAATTTGAATATTCTTATTAAATTTTTTTAAGCAAATATTTAATAAGATATATTATTTTTTATAAATATATAGAATAATAAAATAAAATTGAGATAGAACTAGTGAACATTTAGATCCTACTCTTTATTGATTGTATCTTTTATTGGACAAAACATTATGTTTAATTTTAACTTATAAATTGAAGATTAAATTCATTTAATTTGGTTATTTTGATAAAGTTAGATTAATCTCAATCAGGTATATGGGTGGATTGATCAAATTAGCTAACTTGATCGACTTGGATCGGTCAAATGGATTAAACCAAGTTAGGTTTGCCTTCCTAATATCTTTGGCTAAGCTCAATGTCTAGTACTTTGATTATTGTTTATGATTTGGTTGGGATAAATCAACTTGGAAAGTAAATTTTCACATCAATGGAGATATTTGACTTTATTAACTAATCATGAGCAAACCTATTATCAAATTTGTTTGACCAAAATTAGATCATGTTACGAAGTTTGATGTTTAGGGATTTTGGCCCATTTGATGTTTAAACCCATTTTGATTTAATTGATCCATTTGAATTTAAATGGGTCGAGTTGGGTTAAATGAGCTTAATTGGTTCAATTGATGAATAAATTGGTATATGAGGATGTGTCTCATATATAGACGTCCTATTATAAGCTTATGACTTGAAAAGTTATGACTGCCTTGGATGGCCGAAAAGGATGTGCTACTTTGCAAAAGGATGTAAAGTAAATTAGAATTAAATTTCTTTGGGAAATTTTTAATTTCTAAAATTTTGGGTTTTAAAGTAGAATATATCGCCTCGGGAGGTGATGATATCTTTACCTAATGGGTTTGGATAATAAACGGTAAATTTCATCATAATTATGATAGTCAAATTCAAGGAAGAACTATATATGACCTAAAGGGTCAAAACGAATTTCTATCGAGTATTTAACTATAATAATCTACATGATATATCATTAATTTCATATGCAAAGGCATGTTAACAAAAGATATATCTTTTTGGGAAAAGGACATATCATTTATTATCAAGGGTTTAAATGTGATGATAATGATCGTCGTTGATTTAAATTTTTTTAAAGAGAACTAATTAAGTTTTAAAATTTGATCTAAGGTCTTTGAGTCTCCTATTAGCATAAGCCCTCGTAATTAACTACATCGTAGGAAATTTGAATTTCCTATGAAAACTCTCGATTAAAATAACAGTAAAAATTTTATTTTTTTTAATTCTCAAGGAGTGATATCAAATGAGTGAGGCTGGAATTTTCAATCGGGATTGGATCAAATTTAAACTCTTATTTCGGAGGCCAACAGATGAGAAGTAGGAGGAATTTTTTATTCTGAAATAGTTCAAAAATGCCTTAGTCTATCCTATGTGTTGGGCATTAAATTTTAGTTTAAAGATAAATTTTGATTCAAGTTAGTAATTTAATATAATGGTGGAATTTCATTTCCAAAGGTAGGGTTTTATGATTTTGGGTCCGCCCTAAATCCTAAATCTAAATTAGGCACTAAACAATAGTGACCCAAACCTAACTAGTGCAATAAAAATATGTACTTACCTTGAGTTGTATTAGGGAGCCAACTAACCAGCTAAGCACTTTAAATCCATGTGTTGGTCTTTCATAAAAGATTGGTAAGATGTTACTTAAGTTTTCAAGAATTGGGGCCAACATGTAGAGCAGGTCCTAATTGACTTCTTGACTTATGTAGAGTGATTAATGCTTAAACTCAATTAAAATTTTTGTACTCTTTTAATTTATTTCTAATAAAATGCATGCTATTCGACCTTTGTATGCAAAAATGATATGAAGCCATTTTTAAGAAAGGCTTAAAATAAATTTTTCCTAGAGATTGCACAACATCCTCTTGACAAAACTACACTCTAATAGGTTAAGTGATCTTCTAGAACCCACAGGCGGGGAGGAGCTTCAAAAGGAGGAGAAGAATTTAATATTAATGCATGTGAACTCTAGCAGACTCGAACTTACTTCTTAAAATCATTAGAATTTTTATGTGAGCATGATATTTTTTAAATTAGTTTGAGTAAAAAATGTTCTTATATTCCCTCACAAGCCTTCAAATATTTTCATTTTAAAATAAAAGCCACATGCAAGAACAAAACTTAGAATAGTATATAATTTCTAAAGTGCAATCAATATAAATAATCAATATCAATCAATCAATCAATAAATGTAGAGTCCATGTGGTAAGTGCCACTTAATTTATAAGTCATAGTGTGTAAAAATTAGAAGTGGTTGGGTATCACTGACAATAACCCACATTCTAATCCTAAAAATGATGTAAGTGATCTTTGAGAGAGGCGATGTATTTTTTAGAGCCGTTGATCGTGTGAACAACATCTCAAAAAATATATAATACATACATGATACGATTAAACCCTAGAAAAGAATAAAGTCTTCATTCATTAAAAATACTCTACCAAATCACTTAAAATTTTAAACAGAGCTATTATATATGAAGAGCATTAGTGGGGATGTGTTTTTTTGGGTTGAAATTGGCTTTTCGTAAATCTATTTTATCCTAAGTAATTTGAGCTAGGGTTGAGTTTTTACCATGATTTAACTTGTAGATTTTGGTGTTCTTGGGTTTATTGAGCTTGTAGAGTATCCTCATACACTTTTCTAGAAGAAATCCAAGATTGAAAATGACTGGATCGATAGCTACAATGCTTGGATGGATTTGGTGGCTCTTTTCATTGGTGAGCTTTGGCCAATGTTTGAGCTAGCAAAATGAAGGGATTTTGTTGGGGAGTCAAATTGAAAAGAGGTCTGGGTTGGAAGAGCTCTGTACGATGAAATAAGATAGAATGGGTAAAATGAGGTCATTTTAGATATAGGGTTTGAATTAGACAGTTCTAATTGATCAGAGTTGTTTATCAAAGCCCCTACATGTGTCCTTAACTGTTAGAGGTCAGAGGAGAAGGCTGGCCAAATCCTATGGTCATTTGTGGCGTCATGTGGGAGAAGGACCACTCCTTTCCATTTTAATTTTAACTAAGACTCGGGCTTGGTTTAAAGGAGAGTTGGAGAGCTTTAAACTTATTTAAAAAGATAAAACCAGAGAGCTTAAGTAAGGAGCGGGTCTTACATAGGATTTGACCATACGAGCTTGTCTTGGGACTTTGTTGACTGTTTGATCAGTCAAATGGTCAAGGGATGATGAGGTAGAGAGTGTGGGGAGCTACTTGAGTAAACTCTTGAGGGCTTGATTGAATGCACATGGAGATTTGACCAAAAGTATGGGAGTTTAACAAAGTATTTGAGTTGACTTTGGTCAAACTCGCCAATATTTGACTTGTATAAAGTTTGAATGAATTTAAACTATGAAATGGGATGATATCAAGGACTTGATGGGATTTGTGCAGTGCATGAGGTAATTTGATAAAAAACATGAGAGATTTACCAAGTTCAAAGTGTTTACTTAGTCAAACTCATCAAGGTTTTACTCATGATAGATTTGAAGGTGTTCAAAGCATGTGATTAAGTGATCTTGAAGGTTTGGAGAGCTTGATTAGATTGGAATTGATTGTATGTGGTGAACTGGCCCTCTATCGACAATAATTGACTATATATGGGCTTAGTTGAGCAAGTCATATGTTGATTGGGTCAAGGTGACCAATCATGTCCATATCACTAGGAGGAATGATCAAAGGAGTTTGAAGAGGTTTAAAGTGGATACGAAGCTTGATTGAGTGTAAATGGGGATTGATGGTTTATATGGTCAACCCAGGAGTTGGAGTTGGGTCCAACAAGTTTGATGTGATGACTAGAGACCGATGGAGATGGTACATGCACTAGGATAATTGGGCTCGAGATGATTGCCAACAAGATTATTGTCAACCATCACATCAATAGATAGGAATATGGATGGATCCTGATAACCTCATACAGTAATGAGGTCAACAACCACATAGTTATAGAGTTTCTGCCTCCCATTGCATTTAGCTTCGTATCCGATTACATTTAAATTATTTGATTGAACTTATCATTTTTTCAAATTAAAGATCAATGTTCAACAAAATTAGATGAAGAGGCTTTACAAATGAGTGAGCAAAATATGCCATTTATTTTTTGTAAGCTTGAAAAAATCTTTCCTCACTTTTTTGACTCTATGGAAACTAGTGCATTTATTATGAGGCTAAAGTTGGTGATCTAGTTCAATATTATTGGATGTATCATTTGAGAGGTATATCCAAATTTTACTTATGAAAAATTCACTTCTATTAAATGTTTTGAGATGATCCTCAATGTTACATATACTTGAACAAACTAAAAAAATATGTTAAGAACAAAGTACACCAAAAAGGATTGATATTTGAAGCTTATCTAACAGAAAAGACTACCCATTTTTTATGCATATTAATTTGAACCACATGTAAGAAGTTCAAGAATAAAGATTGGACATAACATTGAAGTTGAGGAGGAATGTCATCCTCAATCATCATTGACAATATTTTTAACTCATTAAAAACCAAGTGGAAAATGCACAAGCAGATATCTAATTGATTTGGAGATAAACACAATAACATTATATGTTACTTAATTGTCCATAAAGTTTAGCCTCTATTATAGTAAGTTTTTTGAATGTATAAAGGCTTTACAAATCATGAATGTTTAATTTCTTTCTAATATGCACAATCTATAGGTATATTATTTGTAAGTTCTTTGTCAAAAATAAATACAGAAGTTATTGGGAAAAATTATTGCAAATCAATTCCCAATATGGTTCTGAACATATGTAAGTCCACACAATGTTAGATTTTATGATTATTAATAATTTCCATCCACTTAGCATTTCTTTTAATCTTTTTAGATTCATAATCATTTCAATGAGTTTATAGATAAAGGGTTGCATGCACTTGCATGGAGACAAGCGAGAATAGTTAAAACATGGCTTTATTTTCCTTGTAAGTGTATTTAGAATTCATCTTAAGTCATGGAGTAAGGGGAAAAAAAAAACTAAAAAGGTAATGTTTGTGTTAGAGGGAATACTCATGAAGAAAGCTAAAGTGATTATAATGATATTTTAGAAGAGGTTATTCAACTCCAATATCCAAGGGAAGATGAGAATCATATATATTTATTCAACTATGAGTTGTATGACCATGTTCAAACTAGAGGCACAAGGGCTCATCCTTTGTATGGTATAAAAGAAGTGAAATGTAATAAACGATATGCTAAGTTTGATCATTTCGTCCTATCCCACCAAGAAAGTCAATTTTATTTTGCTAGATATATGACTGAACTTAGAGATACACATGATTTACTAGTTGTAATAAAGACCAAACCTAGAGGCACTATAGAGTAACATGTAATACAAATTGCACTTGAAGAGGACCAAATGTCAAATTTTAGAGAACTTGTAATTGATGTACTTGAGGATACAATCTCTAAGATTGAGACACGGTTGGAAGAAGATGAGAGTTCTAGCAACAAATCTAGTGCAAACAAGACAAAAGTTGAAGAGACAATATAAACCAGTGAAACCTCCTCTAGTGAAGCATAATTAATTATAAGTTTAGTAAAAAAAAATTTCAGTATTGTAAACTCACATAATGAAACTACAATTTCATTTACTTTTTTTTTTCATATTTTAAGTTCAGCAACTTCATATTTGTTTTATAACTTAGTTATCTTTCATGCAATCAAAATTTAATCTATTTTTTCTTTTTTTAGTTTTATATGGATTCAAGTGATGAGCCTCCTTAAAAAAAAAAGAAAAAAAAAAAAAGTGATGAGCCTCCTCGCAGGTCGATTATTTATATGTTTGCTCACCATAAGAAGTTAACCATTAACCCAAAAGGGGGCAAGACCGACAGAGTAGGTTCAAGTTGTATCACCAGTTGTAGGAACTTCAGTGCAAGGGACTATCTTTACTTCTCATGTTGATAGCAATCCCCAATTCTCATCACCATATCTTATACAGTTCACAACCTGTTACTTATATTACCTACCACCACAATTCAGATAGTTTTGTCAACATATGTTTATCCTTTATACCATCACCCTTATTATTACCCACCACCAGTGCAACCACATCAAAATGGACCATCAACACTAGCAGAGTAGAGGGGGGAGGAGGTACCACCATAAGATGACATATAATTTTACATAGAGCTTGAGGGTGATACCTAAGTTCTGTATGATAATTTTTGTTGTTGTTGAATGAACTAGTAATGATATTTAAAATTTAACGTTCTATTTAGATTTTATCTTGTTAGGCAGCCCACGCATAAGATTAGGGATATCATCAAGAATAGGTAACATACTCCTTATCTATCTTGAAAGAAAATTTCACAGGATGTTCGAGATATATGATTCAGGGAGTTTGAGATAAAACAATAGTAATTATTGTGAGTCAAAATATTTTTATACAATGGCTACTACTATCGTATACTTTGACTATCTAAAATAGAAAAACTTTAGGTGGTTTCATTAATATGATGCAAGAATAAGAAATTTTGAAAAGACAGATTCAAATCACATGCGAGATATGTTTATTAATATTAGAAAGTCAAGAAAGTACCCCTAGTGGCTTTGGAGAGGGTGTATGGGCAAATTGACTAGAGCTTGGGCTGTCCAAATTATACTAGAAAGAGGGATCATAATAAGCATAATAGAGCATTTGATTAAGGAGGTTTAGGGAACTCCCTCAATAGTCAATACTGTCAATTTAATGCCCAAGAATAAGCAACAATTGGTAAACTCTTAACTCTTAATACATGAACATGTTAGAAATCATTCATTCAAATTATTTTTGTTAATTATCTTAACATGGATTTTTTTGCAGAAAGAGGAACTTGTAGAGGGCCTACCATGTTGGAGTTGCATATACACACACATTAATGCAAAGAGAATCACCTATGGGTTGATCAAAGATTAAATGCTGGCCCTATTCGATGTGGTTTTTGCTTATTATGGGTGTGATTATGTTGGCCATGTTTGATTATTGTGTATGGCTGCTTTTTGCTGGTGTTTTTGCTGGGTGTTTCATTTTGTTTTGGGGGCGATGATGTTTAGATTACATCCTCTCCTCCTAGATGGAAATTCTTGCAACAAATTCTTATTTGATGGCATCTCTGGCAACCAGGAGATTTCGATTTTCAAGGGTGTATATATGACTATACTAAGCATGATTGGATTATTTCCCCCTCGACTTCTATTGGGGCTATTCGTGGATTCTGGGATGCTTAATTTTTCCTCTTAGCCTTTTTATTGTGGGCTTTTCCTAATCAGCTTGGTTTTTTGGCTTATTTTCTTTTTAGATGTGTATTTTTGCACCTGATTGGTGGTCTCCCTCTTGCTACTTCCTGTGGTGGTAGCTCTTTCCCACAATTTTGTATTTTCTTTGCTTTTTTTTTACACGTGTAATTAGTTTTTATTTAATAGAATTTGGGCTCTACCATCAATTTTCCAAAAAAAAAAAAAGATAAAATGCAAGTTTAAAAATTTGTAGAGTGTTGATGTGTGCAAATTTTGTCTAAATGGGTTTATATGTATTCCATTTCTCGCAAGATGATTATATATGAATATGTATTCCATTTCTCATAGGATGATTATATATGACTTCAGGAGAGTCAATCTTCCACTAATGAGGGATCCTTTTTGGGATCTACATAAATCTCTTAATACTGCATGTTGTCACAGGTAATGAGAGGTTGGCATGAGGGGAAAGTTTATGGATTAGGCTCTTAGAAGTACATATGAAACAAAAATATCCAGCTCAACAACCTACGATAAAAGCATCATTGAAGAGATAATTAGCTAAAGGATGGTTGCTCTCATTGAGGAGATAATGCAAATGTGACAAGTACATGTCGATATACTTACACAATTAACTAAGATGCAGGTGAAGCTTAGGTTATATGTCTGAGCCTGATAAGAGTGAAGAGATGAAAGGCGATTAGGTGTACTACATGTATTGTAAAATGTGACTAACTCAATATTAAATTTGATAAAGAAATTCAAAGAAATTTATAATATAATGTTTGTTAATAATTTTTTTAAATGAATAGTTTTTTTATTATTGTTAGCTTAGAATGTTAGTTTTGAATTATATTAGTTTGATATAATGTATTGGAATGATTTGTTGTGAATATAATTGGTTTCCATACAAATAAAAGGGCAACAAAAAAACAACAACATCAAGCTTTGATGTGATTCACGAACAGGTAAAGTTTTTGGTGTTGGCATAAACTGCATATAATATATTAAATGATATAAGTTATAAGAGCTATGCAACTTACGATTATCTTCAAAAGATCAATTGTAGATTGATCGTTCATTTTTCTTTGAGGAGAGAAAACTAGAAACGACAAAGTCCAATATAAATCTATACGTCGACATCAAAAGTCAAAGTTGGTGCTGATGGTGTGCATTAGTTTATATATAGGCAATGATGTGCATTGACTTTGTTGGCAATAACAATTGATGAAGCAATGGACGTTAGTGTAGTCAAAAGACCATAGTTGGATGATGGTAGTCAACTGATGGTGGTAGAGGGATCGTAGTAAGGCTACAGTGATCGAGAGACCATAATCCAGAAATGATTATCTGAAGATGAAGGTCAAATAATGGAGACCTAAAATATAATTTTCGCACTGTGGCGGTCTGATGGAGACAGTCAAGTGGTGGTTTGATAATTGTGCTCAAGTCGAGCTCCCTTTTATTTAGAGAGTACGGGCTTGTTTATAATTTTTGAGAGCATGTCATTCCTCCTAAATATAGGAAAAAAATTGAGTACTCCATCAGATGACCTATTTTGATTCACTCAAGCATAAGTAGTTCTTTCAGCATTCAAGTGCCTTAATAATGACGAAATTCTATGATTTTGGGCTTTTTGGATTCATCTTGTTGAGACACTCTATTTGACTATAAACTTGCAATATTTGATGATCATTTTGCCATCTAATTAATCATATAAAGTTTCTTGCAATGATTTAAGTGCATGATTTGGGCTTATTTGGGATTAAATCAGAACACTTTTGGATTCATTTAGCATGCCTATAAATTTGTTTAACTGGGAATTTGGATATTTTTAATTTAATTATGATTCGTGTTCGATCAAATCAGTTTTTGGCGGTGTATCACATATAATTACACACAACATATTTATGTATCATATATATATATATATATATATATATATATATATATATATATATATATATATATATATATATTAAAATCAAATGTACATAACTTCACATAATTAAAGACCAAAATTTTGAATATATTAACATCCTACATATTCCAAGTTTACAGGAAACAATTGAATTTAATCATAATGAACAATTGAAGCATAGACTTTTATTGGTGGTTGGGACATTTT
This sequence comes from Dendrobium officinale, assembly GCA_019514585.1. Lineage (NCBI taxonomy): Eukaryota > Viridiplantae > Streptophyta > Magnoliopsida > Asparagales > Orchidaceae > Dendrobium > Dendrobium officinale. The sequence continues at coordinate 8,154,282 of CM033690.1, forward strand.
TAGTATTATTATTATTATTAATATCTTAATTACGATTAATTCATCATTTCAGAAATTGGAAGTGGTTGAGTTTCATGGGCTAAGTTAATCGACTAATAATTACTTGAATAATTAAACAAATAACCCATAAAATTTATATATTTATTAAATTAATATTCATATTATTTTTGTTAATTGACTTTAAAAATTATGTAATTATACATATCATGATCAAATTATTAAAAATTTGTTAAAAATAATAATAATAAAAACATTTCAAAGGTTTACTGTAAGTTTTAATATTCGACGATAATTAAAAAAAATAAAGGTATGAGTATGCTAATTTTATAAATAATTACAATTTAAATATTGATAATTTAAAAAATAGAGGTTTTGTTTGGGATAAATTTTTGATTGCTTTTATATCTAGAAAAATAGTAGATAAAAATAATTTAGATTTGAATTACAACTTTCTTACAATTCTTTTAAAATTATCATTTAAAAACTTTTTTTTTTAATATTTTTAAAATTATGGTCGTAAAAAAAGTTTTTTAAAGTATAAGCAGAATAGTATAAGTTACCCTAAAATCTTAAAATTGTCATAAGACTATTCGTGTATGGCCAATTTTAGTCTTAGAGTATCATATTGCCCCACTTTAATCCATCTATTATCACTCATGTTGTAATTGTGACATAAAATTGATCCAAATTTAGTCCATCGACTATACAAAATTGATCCTAATTCATCCCAAAAAGATATGTTGGATGATTTTTGTATAGTTGAGGGACTAAATTAAAGCATTATTATATTCTACGATTAAAATGATCATATATGAATTATGGTTGCACTACAAGAAAATCACTTATTACCGACGGATTTGTAAAACACCGGCAGCTTTTCGTCGGTTCAAAAGCCGCCGGTAAAAACCGTGTAGGAAACCTTTTCTGGTGGCGTTTTTCCGGCGGTTTTTTATACCGCCGGTTAGTTTCCTGCGGTCAGAGCACCGGTGCCCGTCGGTTTTTTTACCGGCGGCGTACCGGCCATTCAATCGCCAGTATGGTTATAATCGTTATAACAGCATAGACCGCCGGTGGTTTACTGGTCAAAATGCCGGTTAAGCCGCCGTTATGACCGGCGGTTACAGAACATTGTAGTGTTGTTTATAGACTTACATTGTTGTAGTGGATGTTACTTTTGATTTATGACATTTATTATTTACAATAGCAAAGCAAACGAGACTTGTCATACATTAATTTTGGTAAATGAATGGTAAGAAGTTATGGTTGGAGAAGCATCAGATGAAGTCGGATGAATAAATAATTGATTTTTAAAGTATTTACATTTCTAATGCTTACATATTTATATTTATTTATATAATATTGTAGTCTCTAAATCACATAAAAAATCATTAATATTAAAGCTAAAATATATCTTTATATGCAAATATTTTAATATAATTTAAATAGTTACTATTATAAAATTTCATATAAATATTTAGAGATATATAAATATATAAGAACTTAGTGATATATATGTAAATTTCCCATCAAAATTTTGACTTGCTATTTTTATTCAACTAGAAAAAAAGAACTGAATTTGGAGCGCACATTCTTTCTCCTGCTCGCTCACTGCTCATTGATGGCTCATGGCTGGGGCTGTTGGCTACAAGACAAGACAATATGGTGTTTGGTTCTTACGTGGAGCTTAGACTTTCGCGGCACATGAAATATATAGTTAGGTCATTAGTTAATAGTGTTGGAGCTTCTAGAAATTATTTCGTGTTCATCGGATATCGTTCAGAGGTGAATCAGGAAGTGTAATATCACCATTTTGTTGTGTAACAGTGTTGTATAATGTTGTGTAACGGGTGACAGACGCATCATGATTTGCCTTCAGATGGTCCGATGTCCGCACATAATAATTTCTTTGGAGGCTGAGCTTGGTTCTACGGGTTCGAGTAGGATCACGAGCTGGCTTATTAATTATGAACTAAACAATTATCATGATTCAAACAATTTTAATAAATTGATAAAAAAATGAGAAATTAGAAGAAAAAAATAAGATATAATTATTTGATGTAAGAAATCGAGATATAACGTTTAAATATTTTTAATAATTTTGTACTTAAAATTATGAATGCTAATACATGTTAAGTGTATTTTATATTAATCTTTTTTTAGATGAGATAGCTCTCGAACTAACGAGTTGAGTCAGGGATGGCTCAAGCTATGCTCGTTAGCTCATCAACTCAAGTTTGAGCCGACATACGACTCAGCTTGACTCACTTACACTACACCCCTATTTATGTCATCCTTAGATTTCATTTGAGATGACTTTTCTACTGCTTCTTAAAGCAGTTTTTTAATACAAAAATTAAAATTTTTAAATAAGAAGTTGTTTTACGAAACAGTAAGAAAACCGTCCCAAACGAAGCCTTAGAAGATATTTGACATCACTTTTTATCTTTATTTTTTATTTGATTTTATATTTTTGGATAAAAAAATATTTTTTTAGGTTCGTTTGATATAATTTGTTTACTTTTTATTTTAAAAATAGAAATATGATACATTTAAGATATAAAAATAATAATTTTTTACTATAATATAAAAAAAATAATAATAAAAAAAAACTTGCATTTAGATTATCTTTCTCGTTTCTTTCTTCTTACATGGCTAGATTGGTTGTTAGGTGGCAAAAAGTCCTCTTTGTATTAAAAAGAAGGGAGCTCTTTGATGATGAGGATGGACCTTCTTAGTTCTCACTACAAGGAATTCATAGTTATATATATATATATATATATATAAGATATTAAAATGTTTTATTTAATAAAAAATATAAGAATGAAAAATTAAAATAGAAGGAGATTGCAAATTACACCTTAGTGTTTTATAATTTTTTTTCTTAAAAAAATCAAATAGTTTTTCAAAACACCCAAAATAACTTTTAGGTTTTTTCATTATTTTCAAATATGAAATCCCAGTAGCCAATGGACTATTCTTTCATGTTGGCCAACGTGAAGCCTATTGGTAATATTTTTGTGCTATTTAAAGATTTAAGTGTTATATATATGCAATTATAAAGATTTAGATGTTATATATGTAAAAATATAATAATTTTATGATTAAATTCCTCAAAAATAAATAATTTAATATAAATTAAAAGGAATAATAACAAGAGCTAAGTAATAAATAATTACAATGATAAGTGGAAGTTTGATTGACAAAATCAAATAAGAAAGAATTATGAGGTCTCATTTGGGTCAGTTTTCTTATTTGCTTTCTAAAATAGTTTTTTAGTATAAAAATTTTGTACTAAAAAATTATTTTTAAAAGCAATTAAAAAGCTGACCCAAACGAAGCCTGAATCTTGACAATAAGCTATCACAAACATCATAACTCATGAAACAATAAAAAACAAATAAATAAAAATTATTATTAAATAAGAAAAACATAGGCTACCACCACTAAAGAGGTATTGAATTTGATTTTTTTTTTTTTTTTTTTGTGTTTTGACGTAGAAGAGATATTTTTCAACTTGGTTGTTAAAAATAATATTTTAATCCAAATTATCTGCATGCTTTTCTAGAATAGTTAAATAGCTCTATGACTTTAAGAACGTTCATTTGACTTAGATTATCATCACCTACTTTTGGTTGAGACGTGGAATACTCTTTAGTTTCATGAAATGCATGATTGTCTTTCCTCTATCTATGAAAAGTAGCATTGTTTTCCACCATTAGTGAAGTTAAAGGAATGTGTTTTATTATTATTTTTTTAATTATAATGTTAGCAAGCTAGTTTACCATTTCTACTCTATTCCTAAAACATATGATGGGTTAGAAGATCATTTATGGTATATAGAAGAATAACATGCAATTTATAGGCTTGTCTCGTAGATTTAACAAAAGTTTCTACAACTGTTTCCTATATGTATATTTGCATATGCCTTATTAGGGATATAGCAGGTAGTCAATGGGTCATGATAGAAGAGCTCGCATCTTATGGGTCCACATAAGAACTCAACCCAAGGCTACGAGATCTAGTTTTACAAAGGACTTAATAGGGATTAGCCACCACCTATATAATAGTTAGGGATCCTTGCAAGATGCCCAACTTGCCACTCACCCCCCATTAAGAATTCATTGTCAATGCTGCTCTCCATCCATCATGACGATGTACCATTCATTTCACTCACCATTTTAACTAAATGGATGATGCTTACTCAAAAGACTCCCACCTTGCCTTGGAATAGTCATTTGACCATAGAGTTCATCTACCTTGCAATTTAGTCTCACTCGTCTCTCTCACGCAAGGTGATGCATGGCTCCATGCATTGAAGCATATTTCACTTGTGATTTGAGGGTGCCATCAAACCTCAATTCTTTCTATCCAGGACTTGTTCACTTTTACTCACCTACATGCACTCAACACTATTAAGCTCACCCAACGACAGACAAGTCAGGTTCAAGGTAGGTAATTCCCTTTCTAGCTAGCCATACTATGATGCATGTGTAAGGTAGTCTATAGATTCATTGAGTTATGTACTTTTTATTATAAACATTTCTTATAGAATTTGATATCTAAAATAATAGGTAAAGAGGAGCATTTTAGATCTTTAAGTATCTTTAGCATTGATTGGCACTTATACTACAAATATTTGAGCTAGTGTATCATTCTCTCTCCATTCTCACATAGGTTTTCAAGTCATACTCTAAGGGCTTGCATGCTGGTAAGGTTGGGTATCACATATGCAAATTTGGATCATACATCCTGAAAGATATGGTGAGCACAAATTGATGTTAGTGACTAGAAGATATAACCAACTCGATGAGAAGAATAACCTTGAACCCTTAGTGAACATGAAAAACCCTAACTGCTCTACTCAATGAGACCTCATGCAGATGAAAGAAAGGTTAAAAAAAAATGATCAACAATGCCCTAGGAGGGATAACTAGTATTTCACATTTGGAAAGAACCCCTGAAGGATAATTTGACTCAGCAACAAACCAAAGGAGGCTAGATAGTGGAACATTAACTCAACACATTTCCCAAATATCAATCAAATAGAGACAAGTGATAAAGAGTAAAACTTGCTAGTTTGATAAGTTAAAAGAGTTAAACTAGAACTAACTAATGCTTTCTCTAGGGAGATGGCAAAATACTAGATGGACTCTTAGGTTCAAGGTGCCATATTTGGTGTCTGAGGAGGGAATGAGAAATCTAGTGACAATGTGACAATTTTTGTGTTAATGACCTCATAGTTGTACATTGATTACGCTCTCAAATGTTTATTATTCTTCACGATACTAAAAGTGTTAGCGCTAAGGTGGTTCGCTCATTTACCAAAGGGAGCTATCACCTCATTTGAAGAATTTAAGAGACTATTTGGGACATAATTTACCATTGCCCAAAAGTCTCAGAGAATTCAGAGGCTCTCCTCAAGATGAGGTAAGAACAAGGAACGTTATTGATAAATTTTATTATAATATTTTAGAGGAGGTGTAGAGGTAAGGGATTTAAAGCCTATAGTCTATCAAGCCACCTTAACTCATAAATAAAGTGAATTTCCTATTTTATATGCAATCAACTTATATTGATTGAGAATTTTTGCTAAATTCTTAGAGTTTTCTAATAGTCATGTCAACACTGAAGAATTAAATAGAGTGATTGAGTCCTCTACATCCACTTGCCCTGAAAAGAAATTAACAGTAAGTATGAGATCGAGAAATGATTTTCCCTAGGGAGAGAAGAGATAAAATACCTAATACATGATGAAATCACCACTGCCCATAACACCAGATCGATGGTGGCCTTACAATCCAAACTACTAAGGATTGTATGGCCACCTACACCAAGGGCGAATGTGCCACTCGTCCTTACCACAAGCAAGGCATGCATTGTGCCCCCACTTATCTTAATTATACTTTACACTGTGTGTCAATGACCAAGTTGGTTGAGGCCATCCAAAATAAGGAACTCCTTAAGTCTCTAACACATATGAAGCCTACTACACATGCTAGGGTCACCTTCAAATATTGCACCTTCCATAAAGACCATAACAATGTAACAAAGGAGTGCCAACACGTTCAAGGACTATTTGATATACTCATTATGGTAATAAATTGAAGGAGTGTGTACTTACAAATAATTTTTTTTTTTGCATCTAGGAAAGGCTCCCATATAGGGAAATGGAAATGAGCCTATCCTAGATTGTTCCATTCATACTGGAGTGGTGCTCACCATTATAGGGGGAGAGTGTTTTGACTCCCCGATAACTGCTAAAATAATGAAGGCTCATGAGGTGAACTTGACATCTACATCATGCGTTCCAGTGGTTGATGTCACCAAATTTACTTTTGGAGAGGCACGTAGGCCTGTATAAGGGAACCCCTATGATGATGTTTATATCATTAGTTTGTTGGTCACTAATTGTTAAATAAGCAGTATTTTAATTAATAGTGGGATTTTTATGAACATTATTTTAAATTTGTATTTGATAAGATTAATCTCATTACTTATTAGCTTGAACCTATTGCAAGTCCCTTATATGGTCTCTTTGGGAGAACAAAGAATTAGATGTAGTCACCTTATTAGTGGCCTATGGTTAGGGTGACTAGCAATATACAATATTAAATTTTATCATTACGGATTCCCCAACCACATATAATGCTATCTTTGGTAGGCCCTTACTAGAGTATTTATGGGTTGTGGTCTCAACTTACCATACGGTTATCAAATTTCTTTTTGGAGAAAGAGAAATCAAACTGAAGGGCAACCTTACCTAGTCTTGGACCTATTATCTAAGGGCAATATGGAAGGTGGAAACTTCCTTAGAAGAGGTCTTATATCTTGGGTAGAGCAAGGCTCATAGTTAGAGACCATGGAAGAAGTTGAAGAAGTCCTGACTCAAGAGGGTGAGTCATAAAGAACCTGCAAATAATCACCTTCTTTAGTGAAGAACACTAGGGCAGGCTCATACAAGCTCTCAAGGATGAACTAGATATTTTTTCTAGTATATCAGTAAAAATTCCATGCATTAATGAAGAGTTCACCTATCACAAGTTGATGTGAGGAAGGATGACTTGCCCATAAAATAAAAAATAAGGAAGAAAATATCCATACTTAACAAGCTTATCAATTAGGAGGTATAAAAGTAGTTGAGGCCATCTTCAACAGGGAGGTGCAACACCCAGATTGAATCTTTAATATTATAATATTATATAAGGCAGCTAACAAGTGGATGATGTATGTAGACTTCAAAAACCTTGACTCAACATGCCCAAAGGATAACTATCCCTTGCCTATGATAGATTTACTGGTCAACTTCATAGTGGGATATTTAGTGATGAGATTGCTAGATGCTTTCTTAGCTATCACTAAATAAAGATGCACATACATGATTATGAGAATATATCCTTCATAACTAAAGAAGGTCTTTATAACTATAAGGTTGTATCTTTTGGCCTGAAGAATGAATGGGCAACCTATCAAAGGATGATAGACCGAGTTTTACTAAATGGGTTGGAATGTAGAAGTGTACATAGATAACTTCTTTATGAAGTATAAGTTGCCCAAGAAACACATAAAAGATATGAAAGAAATATTCTCCACTCTCAAAAGGAATAACATACGCTTCAATCCTTTGAACTATACTTTTGGTGCAGGTTCAGGAAAGTTCCTCAGTCTTCTCCTCATCTCCGAAGGCATCAAAATGGACCCTCGTAAAGCAAAAGTAATTCTAGAGACGTCATCACCAAAAATAATAAAAGTGTGCTAAGCCATTTCATCTTTAGGTTGGGTTAAAGATACTCACCACTCTCCAAGTTGCACAGAAATGCCAAGAAGTTTTCTTGGAGTGAGGACTACAAGGTCCCTCTTCAATAAATTAATCTTCTTCTCTCCTCGCTGCCTTTACTCCAAAGTCCTAAATTAGGCAAAGAATTATTATTGTACTTAGGAGTGGGTGAGGAAGCTGTTAGCTAAGTGCTGAATAGGGAAGAAGCAAAGAGGACATAACCAATGTATTATGTTAGTAAAATTCTAAGGGAAAAAAAAAATAAAGGCATTGATTATAAAAAAAAAAATTGTTGGGCACTAGTGATCTCAACTAAGCATCTAGGACCACATTTTTTCACCATACATTGTACGTTATCTTAGACCATTCTCTCAAAGTAGTGCTCTCCAAGCCGGATCATTAAGGTAGAAAATTTAAATGGTAAGTTGAATTGAGTAAATTTCAAATCACTCATAAACTTCCTTGCTAAGTTCAATACTTAGGGCAATGAGCAAGAAGTAGAGGCTCATTAGCAATATTAGTTCCTCTATGTTGATGGAGCTTTAAACTAGAAAGAATTGGGTTCAAGCATTGTATTAAAGAAGTTCGACAATGATTGTCATCACATAATCAAACATTATTGAGTTTAATGTTTGAAATAATCAAGAAAATATGTGTCTCTACTTGAAAACCTATGACTTGTTGTAAGACTAGGGGAAACTCAATTGGTGTTGCACTTCAACTTACATCTGATGGTGAACCAAATGGTGAGTAAAAAGTATGTGATGAAATGTTATCCAAGTATCTTTTTAATGTGAAATTAGAAATCAGTGGGCTTACATACTTTAAGATAATCAAAATACTTAAGAAATGTAATCAATACCATAACCTCCTCTCAGAATAAGAGAACCCATGGGTGACTAGCAATGAAGATAGTAAGGTTGGTCATAAATAAGAGGAATTTATGATGGTGGAAGGTAATCACCAGGAAGTTGAACAGATCAACTCATGAAGTATTTAAGGATAATAGAAATAGTTATTAAGGTAAGTGACCAATGATGATTTAAAATAAAGGAGTCTAATTATCTTGTCATTGGAGGTGAGCTATTTAGAAGATAGATGACTTCACTCAATTTAAGGTGCATTAGGGAGGATGGGAAGGAGACTATGCTCCAGAAAGTTCATAAAGGTTAGTGTGATAAGCACTCATGAGTTCTTAAGAAGTGCCATCAATGTCTAAAATTTCTCCTATGTTACTACAACAAACTCACTAGATCTTACCCATCAATAGTCCATGGATATTCCGCCATATAGGGTATGCTTCTCCTGGGGCCATTCCCAACTTCTACTAGGCATAGGAATTTATACTAGTCATGATTGACTACTTCTCTAAATCAAATGAGACTAAATCACTTCTCAAGTTTTCCTCCACCATTATTAGAAACTTATACATATAAATTTAATTTTCATATATAGTCTACGTCTCACAATCATCATTAATAATCTATTTGTTGAGAATAATTAAACTCTTATACCAGTCATAAGGTATTCTCCTAAAATTTACCTCAATTCATCATCCATAGATCAATAGGAAGGTTGAAGCTATCAATAATCCCCGAACCTATTTTAGGAAGAAGGTGGAGGAAGCAAGAGAAAATTGGTTGGAAGCGCTTCCCTCTATCTTGTGAGAATTGAGAATAACTCATTCCTCAATTATTTAAAAGCCACCATTCTAACTTTCCTATGTTTCTAAGGCATTACTCCTAGTAGAACTTGAATTGCATAGCCAATGAGTAGTCATCCATGCCAAATATGAAGAAGGAAAGTTTTATAAGTGTGAAGTGAGGAACCAGAAAAACTTTAAAAGATATTTATTGAAATCTTGGAGGTGGACATAACATAGGAACCCTTATGAAAAGAACAATGGAAGAAAATAATGGCTAAGTACTACAAGTCATATATAAAGGAGAAGAAATACCATCCATGTGGCCTTGTTATTATGGAGGTGGATGCTGCTACTCGCCATTCCATCCTTCAAATGCTGGGATTAACACAAGAAGGTCCCTATATTGTTAAAAAGAAAGTTGGCCCAAGGGAATATCAATTACGAATGCACTCATGGAAGGAGGTGCAAAGAACTTAGAGTGCTGAAGACTTAAAGATAATTTACCAATGAGGGAGATCCTTTTTTTCATTTAAAATCCCTTTAATAATATAAAATTTTGTCTTATATATATATATATATATATATATATATATATATATATATATATATATTTATGTATGTATGAGTTCAATTATAATAAAGTTAATAATTTTGAATTTATGAATAATTAAATTTAGGCTCGGGGAGTGCGCCTCCATTGAGTTCTTATCCAGACTCAAGATAAAAAGTAACTTAAAATACTCCTTATAGGAGAGCAGAGGGTCCCAAGCATAAAAATAGATAAGAGAGACAAAGACCCTAGAAGAAGAAAAGACATAGCTTATAAAAATTCTCTTTATTATCTCTTATCGAGTCACTTTGGTGAGTTATGTTCAAATTTCATAAAAAGCTTAACAAGCCATTTCTTTATAACACTTAAAAAAGAAAGAAAAAGAGAAAAATAAGAATGAGATAGCTAGCTATCCCTACATGATTATCAAATAAAGTTCTCCTTTTCAAGTGCAACTCTTAGCTAATTATAAATAACTTGCACCATGAATTACATGTACACATCACTAGTGCTTTAATGCCAATTTCTTACATTAACTAGCCAAGCCCTATTGCTAAACTTGCCCCATCGTGATGAGATATGTGGGAAGAAGTGACCAAGTCCCTTATAGCTGACGAGTCTTAATGGTTACTCCTTTGAAGACTATAAAGTGGAGCATAAAGTGAGGACTACTAAAGCCAATGATGAATTCATACAAAGGCAAGTAGCCTCATAGGCTGACTCTCCCCATTATGATGATATTTCTATTTAGTAGCACACAATTATCCTATAATAAGTGAGTCTACATGGTTACCCACATGAAGACTATACAATGTAATGCATGTTGTAACAAACGTAAGGTGACTTTGTATTGAGTTCACAATATTGGAGAAAATTCATTAGGTGATGAGCTCACACTAGGCATAATTGTGGAAAGTTGTCATCAATGTGCAAAGAAAATGATCATTTTATCAATTGCTGAAAGAGGAGTGAAGCACAGTTCTATATCAATGCTAAGTTCATGACTTAGAACATTTTAATGATAAATTCAAAGGATATTATGCTTCTTCCTCATGTTGAAACTCACTGAGGTATCGATTATTAATTTATGACTAGTTCAATTATTATCATTCTCATTTCAATCTAAAATATAACTACTCTTATGATGAGTTCATGTATAATTACTCTTGTGTTGAGTTCAAAAATAATTAAATTCCTATTGAGTATAATTTCCTTGGTTAATTTTGCAAATGTTAAAAAGCTTCTTTTATTGTCATACATTTGATGTCCAAGTTATACTCCATATTATTTGAAAGACCAAGGTGTTTAATTATTTCTTTAATAGTCAAGTTAACTAGTAATCAACAAATTATATTTTTAATTGTTGAGTTATAATTATAACTTATTTGTGAATTAGATAATTGCTTATTAGCCACTGAGTTACTTGCTAATTCATAACTTAGTAATTGGTGAGTTAAAAACTTAGAGAATTTAGAAAATCCCTTATGGATATTTATGGTTGAGTAACTTACTACTCACACTTGTATCTACCATTCATAAAAACACAACTGAGTTTAACACTTAGAGAAAATTACAAGATAATAAAAAATAAAAGCTTATGAATAAGAAGAAAAATATTTTCATTCATTAAGAAAGTGAGCATATACTACTCACCTTGAAAGGGAAGAAAAAAAGAAACATTACATATATAAAGGCAAGGCAACCTAATCCTCAGTTGCTGTCACATTATCACTCTCATCATTATTAGATGCTTTCTCAAAGAAGAAGAATGGGTCTTGGAACCCAGTATTGAGATCTCCCAACTAGATGAGCTTCCTTATGTTGTACTCAATCTCCTCCCTATTTTTTTAGCCTAAGATGCCCTGGTATATGCTCGACTTAAAGGAGGCATACTTATCTTCAATCGTCATGACCTCTAAGACACCTTGGATACCTCTACTTTCGCAAGCTTTTTAACCTTAATTGTCAATTCCTTATGTGACCTCTCCACCTCCTAGCTACCTTTAGAGAATTTTTTCCCATGGTGAGTTCACCCCATAATTTTTAATCTTATCCTTTACAAAGCCTTGGACAACCTCTCCTTCTCCAAATATTTTTGGATAGAGTTGTAAGAGCTCTCAAGGTAGGATACCTTCACTATAGCTTACAATTTAATTATATTCTACACATAGGTAGACTACCAGACTTCTCTAATGAGCTTATGGTTGTATAGCTATGCTATCTTTCATGGATGATCCTGAGTTACTCTTCTATAAACCTTATGTAAATGGCATGGCTCTAATTATAACAATTCTGTAGAGGGTGAGGGTTATTATCTTCACTTATGGAGAAGCCCACCTTCTTTGAGCAAGAGTAATCATAGGTTGAGGTCTCCTCCTATTGCTTGCTCCCTCCTCCTCAATGTCTAAGGATACTCCTTTTCCCTTAGGGTAACTCACCTCCTCAGCTCACTTATAAGTTGTTTCATCTTCAATGACAATTTATTTGGAACGAGGAGGCACCTTAGTTATTTTACAGTGGGGGATCAGCCGTATTTTTCCCTTTTGAAGCCACTCTTAGCTTCTTATTTGATGTAATAGGCTTCTTAGGGATCAGCCGTATTTTTCCTTACTTCCCTCACCCACTTAACTTGAGGGAAAGACCTTGACAAGGTACTTTAGCATTATCAATTCTAATAGGAAGTTGTACCATGGCATGCCTTCTACACATGAGAGAAGACATATTAGAGAAACTAGAAAACTAAAAATAAATTTCATGAAAAGATTGATTATAGAATCCTTTCTATTTAAATTATTATGTAGGTGGTGGTAGGCGGGTGATGTTTGGTAATGAGCGACCTCCAGCTAAGAAATTTTATGGTCTTCTCCTCATCTTCCTTTAGTGTAGGATTACTCGCCTTACTCTTAGGGAAAAGAGTTGGACCCATTAGAATGAAATAATCAATTGAGATACATACAATCCTCATTATTATAACCCAAAAATTTTAAAAGACATTTTTTACCTATAACAATAAAAAAAAAATATTTTTAGAGCCATTATAATCAAAATCATAAACAATCTTCTCCAAAACATATATATTATTATGTTTTAGTTTGACTATTTTTTTTCATAATTTCTTAGTGCAACTACTTAAAAAATTGACATATATCGACACAAGTGGGATTTTAGGGGCCTTTAGGTGTCTGTTTTGCAAACCGACTTCATCCAATCATTTTAGACATTCTTAGCTAACTTATGAATATATTTTTATAATTTTTGGATATCCAAATTTGAGGATATAAAGAGATTTACATGTTTTTTTTTACATTTAGATGACATAATTACTATTTTACCCTTAATATATTATATATATTATTATATTATATAATCCTAATCCTCTATCAATTCTATTAAATGCCATTTCCCAATTTCATTGCGAGTGACAAAGAATAATTTTGAAATTTTAAGAGAAAGGAGGACAATGATGAAGAAAAGCTAAGGTTTAACAGTCATAGAGCCATTTTTGTCCATCAGCCCAGTTGGAAAATTTGCTCGTCTCGAGATAAGTTATATTTTGCATATTTAAATTTTCAATAATTTTATATTTTTTGGAATTTTTTTATTCAAATTTATATTTTCGTAACCGAAGAAGGAGGATAACTTTATTTTGGTTAAAATTTCAGTGCTTAACTTTCTATATATTATAGATATTAAGATTATAAACATTTTGAGTATATTTTGAAAAAAAATCATTTGATGATTAAAAAAGTAAATTTTACCTGAACTTTAGTTTGACATTTAAAAATAGTTCTTTAATCCAATTAAAGATTCAAGAAGTTGTTTTACACAATCTTTGTTAATTTGATTCAATTTATGAATTTTGTTTCATTGTTCTTTAATTAATGACGCATCAAAAATGCGAAAGAAATGTGATATGACGCGAGGTTATGCTGGTGCTAGTGGGTGATAGAGATGGGATTCTGTTATGATAGTGCCGGTGGTGATCGAGGTGGGATTTTGTTATTTCGGTGCTACTAAGAGACCGAGGTAAAATTTTATTATGTCGGCACCAATTGGGGACTGAGGTGGGATTCTATTATGCATGTGTTGGTAGGCTATCAGGTGGGATAATATTATGTTGGTGTCAGTGGGCGATCAAGGTAGGATTATATTATACCAGGGCCTAAAGGCTACTAAGGTGGGATTTTATTGTGTCGGGGCTTGCAGGCTACTTAGCTGGGATTTTTTATGAGGCTATAATGATACATACAAATTTGGGTTGGCAACCATTCTGATAAAATGAATTTCTACTTATAATTCATTTGGTTTTAGTACAGCTTTTGAAATTACTTAAATGATTATATGAAGTTTAGTTTTAGCTTATGCTTCAATTTCAATTTTAGTTTTCTTTACAGTACTTTAGTTTACTTTTCAACATAATATTTTCAGTTATTTATTTCTATTTTAGGCAGTGATAGCCTACTAAGCCGTGTTTGCTTTTACTTCCATTTTTCAAGCCAGGGAAGGGAAAGGAGCGAGCTGTGTAGTTTGGGATGGTAAGCTATGATCTGTGATGTATGTATATTTGGTTAGTTTTATTTTTGGCCGGCTTGGCTTTTATTTTTGTTATTTTCTCGATTGTCAAGTGCTGTTGTAAATAAACCTCACATTATATATATATATATATATGGATGACATATATTAAAAATCATATTTGAGATTCAGTAGTCTTCCACTTTTTTTGTATTAGTAGTGGCTCTTTGGTGTGTTTAAATTACAAGTTTTATCTTAGTAGTTCTCCAACTGGATTATAGGGTTCCATTCTTGCTACAATTAGGTCGGGTTGTGACAATTAGACAAAATACAACCTATGTAGTTTTGGGTTATATAGGTCGGGTTGTGACATGCATTTTTGGTATCAGATGATGGTTAGTGAAGAAAATCATAACAGAACCAAAGGATTTAATTTGTAGAAGAGTGAGATGTTTTTATGTAGTTTTGGGTGATCATTTTGTTTCTTTTTCTTTTTATTCCCTCTTATTTATTAAGCTTTTAACATGTAGTTATTTTATATATATGGTAGATTTGATTTTTTTGGGCATTTTGACCGTTTTTTTTTTTAATTTCACCAAGTAAATTGATAGTTATGATTTTTTTAATTTTAATGAATAGTAAATAAATTTCTAGGTATTTTATAACATTTCATGCATAATATTGAATTGCATAGAGAAAATGATACAATTGATATGTGGGAATGAAGCATTTACATGCTAGTAAGGAAGGCTTATTATAAATACTATAATTAATATGGGTTGGCTATTTAAACATATTACCTTGTATATGATGGGCTTTCCTTAAAATAAAGATTTATGATATAATCCTAAATATTAGCCTATAACTGATTGATTGATTACGCTGACGGACATGGAGTGAAGACTATTTATTGATTTTTTGAAGGCCATATGTTAAAGTCAATAATTGATAAAAATAGATGAAAAATAAGATTAATTGAGGCAAATGTTGAAAATATCATATTAAAGCCGAATTTCCTACCTTACTAAACAATATTCATTGATAGATAGCATCTAAATATAGAAATGTGACTGCATACATGAAATGACAAATAAGGAATTAATAAATAAGAACAAAGAAGACGAATAACAAATTTATGAATTACATACTCATATCTATGCATATATAGATTAACAAAAATCACATTCATGATTTTATATATAAACTTATTCAGTAAAAATATGACAACACTACATATAGATTGGCATAGGATACATATATGACACATGCACATTCATGACTCATGGAACTTTTTGATTGATGATATAAAATAACTAATCCATGCCTTGATAAATAGATAGTTTTGTTACATATCTACAAATAATGATGTTTTATAGATTTCAGTGGTATACACTCTTTGGCCTCTATTGATTACTTATTATATTTACTTATGATTTTTATCGATTAACTAATATATTTATATAGATGCTTTTGTATTGATTATACTAAGTGGCAGATACATAGAATATTGATTTCTTTGCCTTGCATTGATTGCTTTGGTAGGTTCTATTAACCTGCTTAGCTTTATAAGCTCATTATTATGGTTTAATTGATTGAAGGTTTGGGAAGGGGCCAGTTGAGTGAGTTTGATCAGAGTTAGATTTGAAGGTTTACTTTATTATTTTGGATTTTATTTTATTTTTTATAACTAGAAGGGTTGTAATAGATGGATGTTATTACATTAAATGTCTGCTTATTGTATATTTAATTTTGAATATTGAAGTTTATTTTCATATGATATGATAAACGAATAAAAATGTTTTTGTTGTACTAAATTGATATAAAATACAATAAAATTTGTGGATCTCGTTGATTAATAAAGATAAAATAGATTTATTCTTTCCTAATTAGGTTTTGAGGCAATACCAAGGTGGTATAAAAGTGAAGGTTATTAGAAGAATTGAATTGTAATGAGAGGCATATGATTGATTAAGAGAGTGGAGTAGAAGTAAGGTATAATAGATTTTCATAGTTTCATATTTGAATGATTTATCTTCAATTATATGTATGTTTAGTTGGTATGTTAAATTGAATAGGAAAGAGAATTATATCAGTGGACAAATGGATCCTATTGATAAAGATGTACTGAATGAATAAAGTGCAGCTATAGCTCTAGTGTCTTCTTATAGCATGTTACATCTTTCTAGTATTATTGCTCATATTATAAGTGAAACTTAGAGTAGAGAGTCAAGGATTAAGGACAATGATAAAGACAAGTACCTCCATATATTTTATAAGTTAAAGCCTCCATTATTTAAAGGTGTTATAGAGCCAAAAGTAACAAAGAACTAATTATTAAGGATATAAAAGATATTTGACAACATGTAGTGTCTAGAGAATAGGAAGGTACCACTAGCAGTCTTTTTATTTAAAGGAGAAGTAGAGAGATGGTGGATAGGATAACAAAAGGAGAAATCCCAGGGAAAAGTGAATGTAAAGATTACTTAGGCAAAGTTAGTTATTTTATTCAAGAAATGTTTTGTACCTCCATCATCTTGAAAAATAAATACATGATGCCTTTATGAGGTTTGAGAAACAAAAGAGGATAGTGACACAATACGAAGATGAATTTATTTCTTTGGTTAGGTACTGTGAGATCTCGTTCCCTTACTGTTCCTCTCTGAATTGGATTTTCCTCCCAGGATCGGCCGGGACGATGTTGAGATCGGCCAGGCCGATCAGTGCATTGAAAACGGCTGGTTTCTGGAGTGATTTCTGGACTGGATCGTCCAGAACGATTTTGGATCGTCCTGGGACGATCAGATACGACAAGAATCCCGAGAGCATCGTCCTGAGAAATCGTCCAGGGCCGATTGGTTTTTATTTTGATCGGCTAGGACGATGTGGCGATTGGCCGGGCCGATCAGACTAAGCATATAAGGAAATCAGCTCGTTTTGAGGAGAGAGAAAATCATTTTAAAAATATCAGATATTTTAAAGAGAGAGAAAGAGAGGAAAAGTAGAGGAAAAGCTGGATTTCGGAGGCCGCGGAGCGCTTTTTGTCCGACGCCGCTGTTGGGAAAAGTAAAGATCTCGTGGTAAGGACTCCGAATCCTATTTTTGTTTTCAGAGATCTTGATTTTTGATCGAGTTGTGCACTGTTTTGTGTTTTCGTAGTCGAATTTTGGACTCGGTTTTGTATTGTCACAACTTTCACCACACAACTTTTAGAATGTTATAGATATGAATATTGTACACGATTTGAGTATTTTCTACGATGATTTTACCAGTCGGAATTGATTCTATGCAATTTTAATCGAATAGAAAAATATCAGGACTTGATTTGATATGGATTCAGTAGAGCAATAGTCTTGTATTTAATGTCGTGAATATTCTATTGTAATTTGGAGAAATTTGGAATTTGTGATTTTTGCAGGATTTTTGTGTAAATTTGATAGACTGTCGTTACTCTGCCCGATTTTTGTATGATTTCTGATTTATCTGAATTTGATAGATTGCATTGTTATGAATGTGAATATTGATATGATTGCTTTAATATTGACCATTGAATTGATTATTGATTGATTATTGATACTGAAATACAAGTGGAACCTAGTTGAACGTTGGTTGGAGATTGAATTGACCTGTACAGGATGGTGGGACGACGGGCTTTCCTTTAAACATCGATTATGGATAGATGGATGGGAGTCATAAGGAGTTCTTATAGATATGCCGACGGGCAATAGAGTGACGACTCTTTTTATTGAAACCAACGTATGGATATCTACAACAGCAATATGGATTCTACAACAGCAACATAGCCAGTTGATTGTACTTGTTCAGTATTATTGTATTGAATGCATGTTTACTGTACTGGCATACGGATTTACTGCTTTATCTATTTCTGCTTTATTGATTTGATCGGATTTACTGTATTGTGTGATTTCGTACGATTTCATCGATTTCTTTGTTGATCATTGAGCATGGATACTATTGATTATTGACATTGATATGGTTCTAATGGATATAGATATTGTTAGATTCATTGATGCTTTGGATATGGATATTGATATTGCTTATAGATTTATTGATACTATTGATTCTGCATTGTATTGACTTGCTACATTTGATTTATTGATAGGATAGATTGAGATTTATCGTATTGCCTTTCCGATTGATTTTATTGACCAGATAGCATAGATTTGATTTGATTTGATTGATTGATTCGATACGACTGATTTGACGGATTGATTGATTTTCTTCTGTATACGGATTTCTTCGAGATTGACGTGTATTGATTGAGCTTGATTTATCGATTTGCCTGCTGCTGCATTGACTGGTTTCATTGACTATGGATTTCCGTATTGTATTGACTCATTGACCATTGACTGATATGGATTTGATTGACTGACATGCATATTGATAGCATCGCCGTGCTTTGATTTAAGTTATAGGTATTAGGTGACCTGCTGGGCTTTGTAAAGCTCATTATATGTGGTTGACATTTTCAGGTCAGGGCAAGGGAGCAGAAGATAGAAATTGATCCGGATCTACATGTTTTAGTTCTTTTGATGATTTTGATTATTTTGTACTCAGGACAAGATAGATTTCTGTACTTGTGATTGTAGTGTAGTTTCTGAGTATTGTACATGAACTTTTGAGATATGGATCGACTTGTATATTGATGTTTTAAATACTATAGATATTTATAGACTGTTTAATTGTTGTTTAGATAGCTCTGGTAAATTGTTTGAGAAATTAATTGAGATTCTTTCCAAGTTAGATCTTGGGGCATGACAGACTTTTTGGTATCAGAGCAGTGTTATTGGAAGAATGGATTGTTACCAGAGTTGTAGGATTGGATTGAGAGTTGGGTAGAATGGGTAGCTGTAAGAGCTTCATTGGCATACATCATTGCATGTGTGTATCATTTCTTCTGAATTGTGCAGGTGAAAAGATATGGATCCTCCGGCAGAATCCAGTTTACCGAATGAGCAACACAGCACAGCTCCAGTACATTCAGAGAGTATAATGCAGTTGGATACTGCAATTGCACATGTAATGGGGGATGCTCAGAGCAAAATGAGTGGGAGCAAAGAGGAAGAAGCTGATAGACACTTGCAGATGTTTCATAAGCTGAAGCCTCCGTTGTTCAAAGGGGCTGTGGGACCCCAGGCTGCTGAGAATTGGATCATGAGGGTGGAAAAGATTTTTGACAGCATGCAGTGTCCGGGGAGTCGAAAGGTACCATTGGCTGTGTTCCTGTTTGAGGGTGAGGCGGAGAGATGGTGGATCGAACAGCAGAGAGAGAAATTCCAGGGGAAGACCAATGTTGAGATCACCTGGGATGAGTTCTCTGCAGTGTTCAGGATGTGGTTTGTACCACCGTCAGCTCAGCAACAGATGCAGGAAGCTTTTATGAGATTGGAGCAAGGCCGCAAGTCAGTGATGCAGTACGAGGCCGAGTTTACTGCACTTGCGAGGTATGCTGCTCATCTGATTCTTACTGCCGAGGAAAAATGCTATAGATTTCTGTATGGATTGAACAGAGAGCTGAGACACCCACTTGTTCCCTTCCGGATATATGAGTTTTCTGAGCTGGTGGAGCGGGCCCGATTGATAGAGATTGACTTGGAGACACCAGTATCGAGGTACGATGATACCAGGAGGAGGAGAGATGAGGTACGACGAGATGATTCTGGTAGAGACAGAGATAGAGAGAAGAAAAGCAGGTACGATGATTCGAAGGGATCTGCATCGGGATTTGTATCGCGATCTGCATCAGTAGTATCGTCTGGTAGTTCTGGCGAGTGCATTCACTGTGGTAGACGACATGCAGGTCGGTGCTACTTATTGACGGGACAGTGCTTTCACTGTGGACAGCAGGGGCACAGAGCAGCACATTGCCCTCAGAAAGGATTAGGTGGAAGGACTGATTCTGGCACGGGTATAGGACAGCAGAGGACTACTGGCTCGAGGGCTTACAGTGAGAGATCAGGGAACCGGATGATTGATAGAACTGATGATAGAGTCGTCAGAGATCAGAGGGAGATAGTTGCACCACGACCTCCTGCACTTCCTCCAGTGGTGCCACACATCTACAGTCTACAGAGTTTATATTATCGTGAGGATCAACAACGACCGGAAAGTTCTACTGGTAAGATGATTTGACTAACCGATTGATATTGACATTTGATAATGCATATTGATATTTGATTGATTGCATTGTGTGTTTTGTATGGATTTCGACGAGTTTTGGATTTGGATTTGGATCGATTTGTTTTGCGTTGTTTTAGCCTCGTACCTGTAGGGAAATGTCGGAACGACATTTTTCTAAGGTGGGGAGATTGTGAGATGTCGTTCCCTTAATGTTCCTCTCTGAATTGGATTTTCCTCCCATGATCGGCCGGGACGATGTTGAGATCGGCCAGGCCAATCAGTGCATTGAAAACGACTGATTTCTGGAGTGATTTCTGGACTGGATCGTCTAGAACGATTTTGGATCGTCCTGGGATGATCAGATACGACAAGAATCCCGAGAGCATCGTCCTGAGAAATCGTCCAGAGCCGATTGGTTTTTGTTCTGATCGGCCAGGACGATGTGGCGATCGGCCAGGCCGATCAGACTAAGCATATAAGGAAATCAGCTCGTTTTGAGGAGAGAGAAAATCATTTAAAAAATATCAGATATTTTGAAGAGAGAGAAAGAGAGGAAAAGTAGAGGAAAAGCTGGATTTCGGAGGCCGCGGAGCGCTTTTTGTCCGACGCCGCTGTTGGGAAAAGTGAAGATCTCGTGGTAAGGACTCCGAATCCTATTTCTATTTTCAGAGATCTTGATTTTTGATCGAGTTGTGTACTGTTTTGTGTTTTCGTAGTCGAATTTTGGACCCGGTTTTGTATTGACACAACTTTCACCGCACAACTTTTAGAATGTTATGGATATGAATATTGTACACGATTTGAGTATTTTCTACGATGATTTTACCGGTCGGAATTGATTCTACGCTATTTTAATCGAATAGAAAAATATCAGGACTTGATTTGATATGGATTCAGTAGAGCAATAGTCTTGTATTGATGTCATGAATATTCTATTGTAATTTGGAGAAATTTGGAATTTGTGATTTTTGCTGGATTTTTGTGTAAATTTGATAGACTGCCGTTACTCTGCCCGATTTTCGTATGATTTCTGATTTGTCTGAATTTGATAGATTGCATTGTTATGAATGTGAATATTGATATAATTGCTTTAATATTGACCATTAAATTGATTATTGATTGATTATTGATACTGAAACACAAGTGGAACCTGGTTGAACGTGGTTGGAGATTGAATTGACCTGTACAGGATGGTGGGCCGACGGGCTTTCCTTTAAACATCGATTATGGATAGATGGATGGGAGTCATAAGGAGTTCTTATAGATATGCCGACGGGCAATAGAGTGACGACTCTTTTTATTGAAACCAACGTATGGATATCTACAACAGCAATATGGATTCTACAATAGCAACATAGCCAGTTGATTGTACTTGTTCAGTATTATTGTATTGAATGCATGTTTACTGTACTGGCATACGGATTTACTGCTTTATCGATTTCTGCTTTATTGATTTGATCGGATTTACTGTATTGTGTGATTTCGTATGATTTCATCAATTTCTTTGTTGATCATTGAGCATGGATACTATTGATTATTGACATTGATATGGTTCTAATGGATATAGATATTGTTAGATTCATTGATGCTTTGGATATGGATATTGATATTGCTTATAGATTTATTGATACTATTGATTCTGCATTATATTGACTTGCTACATTTGATTTATTGATAGGATAGATTAAGATTTATCGTATTGCCTTTCCGATTGATTTTATTGACCAGATAGCATAGCTTTGATTTGATTTGATTGATTGATTCGATACGACTGATTTGACAGATTGATTGATTTTCTTCTGTGTATGGATTTCTTCGAGATTGACGTGTATTGATTGAGCTTGATTTATCGATTTGCCTGCTGCTACATTGACTGGTTTCATTGACTATGAATTTCTGTATTGCATAGACTCATTGACCATTGACTGATATGGATTTGATTGACTGACATGCATATTGATAGCATTGCCGTGCTTTGATTTTAATTATAGGTATTAGGTGACCTGTTGGGCTTTGTAAAGCTCATTATATGTGGTTGACATTTTCAGGTCAGGGCAAGGGAGCAGAAGATAGAAATTGATCCGGATCTACAGGTTTTAGTTCTTTTGATGATTTTGATTCTTTTGTACTCATGACAGGATAGATTTCTGTACTTGTGATTGTAGTGTAGTTCCTGAGTATTGTACATGAACTTTTGAGATATGGATCGACTTGTATATTGATGTTTTAAATACTATAGATGTTTATAGACTGTTTAATTGTTGTTTAGATAGCTCTGATAAATTGTTTGAGAAATTAATTGAGATTCTTTCCAAGTTAGATCTTGGGGCGTGACAGGTACACTCCACAGTTGGTTAGTATTATAGAAGAAAAATGCTATAGATTTTTTAGAGGGCTTAGGAGAGAGCTGAGACATTTGTTAATCCCATAGAGGATTTAATAATTTCTAAATTAGTTGGGAGAGCTAGGTTAATAGAGAATGATTTGACAATCCTAGCCTTTAGACAAGATATGAGTAGGAAGATATCAAGAGATGAGATGACTAGAGCAAATAGTAGTGAAAGGAAAGTTAAATCATTTAACAACAAGAAAGGATATGAGATAGTTATATTAAGTGTATTGGAGTGAGCCCATTGTGGCAAGAGGCATATTGGACAGTGTATTCTAATAATTAAACAATGCTTCAAATGTAGGCAAAGAGGACCACATGGTTGAATATTTACAATAGCTATCGGGAATAGGATCAAGATTTAGAGTGGCGTAGTCTAGGTAGGGATATAGATAGAGGACTAATGGATCATGAGAATACAATGAAGGATCCATGAATAAGGTAGATGAAAGTGAAATTAGTGACTGTGCTAATGGATCATGAGAATACAATGAAGGATCCATGAATAAGGTAGATGAAAGTGAAATTAGTGAATGTTGAACAGAACCCACACATTCTGATACATCAGCACTAGCACTAGTATAGCCTAGACTTTACATTCTAATTTATCTAGATAATAGGGATGTACATGGAGGATCCAATGGTAAAGTTCTTAGTTATATGTATTTAAATTTGATTAATAGTTATTACATATCATATTGAATGGTATGTATAGCCATGATTGATTGATTGAACTCGTTAATGATTGATTGGAATGAATGTAAGTTAGTGATTAGTAAATGTTTGAAATTTATTGATAATAAAATTAAATTAATATCATATCAATTTATTTTTGAAGCAAATTGATTTATTTGATAATTTGACTTAGTTTTGAATTAGTTTGGTTTTATTTTGTATCAAATTTATTTTAGTATTAATTTGTTTTGTATAAATTATAGAAATATCGATGATGATATTTTTCCAAGATGAATATATTATAATGACTTAAAATTTATGAAAAATCGTTTAAAAAAAAATCTAAAAATGCAAACTCTAGTATTGCGAAGTTGTTCTTAAGAGTGCAGTGGCACAAGGAAAGTGCCACCATTATTATGGAGTATCTATTATCCAATAACTTTGGTAGTGTGATAGAGTGCAACGACACTAGGGCATAGGCACCATGGTGCAAGACATAAGATATTATTTTTATATGTTTTTTAATCTTAAATCACTTGTCATTATCCTATTCTCCTCGTTTACCTTAGGATTGCAAGGTAAGAAAGAAGCGAGGAAGAAAGATGGGAGAGAGAAGAGAGAGAAAATGGTTACGAGTATTTTCAACAGTTAATTCTATTACAAGAATTCTTAAGCTTGTAGAAGGTAACTCGAATCCTACCTTTGTTTTTAGTGGTTTTTTTCTTTGATTTTAATTCCCAAAAATTGATAAATATGCATTTTCTCCTAATGTATCAAGATTTTACCATGAAACTTTTGTATATGATAAATATGATTTTTATGGGCATTTTTTACATTAATAATATTGAGTTTTAGTGGGTAATTAGTAGTTATGATTTTTCGAAGTTAATATATTATTTGACATTTTATAGAATTTCATGCAAAATATTGAAATACAAAGAAAAGGCATTTAATAAAAGGTAGTTCCCAAAGGGTAGGAGAGTTTTGTTGGCCATATTTTTATTAGATGGAGAGGTAAAACGCTAGTGGATAAGCCAACATAGGAAGATATTTTTGGGAATATCAAAATTTATAAATATGTTGGGAAGGGTTCATAGAGACTTTTAAGAATTGCTTCATGCCACAATCAGCCAAGCATAAGATATATGATTCCTTCTGATACTAGTGCAATGAAGCAAAATAGTGATACACTGTGAGGTAGAGTTCACAACTCTTTCTAGGTATGCTCATTAGTTAGTTAGTACCTTATAAGATAAGTTTTATCAATTCTTATAAGTTCTAAGAGGAGTTTGAGGCATCCTTTATTTATATTTTATATTAATTATTTATCTTAGCTTGTATAGAGAGCTAGGTTGGTGGAAAATAATCTGATGTCCAACCAACAGTGATGGGATGCCAACAAGAAGAGGTTTGGTGGAGATCCTTCTCAGAGTGCATTTAGCAAGAAGTGGATCAAAGGGGAGGCTGATGATTCTAAGAGGGGAGGATCTATAGTATCTCAAAGTATTGGAGGGTATATATATGTTAGTAGTGCACCTATTTTTTCTTTTTATAGGTGGAGGCATACTGACTGATTTAATCTATATATGGGTTAGTGCTTCAAGTGTGGTTAAGTAAGTCACAAGGTGGCACAGTGTTCGAAGAGTGTTCTAGAGAGTATACTTGAAGCCTGGGATAGACAAATTCAAAGGAAGATGGCCCCGTTGAGAGAAATTAGTGAGGCCTCCTTGACCCATGGTGGAAGTAGATTTGGAGGGAGACCATCTAGTATATTAATAGGAGGATCTCAATAGGAGTCTATTCCAGTTGTTAGTGCAACTTTAGTTCTACCAAGAGTTTTTAGTTTGACTTAGTAGGAGGTGAGGGAGGAACCATATAATGTAGTGATAGGTATGATTTATATTTCTGAGTGCCCTTATAATATTCTTTTTTATTATGGTGATAGTCATTCCTTTGTGTCCAAATATGTTATGGGTGAATTGGGTTTAACTTCTCTTTCATTATCACCTACATTATATGTTATTTTGCCAACAATGAATCTAATGTTTGCTAGTAAGGTTTGTGCATGTAAGTTTGAGATTTCTTATAAGAAATTAGTGTCCGTTTTGATCTTATATCATCTGAAGGAGTTTTATGTTAAGGTATGAATGGATTAGTTGAGTAAGTACCAGGCTCATATTGATTATCATGAGAAGCGGGTGAGTTTATGTGTTGGTGGGGAAATTTTTTTTTTGTGTGTGCTAGGAGCGCCTTGTCATCTCTAATTTCTTTATTGCAAGTGAAAAAGACTTAGATAAAAGAGGATTCGGTAATTTAACCTATGTGTGGGATTTGAATAAACATATTAAAGGTCTATAGTATGTTCTAATAGTGAAAGACTTCCCATAAATTTTCCTTAAAAAATTATCT
Organism: Dendrobium officinale; assembly: GCA_019514585.1. Lineage (NCBI taxonomy): Eukaryota > Viridiplantae > Streptophyta > Magnoliopsida > Asparagales > Orchidaceae > Dendrobium > Dendrobium officinale. Next base: position 8,180,374 of record CM033690.1, read on the forward strand.
AAGTTGCCTCTAGAGAGAGAAGTGAAATTCTATATTGAGGTAGTGCTAGAAATGACTTTGATAGCAAAAATTGTGTATTTGATGACACCTAGGGAATTATAGGATTTGAATTTACCAATATATGACGTGTTTGATAGAGGTTATATAAGATCAAGTGGGTTTCCTTGGGGAGTTCCTATATTATTTGTGAAAAAGAAGGATGGATCTTTCCGAATGTGTATTGAGTATCTGGAGGTGAATGAAGTGATAGTGAAGAATAATATCCCTTGCCCTAGATAGATGATGTATTTGATCAATTAGAAGGTGCAGTTGTATTTTCTAAGATTAATTTGAGATCAAGATATCACTAATTAGGGGTGAAGGATATGGACGTGGAGAAGCTAGCTTTCAACACTATATATGAGAAGTGTGAGTTTCTTGTGATGCTATTTGGTGTGATGAATGTCCGTAATTGATTATGGACATAATGCAAAGTATTCAAGAAATACTTAGATCAGTTTATTATTGTATGCATTAATGATATTCTAGCGTACTCAAGGTCCAAAGAGGAGCATGCAACACATTTGAGGTTGGATCTAGAGATGATAAGACAACAAATATTATATGCAAAATTTTTGAAATATGAGTGCTTGTTGAAATTTGTAGTTTTTTTTTAGCATGTGGAGAAAAGAAGGGATTACTATGAGTGTCAAAGGGTGCAGGCTGTAGTGGACTTTTTGAGGCCATCATTTGTGACTGAAGCCCATAGTTTCTTAGACATAAAAGGATATTATAGAAAGTTTGTTAAAGTCTTTTCACATATTGCCATTCCTTTTATGAGATTAACTTAAAAGGCTATGACGTTTGATTGGATACCAGAATATGAAGAATACTTTTAGAAGTTGCAAGAGTTTTTGATTTCAACCCCTATGTTGATTATTCCATTGTGTACTGAAGGATTTCAGGTATATAGTGATTCTTTATTAAAGGGACTAAAATGTATGCTGCTATAGAAAAGGAAAGTGGTGCATTATGCTTCCAAGTAGTTGAAGCCACATGAAAAGAACTGCTTGACTCATGATTTAGAGTTAGCAACAATTATTTTAGCATTGAAATATTGGTGGTATTATATGTATGGTGTTAGATGTGAGATATAAACTGATCACTAGAGCTTGAAATATATTTTCACAAAGAAAAATGGAATCTGAAGTAGAAAAGGTGGTTAGAGCTAATTAAGTATTATGATCATGATATCAATTATCAGCCAGGTAGAGAAAATATGGTTATTGATGCCTTGAGTAGGAAATCATTAGGAATAGCAGTCAGTTTAGTTACTTTCGAGCAAGCATTGATCAGGGAAATGGAAATGTTGGAATGAAAGTGGTGTTTTCACTTGATATACCTACTGGAATCATTTCTTAGTTGATAGTTCAACTCTTATTATAGGGAAGGATCAAGAAAGATCATAAGACAAGTGAAAAATATGTGATATTAATATATCAAGTTCAATTTAGGAAGAGATCTTATTTGCAAGTAGGTAAGAAAGGTGTGATTTTTTTATGGTAGCAGCTTATGGGTCCTAAGTAGACGTGAAATCCTTAAGGAATTTGAACATATCAGTACAAGTGAGAATTTTAGGACCGTTCGGTGTCCGTTTTACAAATCAATTTACCAAATTTTTTAAATAAAATGATTTATTTTATGAATATTTTTCTATAAATTTTTAAGCCCTAAAATGATTTATTTGAATTTTATACTAAAGAATTAATTAAATTAAATATTATATTAATATTATAATATTATTTTATTAAAATATATGAAGCCTTAAACTTTGCTTTGCTTTTTCCCTAAGCATTCGATAACATAAAGTCGTTTTAGAGGAATTAGGGGAAAAAAGTTAGGAGAGAGAAACTAAAAGCTCAGATTTGGAGGCCGCGGTGTGATTTTCATCTGTCGGGCCAACTAAGAAATTTAGTCGTCTCACTATAAGAAACCTTTGCCCTATTTTTTATTTCAATGATTTTATTTTAGTGATATTTTTCTGATCAAATTTGTGTTTCTATTACCAAAGAACGTGAATAATTTTATATTGGTAAAACTTTCACCATGTAATTTTTTGTATGTTATAAAGATCGTGATTATAAGCATTTTGAATATTTATTTGAGATTTTTTAATGGGTGATTTTGAAAATATAATGATTTTTTCCTACTCAAAAAGTTATTTTGACCTCTAAAAATAATGTTGTAGTATAATAAAAGTCTTAAAATATCATTTTATACAATTCTTGGTATTTTGGTAATTTTTTTAAAATATATATTTTTAATTAATAGGATTCTTTATTGTCTATCGTTATGGAATTTTTGCTTCTTAATTAAGCTCAATTATACATTATTGTTGCAATACATTAAAAATGGAAGTGAATATTTGCTTGAGTAATAGCTAGTTGCTATTACTGTTATATTATTGTGATAATAATCTGCATGTGTGAAATAAATAAGTAAAGACTGATTGATCCATTGGTTGGAGATTGATTGACTTGTATAGGATGGTGGGCCAATTAACTTTTCTTTAAATATTGTGATTTGGTGTTATCCTCTACTAATTCATGTGATACACTAGTTGGGAGTTATAATGAGGTTATTACTATGCCGACGACCAAAGAGTGACAGTTCTATTTACTGAGCCAGTGCTTATTACTTGTTAAGTGTGACTACATAAATGCATATTCTTGAGTCATTTTTCTTATTTTTGTATGGATTTTTTATTACTACATTGATTTACTGCTATTGTATTATTCTACTACTCATGCCACTAGATTGGTTATGTTACTGATATAGATATTGATACTATTTGTTACTACTAATTCACTGTACTGATATTAAGCATGTGATGTATTGAGCACGTGTTATAAAATGCTTGAATAGCATGTGTACATTTCTATATAATTTTAATTTGATTTAAATAGTCTTTACTGATATTTTGATTTGACACTTTATCCAATTTATGTACTAATTGATATTATGAATACAATGATTAATTTATAGATTTAATACTCATACTGATTTTATCTTTATTGACTTTCATACCGTAGTGTTTTATTATTTATAGATTATACTGCGACTTTATTTGAGATTATTATTTATGTACTGATTCAATTATCATATGAATGTAACTATTATGATTTGACTGTTGACATGCATATTTCTCCTTTATCATACTTTGAATTTAGTTGTAGATTTTGATAACTTGTTAGGCTTTTTAAGCTCATTATATGTGGTTAAATGATTTCAAGCCAGGATAGAGAAGTAGGAGTGTGAGGTTGATTAAGATTTTTCAAGTTTTGTTTCTTTTTATTTTAGCTATTCTTTTATACTCATGATAGAATATATATATGATTATTGTGTAGATCCTGAATAATATATATGATTTTTAGAAATGAATATAGATGAGTACAATATATGTTCAATTATATTTTAAATTATAAAATCTATTTTTGGTGTGTATTACTGATAAATGATATTAGATAGCTATAATTGTTATTTATTAAAATTAGAAGAATAATTCTTCCAATTTAGATTCTTAGACATCACATATATGACCATGTACTATAGTGTAGATATGCATTTTGATAAAATGAAGAAAATCTTGTGGATGAGTTTATTTTCAGCATTTGGATGTTTTAGTTGCTCTGTAATCTATAGTTATTTAAAATAAATATTAAAAGAAAATCTAAACATTCTAAAACTAGATATTAGGATTAGCCTATGACATCTTAACATGATAGGATTTGTCCTAGTTTGGTTTGGTTGTGACACTAGGGTTTTGCAACACTATAACATTGAGCTCTCTAAATTTGGAGAGAAAAATTAGGTTTGGGCAGGCGATGTGATGTCAGGAAACATCGCCATGGTGTTGGGTGTTAGGCAAGCATCTTCTAGAGAATCTAGAAGATTCTTTATGGGCATTGTGGCACTGGTAAGTGAGTACCATGGTGATAGATCAAAGTTAGTGCTTTTTAAATAATAAAATATCTCAAACCATTTAGCCTTTCCATTTCACCACCCAACTTTCCTGAGAAGAAGAGGTGAGAAGGACGAGGATAGGAGGAAAGAGAAAGAGAGGGAAAAGTTTTGAAAGCCAAAGCTTAGGAATTTATCCTCAGGCTAGTAAGGGAATTATAATCTCAAGTTAAGCTTCTAAATATCTGTCTCTAATTTTTATTCCTATTATATAAGTTATAGATTAAAATGTATTTTTCTCAATACTTATGAAGGTTTCACTATATAACCTTTTTTATTTTGTTATATGTTCTGTTCTAAATATTTTTACTATAACAAATCAAATTTTAACCGTTGATTTTTCTTATACAATTTTTTAGTATGCTATTAAAGTGAGACTTTTCTAATATATGCAGTAGTTATATAAAAGTCTTAAAATATCATATAATATATTATATGTGTAGTGAGTATTCTATTTTGTAAGCAATATGATATTTTACTCACAATTCCTACATTTAAATATTGCATTAATTATTTAATATAATTATTGTTACATTTTATTGCATTTTACATTACATCATATGGGAGCTTTTCTACTCTGAAAGGTGAAAAAGTACACTCTTTATTATATTACAAGGGCCCTGAATGTACTCTTTTGGCCTCATTTGTCTGATATAAATGAGAGAGAGATTATTGCCCCGCTTATTGAAAGATAGTGTGGAAGATTAAGTAACACTAGAAGTACTCTTTAGGCCCCATCTACTTGGTGTAGATCTATTAAGGATTATGACCTCACTTGTTATATGTAGGTGTGGGAGGCATAAGTAGATGCAGAGTTATAAGTAGGCATCAAGACATGTGCATGAAAATCATTGCAAAGTATTTTGTTAAAGAATTAAGAATAAATGAAATTATGAAATGAATGTTTGAAAGTTGAAAACTTTGTATGGGTTCTAATGTAATATGAAAGTCAAGTGAAATTAATCCTCTAAAGCCACATATTCTACAAAGATCTAGGAGTCTCTGTATAAGTGGATTATAAGTGAAAATGTTGACTATGTCCCAAAAGTATTGTACTAGTTTAATATTTTTCCTACGGCTTTACTGTTTATTTACTCCTTTTTTATTATATTGAATATTGATAACTAAATGAATCAAGTTAGGAAGTCTACTAAGCTAATTATGGTTATTTCATTCTTTTAATATTTCAGGAAAAGGTAAAGGTCATGTTGAGTATATTGAGTATTGAAGCATGATTTTGAAGTCCTAGAGTTTGAGGTATTATTTATTATGTAATCCAATATTTAATCATTTATTGTATAGACTTCTTTGATCTTGTTTATTGTATTTTTGTTTTGAAAAAAAAAATTAAGATATTGCTTTTATAGATTAAAATGCTAGTAGCTTTGATTATTAATATTGATTGTTTGAGTTAGATAAATAAACGCTTTAGTAAATCAATCCTTCAATTAGATCTTAGGGCATTATAAGGGTGGGGTAATGGGTTACGTCAATGGACAAGGAGTGATGACTCTTTATTAATTTATTTAAAGCCTCCTGTTAAAGTAAATAATTCATAAAATTAGATGAAAAATGATATTGATTGAGATATATTTGAAAACACCACATTAAACCTGGATGTCTAGCCTTATTGAACAATATTCATGCATTCATAGCATATAGATATAGACATGTAATTTATGCATGAAATGACATAAAAGTATTTGATAACTAAGAATAAAGAAGATGAATAACTAATTTATACATTACATAATCATATCCATACATATATAGATTAACTAACACCGTAGTCATGATTTAATATATAAACTAATGCAGCAGACATATGGCATCACTACATATAGATGTGACATAGCATACAAGTATGACACATTCAAAATCATGACATATATAATTGATAGATTTATAATAGAAAATAATGAATTCATACCCTTATAAATATATTATTTTGTTATTGATCTATATTTACTGATGTTTTGTAGATTTTAATGATATACACTCTCTGGCCTTTCTAGATTATTAATTATATTGACTTATGATGTTCATTGATTAACTGCTACATTTGTATAGACATTTTTGCATCAATTATATTGTGATGGGTATATAGCATATTAATTTCTTTTCCTTTCATTGATTTTGTTCATTTGCATTTTATTTTATTCTTTTGTAACTAGAAGGGTTATAATAGATGTATGATATTATATTAAACTTCTTGTTATTATATATTTACTTTTGATCAATCTTGTATATTGCCATATGACATGATAAATGAATATAGATTCTTTCATTGTATTAAATTGATATAAAAAAAGAGAAAGTAGGAAATTCTTCAAATGTATGTCATATGGAATCATACTATTACCGTTGAAAGTTCAATAGAGCCCCTATGGTCAACAATGAGGGATCAACAATTGAAAACTTTTTATCTAGAAAAGTTAAAGGATTTTTTAAGAAGTTTATCATGAAATATGGTCATCTTTGTATATAACTTAGGTGTCCACTATATCAAAGGCAATGCTTCATACTCACTTAGTGGACATTCTAACAGCATGCTCAATGAGATGCAATTTATCAACTCATTCACAAAAGACTCTCATATACCAGATAAAGCCCACCTTAAATATCTGAGATAGTTTTTTTTCTTACCTTAACCTATTTGAAACTCTTACTTAGCCCTATGTGAGGTCGCTAGAAAGTCTTTATAAGCCACATCTTCAATGTGCATTTATCTCCACTGGGCATGTCAAGGGAAATCACCTCATCATCCTCAAAGTAAGTTATATGTCCTCAAAGTTAGATGAAAGGTTCACTCTCCTAGGGCTTGTTGTGTTACCACTTGCAATAGTTGGTTTAATAAAACCTATTGCCTTAGTCCATAGAACGAAAGCCTCCTTCACCACCCCAAGCTCAATTTTCACCCTCTTCAAAAGGGGAGTGGTGATAGGTTCACTAGACCCTTACATGGTTTGGGCACAACCTTTGACCCCTCTACTTGAAGTGGCGTTGTCACCTTCCATTATTCCTTATTGCCTTCTCAAAGTTGAAAGGCCACTCTCTTTATTGGTTTATTGTTGGATAAGTCTAACTCATCAAGCTCCATTTTCATCACATCATCCTAATAGCTCTATTCAAATGATTAAAGTAGAGTCCAATCAGGAGTGGCATTACATCACCATCATTATGGGGGAAATGACAAAATAATCAAAGCTACAATGAAATATGGAATAACTTTATATATTCTTGTCATTGCCATAATATTTTGGTAGCTTTCTTTAATGCTCGTCAATAATTAAGTTATCCTTTTCATCGCTCTCCATCCAAAGATTCAAGTGAATTCGAGAACTAAAGTATTATCGTATACGTATTTTTAGAAATTTAGTAGGCAGTCGGTGGGTCTCGACAGAAGAGCTCACACTTTGGGAACCCACATAAGAACTTGTTCTAAGGCACAAGATCAAGCTTTAAAAAGTACTCAGTAAGGAGTCACTTCCTAAATAAATCATCAACATTCCTCATAGGATGCCCAACTTGCCACTTGCCCCCATAAATACTTTGTTGTCAATGTTGCTCACAGTCCACTACAGTGGGGTACGTACTATTTATTTAACTCAATGTAAACTAAAGGGGATGTGACTATTCAAAAGATTCTCAATTTGCCTTGGCATAGTCATCTGACCATAGAGTTCATGTACTTCATTATTCAATTGACTCACCTCTTCCACTCAACAAGGTGATGCATAAATCCAACTTAAGTTGCAAGTGATTTTAGGGTGCCAACCTTTCTCAATTCACTCTATTCAATGCTTGCCAACATACTCACCTACTCTTAATTGACAATAATAGTGAGCTTGCGTATAGGTAGAAAAGTCAGTATTAAGGAAGGAAATTCTCCCTATAGCCAACCATAATGCAACACATATCTAAGGAAGTTTGTAAAGTCATAGTGACATTCTGTCATGTACATTTCATTATTTCTTGTATCATTTTCTTAGTCATCATATTCCCATAAATAAAAGGTGAAGAGAAGCATTTCAGGTTTTTTTTTTATCATTCTCTCTATTCTAGCATAGGTTTTCAAGTCATACTCTCAAAGCTTGTCTGCTAATAAGATTGGATATCACCAATTGACAAATTTAAATTCAACATCATAATACCTTAAATTCTTCATTAACAGGTTGCAATTAGATATCAATGACCCATATATAATATATATAATTTTATTTTTGCATGCACTTTCAAAGCCAAACATTATAAGGAATTTCAATTATTGGCCAAACATTACATTGTTCTTTTGTTTTGAATTTGAATAAAGGTTGAAATCCATCTACTAAAAGCCCAAGTTTCAAATTATGAGACTTGAAAGAAAAAATTGGAGCAACACAATGTCTTTTGTGTGACCCTTTTACAGTTAACCACACAACATATATATAAATTATTAAATTCGATATTTTGTAATGATTTTTGCAGCTTAAATTTAAGGTTCAATTTCCTAAAGAATCTTAAAAATAATGATCATGAAATTAAAATTAATCAAAATAGTTTTTTTTTTAATATTAGCTATTTATCTATATATGTTTTATAATTTATTTAGATTTTTATATTAATTTAATTTTTTAATATTTATTATATATATATAATTTAATAATTATTAATCTTCTGCTAAATTTTTAATTCATCTCAGAATTGATTATTAATATTATTATAAATTATATTTGAGTTTATGTTTCATAATTATATAAATAAATTTATTATATGCTTAAATATATTAATTAAGACTATTAATTTTATTTATTATTAATTTTCATATAGTTATTTTGCCTGAATTTTTTAATGAGAGTTACTAACCTATTCATATCACTACACAAATATTAACAATTCTTTGGAATTCATTTAATTCATGTAAAAATTAATGTAATTATATAATAATTAATATTAATTAAGAAACTATGTTATAATTAATGAATTTGGGCTTAATACATTTTTCATTGAATTTTTAGATTTAGGTTTTGTTCGGGACACCTGTTTTACTGCTTTAATATCTTTTAAGATCACATCCATAATTTTTATTTGGTCATTACTTTTTCACTGCTTTCAATAATTTTTTATACTAAGGTTTCGTTTGGGACGGCTTTTTTATTGCTTTTTAAAGCAACTCTTTAGTATAAAAATTTAGATTTTTATACTAAAGAGCTGATTTAAGAAGCAGCAAGAAAGCCGTCCCAAACGAAGCCTAAGAAGCTACCTTCTAAACAATTTTTAAAAAAGTTATTTTCTCCACCATAGCTTTACAACCACCTTTATAAAAAACTGCAGTCGTCTCAAACGAATCATTAATTTTAAACGTTTTATGACCTAGAGTAATATGAAGTGATTATATTGTGCATACTATCTCCTTATTTATTTGTGATAGATGGCTTCTTAAGCTTCTTTTGAGATAGCTCTTGGCCATTATTTTTTCGTTACTTTGAAGAAATTTTTTTTACAACGAAGTTGTTGTAGGAAGCAACAAGAATTTTGTTCAAACGAATCGTTAGTGAGATACATAGAAGGAAAAAGCATTTTTGTAAGCAGACAATTTTACAAACAGAAAGCTATACACAGCCGTTCAGCTGTTCCTCCTCATCCCTCTTCTTCTATTCTTCTGTTTATCTCCTGTTTTCCCCCGCTAACATCTCTTGCAGGTTAATCGCCGCCGGCCTTCGTCACTTCCACTCCAGTCGACGATCTTCGCTGCATCAGTTTTTGGTATCAGAGCAGGCGACTGGTAGAGGAGAATGTCCGTGCGCGGCAAGGATCCCGTCTCTGAGGAGAACCGGAACTTAGAAGCTTTGTGGGCTAGCCAAGATAACATCAACAGACGTTTGGATGCTTTGACTGCAGATGTCCAGCGATTGACAGTAGAAGTGCGCCGCGAGTTCAATCTCAATAGAGCGAGACAGCACGACATACTTCCCCGCCGGACAATGCCGCACAGAGGGTTCAACACCGATCGTCAAATCGGTCGGATACCGTCTACACATCCCGAACTGTCGGACTCCGACAGTGATTCGATAATGTACCCTGGGGCAGATCCCGTAGAATCGGAAGAAGACGATGATACCCACCATTACCCTCCGGAATTCGCAAGGCGAAGGCGACCAGTCGTGCGCAACCAGAGACCGGGAGAATTTAAGATCAAAATTGATGTTCCCTTCTTCGATGGTCACCTACATATTGAGGATTATTTGGATTGGGAAAAAGCCGTTGAAAATTTCTTTGAGTATATGGAGATCGAACCCGACAAACAGGTGAAGTACGTGGCCTGCCGTCTGCGTGGGGGCGCCAGTGCTTGGTGGGCACAAACATTACAGACCAGACAGCGGGAAGGAAGAGGCCGGGTTCGCGGATGGCACCGCATGAAACAGCTGCTCCGAGCTCAGTTTCTACCCACAGATTTTGAACAAATTCTATACATGAGGTACCAACATTGCACTCAAGGCCACCGTTCTGTGAGCGAGTACACGGAGGAGTTCAATGCTCTGAGTGCCCGAAACAACTTGAATGAATCCAATACTCAGCTGGTAGCAAGATACATAGGAGGCCTCAAGGATAGCATTCAGGAAAAGTTAGAGCTAAATGCGGTATGGTCATTACCGCAAGCTGTCAATCTGGCTTTTAAGGTTGAAATGCAGCAGAGCAGACAGTCCAAATCCAATACAATCCGCAGACAGTGGCAAGATCCTGCTAGCGGGTCAAGTAAGATAACGCCTCACTCTACAAAATCCGACCAACCACCTCTTCTACCGACGCCCGCGACAACTCCTGCGAATACGACTGCTGATCCGAGACTGCCCGTGAAGCCAAGGCTGCAAGGTAAGGATAATCCTTATGCTAAACCGTCAACTCTCAAATGCTTTCGTTGTTTTCAGCCAGGGCATAAGTCCAATGAGTGCCCACAAAGGCCGCAAGCGCATTTGGCGGATGGCTCAGATAGGGAAGATCTTGAGAATGCGGAGGAAGAAGAAACAGATGACGTGGTTGCTGACGACGGAGAGCCTTTAATATGCATTCTCGAAAAATTACTACTGGCCCCAAGGCAGAACATCAATTCCCAACGGCATGCTCTTTTTCGGACGCGTTGTACCATTGGCGGCAAAGTGTGCGATCTTCTCGTCGATAGCGGCTGCACTGAAAATGTGATCTCCAGGGCGGTAGTGCAGAGTCTCCAGCTGAAAACTGTTAAAAATGCAAATCCTTATCGGATCACATGGGTTAAGAAAGGAATGGAGATCGCAGTCACTGAATCTTGCAAAGTAGTCTTCTCCATTGGCAAGCAATACGTTTGCGAAGTCAGCTGTGACGTCCTGGACATGGACGTCTGTCACTTGATACTGGGCCGACCGTGGCAGTTCGATGCGAGCGCCGTCTATGATTGCCGAGCCAACACCTATTCCTTGGATTACAAAGGGAGGCGTTTAAGACTACTACCACATGCTGCTATGGACAAAACGACACACCCTACACCAAGCAAACAAGCCGCTATGCACCTAGTTACAGGACACCAGCTGCTTCAATGCTGGCGGGAACCCGCCCCACTATATGCCTTACTGGTCACTGAGGTCACGTCAGATGTTGCAATTGTTGATACACACCAGGATATCACTCATCTGCTACAACAGTATGTAGAGATCGCCCCAAAGGAACTCCCCGCGGAATTGCCACCGCTACGTGATATCCAGCATTGTGTTGACTTCATACCCGGATCAAGCCTCCCAAACTTACCACACTATCGGTTGAACCCGAAAGAGCAGCAGATCCTACAAGGATTAGTTGATGAGCTGATTGAAAAGCAACTGATACAGCCGAGCATGAGCCCGTGTGCCGTACCCGCGCTCCTTGTTCCGAAGAAAGACGGGAATTGGCGAATGTGCGTAGACAGCAGAGCTATCAACAAAATAACAGTCAAATACAAATTTCCCGTTCCCCGAATTGACGAGTTGATAGACCAACTCTCCGGATCCTCCATTTTCTCGAAATTGGACCTCAGGAGCGGTTATCACCAGATTCGTATTCGTCCCGGCGACGAATGGAAAACGGCCTTCAAGACGCCGCAGGGGTTATATGAGTGGAAGGTCATGCCCTTCGGCCTATGTAACGCTCCGTCCACTTTCATGAGGATGATGAATGAAATTTTGAAGCCATTTTTGGGCAAATTCTGCATTGTTTACTTTGACGACATACTCGTCTTTAGCACTTCATGGCACTCGCATTTGGAACATCTCACAGCACTTTTTGATGTGCTCAAACAGCAGAAGTTATTCCTGAATCTTCCCAAGTGTGAATTGGGAGTGTCCCAAGTCTATTTCCTTGGGTTCATTATCTCAGCCAGTGGCATTCAGATGGATAAACAGAAAATTGCAGCCATCGTAGATTGGCCAACACCACAAACCTTCTCGGATGTCCGAAGTTTCCACGGATTGGCAAATTTTTATCGGAAGTTTATCAAGAACTTCAGTCTTATAATGGCACCTATCACGGACGGGCTCAAATCCAAGATCTTCCGGTGGACTGACGAGCAGCAACAGGCATTTGAACGCATCAAAGTTTGTATCAGCTCCGCACCGGTATTGGCACTTCCGGACTTTGACAAGCTATTCACGGTGGATACAGACGCATCGGCCATTGGCGTAGGTGCTGTTCTATCACAGTCCGAGAGACCAGTGGCTTTCTTTAGCGAGAAGTTGTCTCCAACTCGACAGAAGTGGGCAGCATACGAACAGGAGTTGTACGCCATCATCCGCGCCTTGAAACAGTGGGAACAATACTTGCTTCACCAGGACTTTGTTCTCTGCAGCGACAACAAAGCACTCTCTTATATCAACAGTCAAAAGAATGTCAATCGGATGCATGCTCGATGGCTAATGTTCTTACAACGGTTTTCCTTTTCAATAAGGCACAAACCCGGCGCTAGCAACAAGGTGGCTGATGCATTGAGTCGGAAACGCTGCTTGCTAGTTCAATTACAAACCCAAATCACCGGCTTGGAGTGCTTAAAAGACCTCTATGACGAAGATCCAGACTTTGGGGAGATCTGGAAGCAGTGTCAAACCGAGCAAGGTGTTGATGATTATTCGGTACAACATGGGTACCTCTTCAAGAAGAATCAATTGTGCATTCCCGTTTCCTCATGGAGGCAACAGCTAGTCCGAGAGGCTCATGGGGGAGCTCTCGCAGCACACGCCGGACGGGACAACACCCTCCGTCAACTACAGGTGCGTTTCTTCTGGCCTCGGCTACGTCGTGACGTTATCCGTTTCGTAGACAGTTGTCCCATTTGTCAAATTTATAAAGGCGGCGCCCAAAATACTGGTTTATACATGCCTCTACCCGTCCCGGATTCCATTTGGGAGGATTTAAGCCTAGATTTCGTGCTGGGTTTACCGCGGACAAAGAGAGGAAACGATTCGATCATGGTGGTCGTTGATCGATTCTCGAAGATGGCTCACTTTATATCGTGCAAGAAGACTGCCAATGCTATGTTTATAGCCCACTTATTCTTTCAAGAGATTGTCCGCCTACATGGCCTCCCAAGGAGCCTCACGTCGGATCGCGACGTCAAATTCATTAGTCACTTTTGGCGCGAACTATGGAAACGCTTGGGGACAGAGATTCGATTAAGCTCGGCTTATCATCCTCAGTCTGACGGTCAGACAGAGGTGGTCAATCGTACTTTGGGATCAATGCTAAGGTGCCTGGTGCAAGAACATCCGCGGCAATGGGAAGACGTCTTAGGCAAAGCTGAGTTTGCTTATAATTCTTTGACTAATCGCACAACCGGCAAGACTCCATTTAGTATTGTTTTTACTAAACCTCCCAACATTGCTCTCGACATTGCTATTCTTCCCAAATGTAAATCGGCGGCAGCATCATCTTTTGTGGATAATTTTGCTGATATGCTTACTGAGGTTCGCCAACAAATTGTTGCTTCAAATCAACAATACAAATTGGCTGCAGACGCCCATCGTAGAAGGCGTGTGTTCAAAGTCGGAGATCTTGTATTAGTACGCTTGCGTCGCGAACGTTTTGCCCCAGGTACTTACTCCAAACTCTCGCGCCGCAAGCTGGGGCCGGTTCCTATTACTGCCAAAATCAATGACAATGCGTACACTGTCGCACTTCCGGAAAATTGTAATACGTCCCCAACATTCAATGTTTCCGACATTTGGCCATATGCACCACCGGATGATGGAGAAATTATCATCAGCTCGTCGGAGTCGAGCTCTTCCGAGCCGGGGGAGAGCTGATGCGGAGCAGGTTTACTCCTACAAACTGTCCCACCGGACAACTTATCCTTATAACCGTTTATGGCACATTTCCACTACCTAGTTTCCATTTTATTACAGCATAGTACTAATACCAACTTTTAGTTTGTTACACCTTTTTTTAGTACACCTGGAGGAGATACATAGAAGGAAAAAGCATTTTTGTAAGCAGACAATTTTACAAACAGAAAGCTATACACAGCCGTTCAGCTGTTCCTCCTCATCCCTCTTCTTCTATTCTTCTTCTGTTTATCTCCTGTTTAATCGCCGCCCCCGTCACTCCACTCGATGCAGAATCGAGTTGGAAACTTCAAAATTTAAATCTGGGAGCTCCCGAACTCTGATTTCAGCGAACTTATAGTCAAACTGAGCATCTCGGAAATACGAACCCAACGACACCAAATTCAACTCGATCCGAGCCCAAATGAGTCTAAATCGAAGACTCGAAGAGCTGCTAGAAGGTTCGAATCACAATTTGAGTTACCAAACGGTCTCCGATTTTAACGAGCTTATACTCGAACTTATAGTCAAACAGAGCCTCGTCGGACCACCACCTGAGGCCCTCACCTTCGCCAGAGGCCCTCACCTTCGCCAGAGGCCCTCACCTTCGCCAAAGGCCCTCTCCAACACCTGAGGCCCTCACATTCACCAAAAGCCCTCACCTTTGCCATAGGCCCTCACCTTTGTCAGAGGCCCTCACTTTCGCCAAAGGCCCTCATCTTTGCCAGAGGCCCTCACCTTTGGGAGAGGCCCTCACCTTCGTCGGATCACCGCTGAAGGCCCTCACCTCCATCGGACCACCGTCTGACATCGTTGCTCCACCGAACAGCCACTTGAGACTCTGTGCTCAACCAGGACACCACCTGAGGCCCAGACTTCTACTCGGCCACTACCTGATGCCTAGAGTTCTACCAGAGTATCGCCCTACTACAACGGTCTTTTAGATCCCAGTCTCCTGCCGACTACGGTCCTACCGACCTCCGTCACCTACTATGGTCCTTCCGACCTCCATAAACAGACAACGGTCTTTCAAACCCCGGTCTCCTGCCGACTACGGTCCTCCCGACCTCCGTTGCCTACTATGGCCACTCCGACCTCCATCACCAGACAACGGTCACTCAGACCCCGGTCTCCTGCCGACTACGATCCTCCCGACCTCCGTCGCCTACTATGGTCCTTCCGACCTCCACCACCAGACAATGGTCTTTCTGACCTCCATCATCAGACAACGGTTTTTCCGACCTCCATCCTATCGACTATGGTCATGCTGACAAAACAAATACATATATTGTAACTCCCACCATGTAATACACTCTATATGATGTACATTTCTGACATCAAGCCAAGGCCTTCTCCCTAAGAAGGCCTCATTTGTAATCGACTACAAATACTAGTGGATTCATTCAAACTGGGCCAGGCCCCGTGGTTTTTCCCCCTTTTCAGGGGTTTTCCACGTAAAAACTCTGGTGTCTCTTATGAACGCTACACCCTCTCACTTATCTGATTGTGTGCTAGATCTTCGTACAATGCTAATACGTTAAACTATATATTTCTCTATCGCCGCGAATACTCCAGGACGCAACAGTTTGGCGCTGTCTGTGGGAAACTGGTTCCCGACTGGGGGGGAATATTTGCTCCAATCTGAAATAACAATTCTTGTCAACTTCCTGACAGCAGTCATAACTTCATTAATATCATAAGAATCAGATGCGGACTGGGGGGCAACCTTGACTCAAACTATGATCAAGAAGATCCCTCCAATGCTATCAATATCAAGATGATGTTTCAGAAAAATCCCAGCAAATGTAAGGATGTTTCTATGTTTTATACAGACCCTTGATGGACTTCTATTCCTTGGGCAATGTCTTAATTTTAACCTCAAAAAGACAGTAACGGTCTAAAGATAGACCCTTCTTCACCTTTGATTCAGAATACACGCGGCACTGGCCCCATCCCAATCAAGAAAAAATTAATCCCAGGGGATTCGACTTGACCTCTTCCATACAGGTTAACGTCATCGAGCAAAGGCTCTAACATAAAACCTCGGATAGGTCCTACATCTTTGGTGGATTCTCTTGACCTCTTCCATACAGGTTATTGTCTTCGAGTAAGGCTCTGACATATAACCTCGAATAGGTCTTACATCCTTGGTGGATTTTCTCGACCTCTTCCACACAGGTTAACGTCGTCGAGCAAAGGATCCGACATACAACCTCGGATAGGTCTTACATTCTTGGTGGATTCTCTCGACCTCTTCCACACAGGTTAATATCGTCAAGCAAAGGCTCTGACATACAACCTCGGATAGGTCTTAAATCCTTGGTGGATTCTCTCGACCTCTTCCACACAAGTTATTGTCATCGAGCAAAGTCTCCGACATACAACCTCGGATAGGTCTTAAATCCTTGGTGGATTCTCTCGACCTCTTCCACACATGTTAACGTCGTCAAGCAAAGGCTCCGACATACAACATCTGATAGGTCTTACATCCTTGGTGGATTCTCTTGACCTCTTCCACACAGGTTAACGTCATCGAGCAAGGCTCTGACATATAACCTCAGATAGGTCTTACATCCTTGGTGGATTCTCTCGACCTCTTCCACACAGGTTAATGTCATCGAGCAAAGGCTCTGACATACAACCCCGGATAGGTTTTACATCCTTGGTGGATTCTCTCGACCTCTTCCATACAGGTTAACGTCATCGAGCAAGGCTCTGACATACAACCTCGGATAAGTCTTACATCCTTAGTGGATTCTATTGACCTCTTCCATACAGGTTAGCATCATCGAGCAATGCTCTAACGTACAACCACGGATAGGTCCTATCTCCTTGGTGAATTCTCTCGACCTCTTCCACACAGGTTGACGTCATCAGGCAAAGGCTCTGACATACAATCTCGGATAGGTCTTACATCATTGGTGGATCCAATATCGGTTAACATCATCGAGCAAAGGATCTGAAAAACAGCCTCGATTAGATTATACATCCTTGGTTAACGTCAACAAAATGCCATCAATGGACTTCCATCAGACTTCTACACAAAGTTAAATTTCTACCTGATGTTAAATTTCCTCCTGTCGCTGAACTTTTGCCTTGCAGGACTTTCAACAGACTATTACCCGACTTTGTACTTCTACCCGACATCGGAATTCTCTCTATCGTCGGACTTCTGCTTGTCAGCGGACTTCTACTCATCGTCGGACTTCTGCTCGTCGACGAACTTTTGTCGGTCTTCTACCCGACACAGTACTTCTACCCGACGTCGGAATTCTCCCCGTCATCGGACTTCTGCTCTTCAGCAGACTTTTACTCGTCGTCGGACTTCTGCTCATCACAAACTTTCATCGGTCTTCTACCTGATAGTACTTCTATGCGACGTCGAACTTCTCCCTGTCGCTAGACTTCTGCTCGTCAGTGGACTTCTACTCGTCGTCGGACTTTTGCTTGTCGATGAACTTTCGTCGGTCTTCTATTCAATGTTGTACTTCTACTTGACGTCAGACTTCTACCGGGCGTTGGACTTTAACCCGTCGTTGGACATCTGCCAGTCAATGGACTTTCGTTGGTCTTTTGCCCGACGTTGTACTTCTACCCGACGTCGGACTTCAACCCGTCGTCGGACATCTGTCAGTCAATAGACTTTCGTCGGTCTTCTACCCGACGTTGTACTTCTGCTCAACGTCAAACTCCTGCCCATCGTCGAACTTTCATCGGGTTTCTGCCCATTGTCAGGCTTCTGTCCAACTCCAAGCTTCTTCCCGTTATCGGAATTTTGCATAGAAAAAGTTTCGTCGGATTTCTGCCCGATGCAAAAATTTCTCCCATCTTTGGACTTTTTCATGATGCCGAAATTCTCCCTGTCGTTGGGATTCTGCCCGACGCAGAGCTTCCTCCCATCATTGGACTTGTGCCCCTCGATGGACTTTCGTCGATCTTCTACCCGACGTTGTACTTCTACCAGACGTCGGACTTCTGCTCGTCAGCGGACTTTTACCCGTCGTCGGACTTCTGCTCATCGACAAACTTTTGTCGGTCTTCTACCCGACAAAGTACTTCTACCCGAAGTCGAACTTATGCTCGTCAGCGGACTTTTTCTCATCGTCGGACTTCTGCTCATCGATAAACTTTCATCGGTCTTCTACCCGACACAGTACTTCTACCCGACGTCGGCTTCTCCCCGTCGTCAGACTTCTGCTCGTCAGCGGACTTCTACTCGTCGTCGGACTTCTGCTCGTCGATGAACTTTCGTCGGTCTTCTACCCGACAGTACTTCTACTCGACGTCGGACTTCTGCCTGCCGTTGGATTACTAACCGTCGTCAGACTTCTGCCCGTCGACTGACTTTCGTCGGTCTTCTACCCTGCATCAGGCTTCTGCGTGCCGTCAGACTACTAACCGTAGCCAGACTTCTACCCGTCGATGGACTTTAGTCGGTTTTCTACCCGACGCTGCACCTCTACCCAACTACAGACTTCTGCCTGCCGTCAGACTACTACCCGTCGTCGAAATTCTGCACGTCAATGGACTTTTGTCGGTCTTCTACCCGACCCTGTACCTCTACCCGACTACGGACTTCTGCCTGTCACCAGACTACTACCCGTCGTCAGACTTCTGACCGTCGATGGACTTTCGTTGGGCTTCTACTCGACGTTGAATTTTTACCCGTCATTGTACTTTCCCCAACGTCAGAATTCTACCCGACGCTGGGTTTCTACACTTCAATAGTCTTTTCAACCTCCCCCCTTACAACGGTCTCCGACCTCCATCTCCAAACAACTAACATCAGAACTCCGCAGGATATCTCAAAGAATAGAGGAAGAATAGGGGATCTCCGAACTTCCTTGCAAAGAGAGGAGCCTTAGAAAACTAAGGGAAAGCCTCAATTGTAATAATAGAGGGAGAATGAGGAAATCTCCGGACTTCCTTGCAAAGAGAGGGGCCTCAGAGGACCAAGGGAAAGCCTCAATTGTAAGGACAGAGGGAGAGTAGAAGGTGCAAGAAAATAGGTCCAAAGGTGGGCCTATTTATAGGAAGAAAGGGGAGTCTCCCTCTCCCTCTCTCCCACTCTCCCACTCTCCCTCTCTCCCTCTCCCACTCTCTCATAAAAAAAAATTAATGCAGCCGATTTTAAAACCGGCTGCCGAAACAAACTGCGCGTGCCAAACGGCGCACGATTTAGGCGCCGGCGGGCGGCGGCCGACCGGCCAAACGGTCGGTTCGACTGCCTACATGTACCCGGGCCCAATTTTTGCCCTGAACGGATCGATTTTAACATTTTTGGGGTCCCCGGACACATTTTTCGATGTTGCAAACCCAATTTTGACACTTTCGGAGCTCAACGGGATCCCTATGGTCACATTCGGGCAAGTTAATAATTTTTAGAA
The DNA here is from genome assembly GCA_019514585.1 of Dendrobium officinale. Taxonomy (NCBI): domain Eukaryota; kingdom Viridiplantae; phylum Streptophyta; class Magnoliopsida; order Asparagales; family Orchidaceae; genus Dendrobium; species Dendrobium officinale. The sequence goes on from CM033690.1 coordinate 8,200,061, forward strand.
CGTAATTTTTGCGATTTGGCCACTGTCAAATGTCAGAACTAGTATTTTCGGACTTATGGAGCTTTGATGTCCGAAAATAGGGGGGCAACTAATACATCGTCAAAAATTTATCTTGATCGGGCACAAATCTCGATGCATAATCGAGTTGGAAACTTCAAAAACTAAATCTGGGAGCTCCCAAACTCTGATTTTAACGAACTTATAATCAAACTGAGCGTCTCGGAAATACGAACCCAACGACACCAAATTCAACTCGATCCGAGCCCAAATGAGTCTAAATCGAAGACTCAAAGTGTTGTTGGAAGGTTCGAATCACAATTTGAGTTACCAAACGGTCTCCGTTTTAACGAGCTTATACTCGAATCGAACGGCTCGACGAGACGAATCCAACAAACACAAGTTCACAGAATTCTAAAATCACTAAGGCTTCCAAATGCCTGACGAACGGTCCATCATCAAGGGGTTCAATATCGACCATCCATCCAACCACTCCCCATTTACCCTTGATCTCTCACCAATTTACGGGGCATGCCACTCCAGTAAATCTATAAATTGACCCCTCATTTCTCTTGAAAGGGGACCCAAGCAAGAAGAGAAGAGGAGAAGATAAGGAAGAAGCTCCTCATCGACCACCACCGGAACCTCGGCGAACCACCGCCGAAGCCTCGTCGGACCACCGCTGGAGCCTCGTGGGACCACCGCCGGAGCCTCGTCAGACCACCGCCAGAGCCTCGTCGAACCACCACCTCAGGCCCTCACCTTCGCCAGAGGCCCTCACCTTCGCCAGAGGCCCTCACCTTCACCAAAGGCCCTCACCTTTGCTAGAGGCCCTCACCAACACCTGAGGCCCTCACCTTCACCAAAGGCCCTCACCTTTATCAGAGGCCCTCACCTTCACCAAAGGCCCTCACCTTTACCAAAGGCCTTCAACAACACCTGAGGCCCTCACCTTTGTCAGAGGCCCTCACCTTTGTCAGAGGCCCTCACTTTTGCCAAAGGCCCTCATCTTTGCAAGAGGCCCTCACCTTTTCCAGAGGCCCTCACCTTCGTCGGACCACCGCCGAAGGCCCTCACCTCCATCGAACCACCTTCAGACGTCGTTGCTCTGCCGAATAGCCACTTGTGACCCTGTGGTCAACCAGGACACCACCTGAGGCCCGGACTTCTACTGAGCCACTACCTGATGCCTAGAGTTCTACCAGAGTATCACCCTACTATAACGGTCTTTCAGATCCCGGTCTCCTGCCGACTACGGTCCTACTGACCTCCGTCACCTACTATGATCCTTCCGACCTCCATCAACTGACAACGATCTTTCAGACCCCGGTCTCTTGCTGACTACGATCCTCCCGACCTTCGTTGCCTACTATGGCCACTCCGACCTCCATCACCAGACAACGATCACTCAGACCCCGGTCTCCTGCTGATTATGGTCCTCCTGACCTCCATCGCCTACTATGGTCCTTCCGACCTCCATCACCAGACAACGATCTTTCCAACCTCCATCCTATCGACTATGGTCATGCTGACAAAACAAATACATCTATTGTAACTCCCACCATGTAATACACTCTATATGATGTACATTTGTGACATCAAGCCAAGGCCTTCTCTCTAAGAAGGCCTCATTTGTAATCGACTACAAATACTAGTGGATTCATTCAAACTGGGCCATGCCCCGTGGTTTTTCCCCCTTTTCAGGGGTTTTTCTCGTAAAAACTCTGGTGTCTCTTATGAACGCTACACCCTCTCACTTATCTGATTGTGTGCTGGATCTTCGTACAATGCTAAGACGTTAAACTTTATATTTTTCTATCGCCGCGAATACTCCAGGACACATTATTATTATTATTATTATTATTATTATTATTATTATTATTATTATTATTATTATTATTATTATTATTATTATTATTATTATTATTATTATTATTATTATTATTATTATTATTATTATTTGTGAAAGTTAGTTTACTATCTATACTCCAATCATAAAACATATAGCTGGTCAGAAGATCATTTTTGTATACTCGTATATGTTTATGTAGGTCTTTCACAAGTACTTAGCAAGTTTAAATAATAGGAGTTGGACCAAACTTGTTCTTATGACAAGAACACAGCTTAAACAGTCACGTTAGTCTTTATGAACCCTCAACAAGTAAGGATCATGACTCGCTCACGTCGATCAAGTAGTCACCTCCACCAAAAGCTACAAGGAGCTTATAAATATTATCTATCCAAGCTCTTAAGTGTTCGAATAGTATGAGAATTTCTGGATATTTTACCTGAAGAGTTAGTGAACTTAATGCCTGATAGAGAACTTAAGTTATGCATGGATGTGTTTCTTGGTATGCATTGATATCCAAAGCTCCATATAAAATGATACCTAAAGAGTTGCAGGAGTTGAAGATACAACTTCAAGATTTGATTCATAGAGGTTTTATCCCTCTTAGTATGTCTTCGTAGGGAGCATATATTTTGTTCGTGAAGAATAAATATAGTACTATATGAATGTGCATCGATTAAAGGGAGTTGAATAAGGTAACTAAAGAATAAATATCATTTGCCACAAATTAACGATATATTAGATTAGTTTGCGGGATCATCTATGTTTTCTAAAATTGATCCGAAATTTGGATATCATTAGCTAAAGGTTAAGAAAGAAGATATTGTCAAAACTGTTTTCAATACATGATAAGGACACTATAAGTTTTTAGTCATACCTTTTGGGGTGACTAATGCACCGACAATTTTTATGGATTTGATGAAGATAATCTTTAGGACTTCTATGGATCAATTTGCCAAAGTATTCATTGATGATATTCTGGTATACTCTGAGTCTGAGAAACATATGTAGTTCATCTAAGGAAAGTTTTGAAAACTCTGAGATAATATCAAATTTTTGCTAAATTCTCTAAGTGTGCATTTTTGTTGAAGAATATCACTTTTCTGGGATATGTATTAGTAGTACAGATATATCTCTTGATCCCTAGGTTGTCACTGATTACCCACTCAAAGCTATGCTTGCAAAGTCATAGCACTTTCATAGATTACTTAATAGGTCAATAGAGCTCAGTGAGTTTCATATCATATACACACTAAGGATAGTTATTAAAGCCCATGCGCTAGTAGATTTTCTAGTAGACTTCAACATACCTAATGATGAGCAATAAGCAACAAGCACATAAAGACAATTCTTTTACTCTATAGTGTAACCTAAACTGCATAGTCATTGAGTGGTAGCATTCACCAGCTTTAGTGAAGATGAGCTCAACAAGTGGGAAGATAGGCTGATCTATATTGTCCAATGAACCTATAGCCCATGGAAATAGTACTAAAATGATTTATATTGATGTATTGCTCGCTAAGAATACTTTCTTGATGCCATTAAAGGTGTTAGAAAGCTATCATAAAAAAATAATAAGAAAATTATCTCCAACAAAGCCTAAAGTATTCTACTTCGACCTTAAGGATCGATGGATCAAGAAAATTTGACATATAAAAATGAATCAATTGATCTATGGTAAGAAAATATAGATTTTTTTTGTGGTATTACATAAGCTAATTCAAGTATGATCGATTATATTAAAAAAAAAAAAAAAACTTTGGTTCAATATTTTATAGGACTTCATGAATCATAGTTTACATCAAATAAATCCAAAAAAGTATAGCGATCATTATCAAATAAATTTAATAGATTATCCAAAGAACTTCATCCAGTTTACTATTTCTTTGTTCTTTTTTTTTTTGTTCTTTTTTTTGTTGGGCCAGTGAGTGTCCGAATGGGAGCTGCGGGGGAAGAAACCCCTTCGCTCAACCACCGAGCTGCACTTGTGTCCCTACTATTTCTTTGTTAAAGAGGAGATAACAAGCCAACGATGATGCATCACGACCTTTTCATTTATTTCTTTTAAGTAAGATTATTTTAGCTTGTGATTCAAGTTGAGTTGTGAGTTGACTCAAGCTCAGCTCGATAAACAGCTCATAAGCCGAACTCGATGAGCTAACAAGTCAAACTTGATCTAACCTTAACTCAATTCGTTAGCTCGTGAGTTAAAAAATTATTAATGTAAAATTCATTTAAAATATATTAGAATTTCTTTAAAAATTTGAACATATATATATATATATATATATATATATATATATATATATATATTTGTTAAAAAAACCTACCTGACAATCAAATTCGTTTGGCTATTATTATTATTTTAAAAATATATATATTGTGAAAAACTCTTTTTAACAATCAGATTAGCTAAGCTATTTCTCCAAAACAGTTTCACAATCAACTTTATAAAAAGCTTTAGCCATCCCAACCATATCTTTAATTTTAAAATAAAATAGGAAACCAATCATTTAGGCTCTTTTGTTCTTCATATCATTTATTTATTTCTTAAAATTTTACCCAATAATAAATTCAAAACATGAATGATAAAGCTGACGTTTTATGCTTAAATTATTGATTACTAATTAATTTATGTTTTCGAAGTGGTCAAAATAACAATAATTAATTTCTTCTGCCGTCTAATTAATTTGTTCTCAAATGGATACAAAAGAGGAAAAGAAGGCTCTCTTTCCCATGAGGATGCGTATATAAGGGCATCTCCATGCTTGAATGGCGTCCCTTAGCTCCAACCGAAACGCAAATTTCCCGCCATTCGACTGTGGGTGAACAGTGGGACGTCAATATTAGCATTGCACTGTTCATCTCCGTCATTTTCACCTCTCTACCGAACTTGGCGCGGGAAAGAATAGATGACCGTTACCTGTAAAAGTGTGAAAAGTGGAGTTTGATTGGAGATGAATCGCGGCATTTTGTAGTTTCACGGCATTTTGGAGTGAAAAATGAGATTTTCGGTTGGAGATGCTCTAAAGAACTGTTCGGATATATGAGTGTACACACTGTGTACAAATTTTTATATAGTGTGTATCAACTTTTTGTACACACTATTTGTATAAAGTGCGTAAACTCACATTCTTGACTGTTCTTCCCGTCCGGACTCCGCATGGAATAATTTCTCATTTCCCATTTGAGGTCTTTGAAGTCCCAAATGACTAATTTCAAAGAAGGAAATGGACGTAGAAACAAACATGAAATTGAAATGGATTACTAATTTATTTTGTTTAGAACGTGAAATACGTCAAAAATGGTTGGGGATTAGGACGATAGAGGCTTCGATTTGGATCATTCAATTGGAAGTCAAAGCTAATCGTTATGTTTTTGATTTGGCGATTAGTAATTATTGGCCTCTGGCGCGGGGGTGAGTATAAGTGTTTGTTTAAGACGGATGTAGCTTTTTGTAAAGTTGATTATGAAGTTATTATTTGAGCAAATAGCTTAGGTGTTTAGAACGCAAAAATAGCTTTTCAGAACATAATTTTTTGTAAAGCGGTGAGAAAGCTGTAGAAAAGTAGTATCTAAATGAAATTATGATAGTTGACTTAGGCGTCGTTTGGGACGGCTTTCTTCCTGCTTCTTGAAGCAGCTTTCTAGTTTAAAAAATAAAAATTTTGAACTAAAAAACTGCTTTTAAAAGCAGTGAGAAAGTCATCCCAAACGAAGCCTTAAAAAATAAAATAGAGAGTAAGGCTTTGTTTGGGACGGCTTTTTTATTACTGTTTAAAGCGGTTTTTTAGTACAAAATTTTTAATTTTTATACAAGAAAGCCACTTTAAAATGCATTAAGAAAGCTGTCCCAAATAATGCCTAAGTTGTCTCAAATAGAGCTTTAGGCTTCATTTGGGATGGCTTTCTTACAGCTTCTTAAAATGGCTTTTTAGTACAAAAAAATTAATTTTTATACTAAAAAATTGTTTTAAGAAACAGAAAGAAAGCCGTCCCAAATGAAACCTTGGTTAATTATTGATAATTATGCATGTAATTAGAGTGCTTAAGCTTAAGCATGTTTAGTAGGGTTGCAAATGAACTAAACATTTGATAAGTTATTTGTGGCTTAGCTCAATTAGAGCTCATTCATTTTCATCTGATTAATTAATTGAAAAAGTTTAAATATTTTTATAAATAATTAGTTGTTAAGTAAACAAGTTTGAAGAGTTTATCGCTCGATTTATTTATGAATTATTATTGTGAATAATATTATTTAAAGATCATGAAAATGATCATTAAGAAGTTGACTAAGGCTTTATATGATATTTGATATAAACCTCGATTAAAGCTTATTTGAAATTTCAAAATTAGCATAAATTAGTACCCTAATTATCATTTATTATCCTAATTATTAGTCAATTAACAATTTATAAAATTAGTTAATATTAATATTAACCATTAATTTATACACCTTCATGCCAAAATCCCAAAACTCTTATTTAGAGGTGTCAATATTGGACCCGACCCAAAAATTTGATCCGAAAATTTCGTGTTTGAGTTGACCCGAAGGCGAAGCGGGTCGAGTTCGGGTCTAGAAAACTGACCCGTTTGCAAAAATCGGGTCAGGTTCAGGTTGACCTGGCAACCGGGAATGACCCAGAAATCGGCCCGGCCCGCACTGACCGGCCCTGCTTGAGTCTGCCCGCCTGCCCCACCTACCCTAGTTGCCTGGCTACCCTGCTTACCCCGCAACTCCGCCTACCCGGGTTGCCCGCCTGCCCCACAGCCCGCCGGCCTGCGTCGCATCAAACATCTACCATCGAGTTGAGTCGCTTGCGTCACGTGATTACTCACGTCGGTGTGTTGCATTAAGACATCGAGTTGCCGCTGTCGTGTGCAGGAACTCGGAAAAATCGAACCTAAAGCGGGTCGAGTTGGGTTGACCTGAACTCGAAGTGGGTCGGGTTGGGATCCGAAAAATCGACCCGTTTGTAAAAACGGGTCAGGTTGACCCGAACCCAAATAGTATCGGGTCAATTCCGGGTTCAATCCGAACCCGACCCGTGACCCGAAATTGACACCCCTTCTCTTATCTTTCTTTGGCCTTGAAGAACAAGGAAGCAAGGAAAGTGAGGGAAGCAAGATGGAAGTGTGATGGTATCTTGCTTTAGAAAATATTGATGAGTTTTGCTACAGACAGGGGTGGAACCAGCCCTAATTTTCAGGGGGGGCAAACTTATAAGACATATATTTCTGGGGTCCAAGGGGGCAGTGTCCCCTGGCGGGGTTCGACCTGTTGGGGGCAATTACCTAAAGACCATAGTATTTTAAAATTTTTAGGGGGGGCAATTGCCTGAAAATCCTTGTAATAAAGACTAAAAAATAAATAAAAAGAGGTAAATTATCTAAAACACCATATAAAAAAAAAATTTTTGAGGGGGGGCAATTGCCCCCCCCTGGAACCCATTGGGTTCCGCCCCTGGCTACAGATGAGCTTGCTAGAGAAGTTTGTCCCATAGAAGTATGAGGACAGAACTAGTATATCGAAGAAGAATATTTCACGCAAGTTTTGCAGGAGAAGCTCAAATTCATGCACGCTTGTTTTCGTGGCGAGTTATTTTTCGCACGTGGTTCGGACCCGTCGTCGCCTTCCGCGCTTTGTCCCATGGGCTTGCAGATCAAGTAGACGTGACTGCCTCGAGCTTTGTCCGCCTCGAATTCGAGGTGGACTAGACGGGAATCAAGATTAAAATATTTAGTATTAAATTATTAGGCGGGATTAGGCGGGTTCAAATTTAATAAATAAAATAAAAATTATTTTTAAAAATACTATTAGTGAATTGAGCCGGCTCGCGAGTAGAGCCTCATCAAGCTCGAACTCGACTCATGAGCTCGATAAGCTTGGCTCGTGAGCCCATCAACGAGTTGAGCTCGAGCCGACTGGACTCACTTACATTCCTAAGCCCAGCTCAAACAAGCTTTTGGTAAAAGAGCTCAAGCTCAAATAGCCTTCTGTTTGATTTGGCTCGATTTATATGTTGGACTATTGTTTACTGAGCATTTTGAAGTGGAAAATATAGAACAAATTGTCTCATACAAGAACATATATACATAGTGCAAAAAAAAAAGTTTGATATTTTAATATGAATATAATATATTTTTATTTAAAAGTATAATATGTGTTTATAATATTTGGCCCTTTCTCATGTAGATTTTGCCTTACCACACTTAAGGATTAAAGCCTTAAATCATTCCAATTCATGTTTAAAGTTAAAAAACTTCTAGTTGAAGCTATTTAAATTCTTGTAATGCCTACTAATTGAAGCCATAAAAGCCTAAACCATATTTGTCAAAATTCAATTAGAATCACTTCTAAATAGTTATTCACTTCTATTGCATTCATGCATATCACCCTCTAAATGTTAGATTGTCGAAAAAAAATCAACTAAATTGATTGAGAAATGAGGTTGGATGAGCCCCGCGACGGTGAGATAGATGAAGAGATTCATTTTTCGCAACAAATGGGAGAGGGGAGATCATGAGACGAAAATAGGAACCATTCAATATTTTTGTTAAAGACTTTTGAGGAAATGTCGCCGAAAAATCCTTCGGTGTTAATTGGGCATGCCAAAATTTCTGCCAACCCTCATCTACCACATATTTCACGTAATTCTATCTCTATAAAAATATAATTAGCACATTACAAGACTACTAGATCATGTGAAAATTTATAAAAGCTTAATAAATATCAAAGGTTTTAGTAGTAGTAATAATAATAATAATTCTTTCAAAAAATGGGAGCATCTTAAAACCTATGAACCAAGAAATAAAATGGTAAGCATAATATTCATAGTTTTTATTAATAAAAAAGAAAAAAAAAAGGGGAAGTAACCATTCATCTTAAGTCAATGAAGTCAAGAGAGGAAAGTTGGGCCCCTTTTCCTCAAGTGAAGATAAAATAAGTAGTACTTATTTAAAATGGATTATGTCATAAAAATCTTTTAGCCTACACTTAAAAGGAGTTTCCGATTGTTAGAATATCATCATCTTGAATAAGTTGATAAAGTTGACTAGCCAAATTACTATACAAATTAATCAAAATACTATCGAATCATTAGAGATTTGATTAAGGACCTTTTTGCTTTTAAGAAATAAATAATTTAAAGTAATCAAAATATTCATGGCTTTCCCGAGCCATGTTGCAAAAGAATAATAAACCATATTCTGTTCTATGGAAAACAGGTTCTACATGTATACCTGTATTCTAGATACTCTCTTAAACTCTATATATTCTCACCTATTGTAACAGTTTAGTTTAACAATAATAAGAATTACTTCTCTACTGTTCATCTTTATGGTATCAGAGCTACGGCTCTGAGCAATTCTTGTTCTTGGGTTTTCCGTTTTTTCTCACGGTACCCTTCCTCCCTTCCGCTCCGACCATGGAGGCTTCCACTGTCTCTCAAACGGAAGACGTTTCTGCTTCCTCGTCCACCGACAGCGTGGCCATACCTGCAGCTCTCAAGTTCGTGATCTCCAACATCAAGATCATCGTCCCGATTCAACTATCCTCTGACAACTATCCCATATGGAGATCTCAGGTGCTGAAACTTCTCAATGCCAACGGTTTTGCCGATTTTCTTCTTCCAACGGCATCACCCCCCCCCCCCCCCCCCCAGCCAGCTGCAAAATTCTTTCTGATGGCAGAAAAGAACCCAATCCCAAACATCAAGAATGGGTTCTTGTCGATCAGAACCTGGCGGCAGCCCTCTGCTCAACTCTATCTCCAGCGATCATGCCTTACGTTATTCATCTCGTCTCCGTCTCTGATATCTGGCTCACACTCGAATGCCAACTCCAATCGTCCAATCGTTCCCGTGTAATCCAACTCAAAAATGAGTTGCACAATGTACAGATGAAATCTCAGAATATGATGCAATACTTGCAACAAATTAAAACAATTGTTGATAACATAACTATTGATAACATAGCTATTAATGAGCATCGAAAGGTGCATGAAAGAAATAAGTGGATAGGAACCTTCATTAAGAAGAAAAAAATGGATGATAAAACTACTTTAGCTATTGATAGATTTTACAAGAAAAGTGCTATGGAGTCAAAAAATTTATCAACCCAAAGTTAATCCTCCAAATAGTTCCATGATTAAAAATTCTTTATAAGGTAGAGGCCAATTTTTTATTTAACTCCAAAAATAAAAGAGATTTTTGGCTTGAATCTCTTTTATAGCCTAGATAATAAAAAAAGATTAGGATATGGAAGCCATGAGTAGAAACTAAAAATCTCACCACCTTTATTGATGAATAAGAATAACCCTTTGAGTTGCCAACCAAGCTAGAATAATTATATAGCTTAACCCAAAGTAACATAATACATTAAACATTTCAAAAAAAAGATATGATGAGTTATAAGCCTTTTGTGGGGGAAGCATTCAAACCCTAAACCCTAAATTTCATAGCATTTTCAGTCAGATCAATTTAGAGGCTCTAAAAGAGTGCTTGCAAAATGCTCTAAAAAAACATGTGATATATAATCATCATTCACTAACTCACAGGAAGAGATTAGTTTTCCTCATAAGGAAGAGAAAAAGTAGGATTCAATGATAGTGCCTAAATTCAAATGTCATGGCTCAGTAGTAGCTCAAATGACTGCTATAAATCTTAATAAATGAGATAAAAAAATTTCCTCCAGTGATAGCAGCTCATTTGAGCATGTGATATAAATTAAATTCGTGAGTGAAAATTAAATCTCCACCCCATTAAAATATGATAAAGATAAAATTAAAAGCATCAAAATTATCAAAGAATGGCTACATTAGGCTCATAATAAGTCTTAAAAAATCACCAACACAATTATAGATTATAATATTTAGGCCTACCTCCATAAATTATAAGTGCTAAGAATCTTGGATGCCCTCATGATGTCTAAGGACATCTTAGATACTCTCATAAAAACTTTATAAATTCCCAATCAAACTAAAGCATCATTTATTCAATAGAACATGAAGGAATCCCTATATGCCCAAATCTTCTCCATGATCCTATTCAATAATAATGATATTGTCTTGGAATTGACTAGGTGTAATTAATCAATTTATCTCATAACAGGGAGAAATGTTATTCATATGAATCAAATTGATTTACTTAAACCTTTTCATTAATCTCATGTTTAGAAGCTTTCATGGTTAAGTCTAGATATTCAATATAATGATAAGAACATAATGTTTCTTTAAGGTTTTAATAAATAAGGATAATTAACCTTAAGGTTTCTTGTCTTAACCCATCATATCAAAAAAATTTCTATAGAGGTAAGATTTCATGTAATTAACTTTACTACTTATAAAGAACTCCTCAAAAGATTACAAGGATGTAATACAATAATTCTTGATACAATATGTTAATATGTTGTACAAAATGTTTCTTGACTTAGAAGATAGAAGGCACTAAACCTGCATAAAAATAAATTATTCCTCCTATTGAAACAAGGTTAAAAGCTATGAACTTAAATGTTAGAGCAAAGATAAGATAAGTTAGAATCATTTAGTGCCCCACAAATAGAAATACAAACGCATCCTTTCAAAATGCTTGGGAAATAAAAATATGTCTATACACATGGAAATTCAATATATGGAGTGGTTCTTAGGTATCTTCAATCCTCACATCCCTTATGATGAATTAAAAGCTTTATGAGGAATTTTAATTCATAATGTCCCAAATAAAAAAGTGGTTCATTTTTTAATTAAAACTTCCCTTACAGATCTAGTAAATAAAATTTTGGTTTGATTTCCAAATCTTGTTGACCTGACCTAAATATGTTTAATTCGAACTCACCTTGTTTAATAAACAGGTCAAAAATTAGACTCAAATCCAACCCACTAGTAACTTGAACCTGATCTGATAACCCACTTTAATAAAAAATATAATTTGTATTAACTTGTTAATCATATATTAGATTAATTGATAAAAATAAAAAGTCTATAAAAAAAATAAAAGACTTTAATGAAAAGTATTGAACATAACATTTTCTACTCAAAATTGAGTTATAGAGTCAGCCTAAACCTAACTTATTTAATAAATGGGTCATAATAGAAGACGACATGAACTCAATCTATTTATTAAACGTCTAACCTTGAACCCAAAATTTTCGGATCGGGGTGGTAGGTTGGGTCATTTATTGACACCCCTAATTTTAACAATAGTACATTTAAAGTATTTTTCATTTCACTAAATTGACAAAAACATTAGATAGCATAATTTTTGCCACTCTAAATTTCTACAAATATATTTTTAACAAATTTTAAGTGTTAAAATATGAACTATTAAGATTTTCTTAATTAATTAGCATTTTTTATTTTTTTAGTGTCAAATAAAACAACGCCTCAAAAAGTTGTCAATGTTATGGCCTATCTATCAATTGCTAATCGTCCGTCTTTCTATTTTTTGGGACAGTTAGGCTAATTAAGACAAATTCACACACACATCACATACGGAAGACTCGAACCCAGGACTTCTTGGTTCGTAGCCAAAAGCTCTCAACGAACAAACTAAGATGAACGGCGTAACTCATCTTTTGATGAAACTTCTTTCATTAATTAATGCCATCCATTCATGGTTGCTTATCAATGTACTAATGATATTGAATGTTTGGCATGTGAAAGTAACTCTCCAACCACTTCAGTACTTCACTAACAAGCTCTCTCACTAAAATGCCATGACAATAAAAACTAAGAGAGGGATCTTTCAGCCTCTTAAAATGTTGGTGCTTGAGGAAAGTGTGATAGAAACTTCTACCTTAAAATGTTGATGCTTAGGAATCATCAAATACATTATCAATGAAAGTTGTATTTGATGGTTGGGAAGCAATGCATTCAGTACTCTTCTCTTTGGTTTGTATTGTCATGGCTTAAACATATATTAATATTGTTTGGTTGTAGGCTTCTAGCAATACCACTTTGGTGACATCATCATTGTTTATCAGTACAACAACAGCAACAACAACATTAAGCCTTTATCTGACTATGTGAGGTCGAATCATTACTTATTTGTATTGCAATAAATTCAATCCTTGTGAGATAACTACATATCAAATTCATGGTAAATCTTAGAAAATCTAAGTTTAAAGATCAAATGATTCTCTTCATTAAGACTTTAATTGGGATGATTTTCTTACTGATTTCTAAAATAATTTTCTAGTACAAAATTTTTTGAAAGAGCGAAAAAAACAGTGACCAAAAGCTGTCTCTAGCGAAGCCTAAGGCTTAATTTGGGACAGCTTTCTTGTTGTTTTGTTTTTCATACTATAATCATAATTTTTATTATGTCATTGTTTTTTTCATTGTTTTCGAAAAAAAATTGCACTAGGAAATCGTTTTCTACATCTTTAAAAAGTTATTTTCTCTATAACAACTTTACAAAGTAGGAATAAAATGTATAAGAAATCAGTTAGTATGATGATGATGTGATTCTAAATATTTGAAGGTTTACAATATATAACATTTCATTTCTCAACCATTCTTTTATTATTTCAGTCATCAAATTTATTTCCTACTTCTAAACTTTCATATTATAAACTTTTTTTACCTAAAATTCTGTAAGAGTTGAATCGTATGAATTCTGATTAGACTCAACTCAAACACTTTTCAAATGGAATAATTAAATAGAAACTAACTCATTTACAAATTATATTGCTTAAATTCGTGACAACAAAAAATTTTTAAAGGAAAAATTATTTTTAAGCGAAGTTATGAACGTCTCATTTTTGAAAAATTGGAGATGAAAAATAATTTCACAATCTTCATATTTCATGTCAAATCATCGAGAAAAATCATCAGAAGCGTATCTGAATCCATTGAAATTAATGATGAATCAAAGTTTTTGGCCTTCCACAGTTGGCCCAGTGTTCTCCAAGAGAGCGAGAGACACTTCTTTTTATTCAAAACGGGGAAAAAGAAAAATGGAAACCAATCACTAAAACTGAGGTTCACAACTATTCTCCAAGTGAGCGAGAGGCACTTTCACTCAAGATGAAGAATAAGAAAAAAGGGAACCAACCACTAAAAGTAGGGATATCACGACCCTATTAATACTTTAATTGAAAATATTTTATTTTAGTCCATCATTAAAATAAAATAAAATACTTGGTCTCTACATAATATTTAATTCCATTCAAATTAAATGAAATGTCACATAAATCAAATAATACTTTAATTCGTAAGTAGATCACAAATTTAATTGACTTAAGTTTAGATTGCTACTGCTATATAATACTTTATATATATATATATATATATATATATATATATATATATATATATATATATATATATATATATATATATATATATATATATAAGTTATATATAGGTTACATATAAAAATTTATATGATAAAAGAAAAATTAGATGTAGCATGTCGATACTCGAAATAGAAACTTGCTATGCCATTATAAGTGACGATATGATTTTTCATAATATTTTAAAATTCTTTCTTATTAAAATAATACTATAAACATTTCAAAAAATTTGTCTTCATTTAAATGGCGGATTGCATCAACTTAAAAACACCAAAAAAAAAAGTTGAAAAAAAATTTCATGTGTAGATTTATAACAAAATGGCTATAACAAAACATTGACAACTGATTTTGTACTATATTTTCCAAAATTTCGTAGAGTTTGATGGTGGAATCTTAGAAGAGTTGGGCCATGTTAGGCATCATATTTGAAATCAAAACTATCATTGTCTTTCAATTCAATTTTGATTGAAAGTGGACTTAAAGGTATGCAATATTTCAATTTCAACGAAAACTTTAGGCTTTGTTTGGAACTTTTATTTGGTCCGGTGAATGTACGCTCCTCTACGTTCGGCCACCAATATTTTAGCGACACGTAGCATGAAGAAAAGTCGCCGACTCGACCCGCTGTTTTTTGGGTTCTAGCACGTGCAATTTTTAAATCCTTGACGAGCCGAACAACATCCCATCACCTTTTCGATATATTTCAAATACCTAACAAATACCGAGTTGTACCTAGTTTTTTCTAGCAATACCGAGCAAATACCTAGCAATATCGAGCAAATCCCTAGCAATACCGAGCAAATCCTGAGCAAATACTGAGTTGTACCGAGTTGTACTGAGTTTTTTCTAGCAATACCGAGCAAATACCTAGCAATACCGAGCAAATCCCTAGCAATACCGAGCAAATCCTGAGCAAATACCGAGTTGTACCGAGTTGTAGAAAAACTCGGTACAACTCGGTATTTGTATAGTTTTTGTCTTCACAGAGCGGTATTTCTCGTTTTGCAAAGCAATACCTAGCAAATACAGAGCAAATACCGAGCAATAACGAGAAAATCGTGAACATAGCATTCGCGGGTTCCGCTCCGAGTCAAGTCGTCGGGCCGCGCGGTAAAGAGTAAGAGCACGTGGCGGCATGTTATTGGCGGCCGAACGTACCTCTACGTCAAGTCAGAGGAAGTAATAATTGTTCCTTCGTTTGGGGCAGTTTTTTTTTATTTTTTTCAAAAGCAGCTTTTTAGTAATTTTTTTTTAATTAGAGAAATTTTTTACAAGAAAACGGTTTTAAAAAACAGTATTAAAGTTGTCCCAAACGAAACCTAAATCTTAATTAAAATATTATTTGGTTGATGAATTTATAATATATTGTCAAAGTAATCCACAATTAATATTTTCTGTCGTTATACTTTAATACATAATATAGAACTCAAATTTTTATCCGTAAGATTTTTTTTTTTAATTAAATAGGAAATCCTTCCCTTCAAATGGTGTAGATTATAATTCATAACCATGTTTATCTTTTCTCGCATGCTTTTACATCCATAGTTGATCATCAAATCTATTTTATGTCCACGATAATACCTAAATAAAATCATTTTATCTCCCTCTTAACACCTAAAAAAATAATTTGGTCTCTTGTATTATCCCTACAAAATTCACAAGGGAATTTTGACTTTATATGCCCCATAATGCTTGAATTTAGATAAGCATACTACTATTTCATTTCTTTGAAAAAAAAAAAAAAAATTAAACTCGAAAGTTTATTTCAAACCAATTATTTCCTATTATGTTCGAGGATTATTTAATATAGGGGTGTCAATTTTTGACACGAGCCGAAACCCGACCCGGACCCAACCCGAAAAATCCGGGTTCGGGTCGACCCCTTTGTGAAACGGGTCAGGTTCGGTTCAAAAAACTGACCAGTTTTAAAAAAACGGGTCGGGTTCAGGTTGACCCGGCAACCCGAAAATGACCCGAAAAACCTCTGCCCGTGTCTGTTGCCCGCCTTGCCCGGTTGAACCCGAGTTCGTGTGCTGTTTGCGTGGTGCCGCCCAAAGCATTGAGTGCCGCCCGAAGTCTGAAGCGTCGAGTGATTCGATTCACGTCCCGAAGGCCGAAGCGTCGCGGTGAAGCCTCGAAGGCTTGAAGCGCGCGCCGCGCACGTGCGTCTCGACTCCGCAGCATGTCCCGAACCCAAAGCGGCGACGCGTACTGCCGCTGCTCTGTCTGCGACGCGTGCTGCCGCTGCTCCCGCTACTCCGCCGCTGCGCCGCCGGGAGTATTTAAAACCCGGCAACCCGCGCGGGTCTGGTCCGGGGTTGAAAAAGCCGGCCCGTTTACAAAAAAGGGGTCGGGTTCGGATTGACCAGTTTAAAGTCGAGTCAATTCGGGTCCGACCCGCTGACCTGAATTGACACCGCTAATTTAATGAAGTTCGTCCTAAGAGAAGATATTTTGAATTGGTTCAAATTTGAACCTCAAATGAAATCTAAATTCAAACTTTGTTGGAACATCTTCGAACATATTCAATGAAGCTAATTAGAGTAGGCACCATGAAATCATGATGAGAGTTTATTGGCGGCCCACATGCGGCATCAATGAAACACATTGAAGTAGGCATTATATGACTGACAAAAGCTTGGTAAGGGCATCACATGTAAAAAGAAATTATTTTGTGACAACATAAACTTCTTAACATTCAACATTTAAGGCCCTTAATAATTTTCATAAATATGTTCAACCCATAATACAACCCATTTTCCATATGAACGAAAGCATCTAAATAATCTCAATTGCAACATAAAAGTAAATACAACTAAGAAAATCTAAAACAATACAACACTTAGCAGTCTACGTACCTTTGTGGTAGACTCACATACAGTGATAAACAAATAGAACATAAAGTGAAATAAACCTGATCTTAATCAGCTTTCACTTTCTCATTTTCTTTTTATGTAACAATAGCTAGTATAAAAATTGGTGAGCTATGAGGTTAATAAAGTTATGCAAATCAATTACAAAAAAGGAAAATTTACTTACATACCACTTTATAACATCCTATTTACATATCTAACACACAAAACTTTAACATTACATGCATACCATCCTATACTATTTTAATATCAGTGGTAGGAAGGAAATATGAGTGGCTTATTTGATATTAAAATACTATATGATGGTATGTATGTAATATTAAAGTTTTAGGTGTTAAATATGTAAATATAATAGTATATAGTGGTATGTATGTAAATCTCCCTAAAAAAATTAATGAATTATTGTAGTGGAACACATAATTGAAATCATGATTAAATTAATTCATAAGGTAATTAGAAAATAACTTAAACATATCAAGGATCATATTTCATTTTATTTGAAGACTGTCTAGAATATCATAATTAGCTATCTAAGATTCTGATTAAACTTTTTCATATAATTAACTTTATAGCTTTCATACTAATGTTCAATGGAGTCGAGATAAATCCGACGTTATCTCCATTGAAGGACATTGAGTTCCCTTTTGCCGCACATGCAATGCATGTAATATATCATTTCATTGCCAACATTTTCTAATTATATATTCATTAGGCTTAAAAATTATTAACTCATATTTGCTTTTTTCATGCTTCATACATTAATATAAAAGTTCTATTGATTATATCTTGCATAAAAATAATATGTAGTACCTGAATACTTAGTTGTAGACATACTCTCAATAATTTGAAAAACTTAAATGCCTTTTTCCTTTCAAATATGTTAAACACAACTATACATGCCTAGAATTGGCAACATTTAATTTTTAAATTAAAATTTGCATATCTTACCTCTATGACAATTTGTCTCCTCAAATCCGACACCTTGCACCTTTTTTCTTTTGTAAATTACTTCAAAATCTTCCCTCTGCATATACTAATTGAATTCCAACAAAATTGAGTATAATCTTCTTTAGAAACTTTTACCAATAAATGAAAACATATATTACAACCAACAATCTTACCTTTATTATTTCCTTCTCCCTTCAATTTCTCTTTTTCCTCTTCTCTTCCTTCAAATTGGCCACTCTTCACTCACGTCAGTGATTGCTTCCACTACTCACAATCACCCATCGATCCTTCTTCCACTGAATTTTGCACTCACTAAATAAATACTGCTCTTTCAAGACAATTGCTTCCTCATACTAAACAGTACTGGACGGTTCTCCAGTCCGATGTCCGCATAGAATAAATTATTAGGTCCGGACACTAAACGTAGCTCTACATCCGGAGGCCAATAACATGTCTCAACATGCTCTTACTCTTTACCGTGCGGCTCGACGACCCGACCCGGACCGGAACCCGATATTGCTCCACTTTCCAGTGACACTGAAATTCTATCTAATCTCCAAGTGGCTCCAGAATTCTGTCCGACGCCCAAGTGAAGCTGGAATTTTGTCAAATGCCCAAGTGACGCCATAATTCTGCCCGATGGACCTCTGCTCGTCGCCAGATTTCTACTTGACATCAGACTTCTGCCCGTTATTGGATTTTCGTCAGACATCTGTCTGATAATAGATTTCTATCAATTGTTGGACTTCTATCTGACGTCATCCTTCTAACCTCTATTTTTAGACAACGGTCCTTCCGACCCTTTTCGCCATAAAACGGTCCTTCTGACCTCCGTCGCCAGCCGACTACGGTCCTTCTAACTTACGTCGCCTACCGACTATAGTCCTTCTGACCTTTGCCGCCCGTCGACTACGGTCATTCTGACTTATGTCGCCCACCGACTATAATCCTTTCGACCTCTGTCGCCAGTCAACTACGATCCTCCTCACTTACATTGCCCACCAACTACAATCCTTTCAATCTGTCACCCGCCAACTACTGTCCTCCTGACTTACATCTCCCACTAACTATAGTCCTTCTGAGCTCCATCGCTAAACAACGGTCTTTATGATCTCCATCGCTCGCCGACTATGGTTCTTCTGACCTTCGTCACCAGACTATGATCCTTCTGACCAAACAAACACATCAATAGTGATTCTTTGTAATCCTACTATGTAATGTACTCTATAAGATGTACATCAAGCTAAGTCCCTTCCCCAAAGAAGGGCCTCATTTGTAATCAACTGCAATACTAGTGGATTCATTCAAACTGGGCTAGGACCCGTGGTTTTCCCCCTTTTTCAGGGGTTTTTCACGTAAAAATATTGGTGTCTCATAAATGCTAGACCCTTTCTCTTTATCTTATTGTGTGCCAGATTTTCGTACAACGCTAAGACGTTAATTTTATATTTCTCTACCGCCGCGCGAATACTCCAGGACACAACAAAGATTTTTAATAATTTTCATAAATATGTTCAATCCATAATATAACCCATTTTCCATATAAACAAAAGCATCTAAATAATCTCAATTGGAATATAAAAGTAATTACAAAGTCGCTAAGGAAATCTAAAACATTACAACACTTAGCAGTCTATATACCTATGTAGTAGACTCACATACACTACTAAACAATAGAATATAAAGTGAAATAAGTCTGATCCTAATCTGCTTTCGCTTTCACCTTTTTTTTTCCTTGTAACAACAACCAATATACCATATAAGTATTCCTATTAAAAATATGTAATATTTTTTAATTGGAGTACTCATAAGCTGCGAAGCATATCTCGCCAAGGATGTAAACTCTGATTCATATTAAATAATAGTCTTGGATTCTTGCTTTAAATTAACAAAATTCTCCTACATTGTTTTCCTTGCTCAATGAGGAATATATCATTCTTTGAAGACTTGTTCAAATTCTTCCAAAGAAATTAGCTCCTCAGCTCTACCTTCAAAATTTTCCAAATGTTGTCCCCTCCACCATAACTTTGCCTCGCCGTCCAACATAAAACCAGCGAGAGATACAAGTCTATCCCTAGGATATTTCATCCCATTAAAAATTTCTCAAACCTGATTATCCAATTCTTAACAATTCTAGTGTCTACTCCTCTTTTAAATAAAGTGGCTTTAAACTTTGGAAGAGTTTTAAATATTTTTCTACTTCCATATTGACATAAATATCTACATTTATATCAACACTACTACGAAGAGTTATAGGAGTGATGGGGTATAGCTGCAGGTAGAACACTAGGTATTACAGGTTCTACCTAGAGCTAGGCTGCATCTTTTTCGTCATTTACATCATCATATTTGTCATTTGCATTTACATCATATTCCATGACATTATATTAGTAGGGTCATACACTACTAGTGTGTTGTCCACTCTAAGTGTACTATCTTCAACTATTGTAATATTTTTAGGTCCCTTGGTATTTTGTCAAGCTAAGATGACTGACTATTAGACCCCACAGGTACCTTTTCATTCATTATATCTGCAATGCATTACATCATGAATTATGCATTTATATAGTCATGCACACATATTAATATGCTACTTTTATATACTAATAACAAGTAGGATCGAAAGTTAGACTCATTATTACTTAAAAAATACATCTCCACCTAAGCTTTGTAATAATTCAATTAGATCTAATTTTATTTCTTAAAACTGCTAAATCCATTTAAGCTTTCATAATTAATTCCTCAAAATCTTAATTCTTTCTATGATACCACTTTTGTCACACCCTATGATAACACCTACTAGCAAATGCAGGGTACAACAAAGAAAAATATAAACTTCTTAACATTCAACATTTAAGACTCTTAATAATTTTCATAGATATGTTCAATCCATAGTACAATCCATTTGTCATATAAACGGAAGCATATAAATAGTCTCAATTGTATCATAAAAGGGATTACAGAGCCACTAAAAAAATCTAAAATATTAAAACACTTAGCAGTCTACATACCTCTGCTGTAGACTCGCATACACTGCTAAGTAATAAAACATAAAGTGAAATAAACCTGATCCTAATATGCTTTCACTTTCTCCTTTCCCTTTTTTTGTAACAATAATATTATAAAAACTAGTGAGCTATGAAACTCATAAAATTATGCAAATCAATTAAAAAAAAATTATGAAACATTATTATGAAACATATGATTGAAATCATAATTGAATTAACTCATACGGTAATTAAAAAAAAAAAAACTTAAAACATATCGAATATCATCTTATATTTTATTTGAAGATTGTGCAAAATATCATAATCAGTTGTCTCAGATTCTAGCTATCCTTTTTCATATAGATAGCTTTTATAATAATGTTCAATGGAGCCGAGGTAAACTCGGCATTATCTCCATTGAACTATATTGAGTTCCCTTTTGTCTGCTTCGGGGTCCATTTTGCCTCACCTACAACGCATGTAATATATAATTTCATTGTCAACATTTTCTAATTTGATATTCATTAAAATTTCAAATTATTAACTCTTTTTTTTTTTTGTCATGCTTCATGCTTTAATATAAAAATTCTATTTATTTATTATACTACTTGCATAAAAAGAATATGTATGCAACACATGCATAACATAATGAGTTTCTTTCCAACATATTACCAATTAGGAAAATATTTAGGCAAACATATTATATCTCAGTTTAAATTCAAATTATTCAAATGTATACATGCCTAGAATTGACAACTCTATGACAATTTGTCTCCTCAAATCGGTTAATAGGCGCATGAAGGACCAAATAAAAGAGCAGATCACAGAATTCTCTAATTTAACTAATGCCTAATACCATCCCAGTCATTAGGATTAAAGCCTAATTAACATAATTTAATTAAACATTAACAATACATTACTGATTCAACATTAACTGTTAATAGCAATTAACTGAACAATAATCTATTTATTAAAAGAAATTAATTGCTAATAGGAATTACAAGTAATGATATATTAAACTTTTAGGAAAATAAACTTGTTTAAAATTTTAATAAAACTTAATAATTTTGGAGATAATTTAATTAAGTAAAATTTTGTAATATTATCTGAAACTTTGGTTATTACACT
The DNA here is from genome assembly GCA_019514585.1 of Dendrobium officinale. NCBI lineage: Eukaryota > Viridiplantae > Streptophyta > Magnoliopsida > Asparagales > Orchidaceae > Dendrobium > Dendrobium officinale. Next base: position 8,222,137 of record CM033690.1, read on the forward strand.
TGTTGACAACAATGCATTGGTAACGTGTGAGGAGAAGGAAAAATTATTAGGTTTGGACATTGGATGTAAAGATAGGTCCGTAAGTCAATAAAATGTCGACACGTGGATATTTAATATGTTTAATGTGTCCGCGGAACTTTAAGCCAAACGCACCAAAAGCGCAACTAAAGCGTAGGTAAAGTGCAGTCAAAACACAGTAAAAAAACGCAGTAAAAAAGCGCACTTAAAGTGCAACTAAAGCGCAACTAAAGCACAGGTAAAGCAGAGTCAAAAAACGTACTTAAAGCGCAACTAAAACACATGTAAAGCATAGGTAAAACATAAGTAAATCACAAAAAAAAAAGCGCAACTAAAGTGCACTATACAAGTACAATTTTTAGTGGATGTCTGGACCTAATAATTTTTCTAGGAGAAGAGGAGGGTCGTTGTCGGCGGGATCTCGAGATAAGCATGGTGAAACAGGCTTATGGGGAAGGCATTGCTGACCGGTATGTGCGAAGGAATGTTTGAATTTTGAATTCTATCTAAATCAGAATGGTTGAAAATAGAACATAATTAGTTTATGTTTGAATTCCCACAAGTTTGCATTAAATTTATCTATGTTTAACTTTAATAAATATTACATGCATTAATATGATATGATCAAATAAAGAGAGAGAGAGGGGGTAGAGATAGACCTAAAAAGATTTGATTAGAAAATATTAGAAATGAACTTTTTTTATTATATTTAAATGAGAATTTGACTTTTAATAAGACACAATGGAGAAAATGAATCATGTAGCCGACCTCACGTAGCGGGATAAAGGCTTGATGTTGTTGTTGATGATCAAAGATAGAGAGAGAAAGAGAGAAAAACATCATCACCACGGAAAATTATTTTGTGCGGAATCTGAATGTAGAAGATTTTCCGGATTACTGGACGCACATATTTGTAGATACGCAATAAATTATAAATAAGCAACAAACCCTAACAACTAATTATTTACTGCTTATACAAATACATAGTATATACACGATAGATATGAAGAGCATAATATGTTAGAACTCGGCACAGAATAATTTCCCACCCATTGTTATGCCGTCAAAATTTCTAATCACAACTCGATGCCACAGTGCATCTGAGTCTGACAATGTTAACTGGTTAGGTCAAATTGAAGTTTGACAGTGACTCACCGAGGAAAGGCAAAGAATGCCAGGCCTGAAGGCACCCTCCGATTATTCGCACGAGCCGCCGCGCCACCCATCCCTCAAAATTAATTCCAAGGTAATCTAAATCTAACTAACCCTATATGTTCCATCGCCATCTTCTTTCGTTGTCCGCCTTTTGTTCATAATTTATTTGTATGGCGGATTTGAATTCCAGCCATGATTTTTTTTATAGGATTATGTGAAAATGATAAAAGTCAATACGAATTAAAAACCTGTCAATTGTGTCGCTGTTGCCATCTTCTTGATGTCTGATGACTTTTGATTTGCAGACTAAGTCACCCTACTGATGATTCTAGGGCTAACTCAGTCATCAAATTGGAGTTTTGAGATTGTTTTACTTTTAGATATATATGGAGTCTGCCTCAATAAGTTTCTGATAGGATTTAGAACCGAGAAATGCTAGTTTCTGCTGATTATTCTAGCATGCTTTTATTTGGCTTATCTTAGTAAATTTATTGCATTGGCTAGATGTAGAAAAAGGGTTTACTGGAGATAATTGCTTCTTCAGGCCGTGGAGTATTGTATTTGTCCCAACTCTGACATCACTAATTGTTCTATTTTGTGAGTTTCAAAAAATTTTTAAGGTTATATTCTTAAAGCCCTCACTGATTCTGTCAAGAACCAAGCTATTCACACTTTCCATCTCAATTCTGTCTTCTCAATTCTCTCCTAACCACAAGAAAAGCTGGAGGCTGTGCATGTTGATCTCGATTATTATAAATTATGCCTGGTGTGCCTACAACTACCTCAAGAGTTTCTTGAAGGAAGGGCGGCATCTCACTACTCCTCTTAAGTGAAAAGCTCAAACTTAATTTTTAATCATTAAAATGATAGTGATGCTGAAAATGGTTTGCTTTCCATGATTAAAAAAAAGTTAAATGCTAGAGTGTGATGCCTAAGATTGAAGATCAAGCTTCAATGATTTTATACTTTTATTTATATTTATTATCCTTATTCATGTGCCAAATTAGGATTTTGAAACTACTTTAAATCCCTTATAAGTTCATTCTATTATTTTAGGGATTTTTTTTTTAATTTTAGGCTATTTTAATATTCAATCAAGTTCTCCCCTATTCTACCGATTGAACATGGTCATCAGACTAGTTGTCTTTGATAAGGAACCTATTAGTTTTGTACAATTTTATTTATTTAAATTACCTTAGACCCTCCTTGATTCTTATTTTTATTTTAAGAATTTCTATGAATTTTCATGAACTTTTTGATGCTATTGGTTGGGATAAGCCATATTGGGGTTGCTAAGATCATTATGAACTTGGCTTGTTGAAGTTGGCAGAATAAGTTTGGGTGCACTGGAAGCAATCGTTCACTTTCAAGTTGGATAAATGAACTTGGCCAACCTATAAGTTGCAACAAACTTGTAACATTTCCGGGAAGTTACTTTTCTTTGTGTGCTCATCTTTTGCATAAATATTTATGAAGTTCTTTTAATTTTTTAAATGACTAATTCACCCCTCTCCCCTCCCCCCCCCCCCCCCCCCCCCTCCCCCCCTCCCCCTCACCCCGCTTAGTTTGGCAATGGACCTATAATAAGATGTTTTCATTTTGTCATTGCCTAATGCTGATGATTATGAACATTTGCTAACCTAAAAGATAATCACAACTATTATCTTTTCACCATAATCGAGACAGGCTTTCTAGTCCTCACCTTGATTGAGAGATGGTTAGGATAGCAAACCACCACCTGAACTGTCCTGACCCATCATTTTGCATCAATATACAAAATTAATCTTCATCATAGGAATAGGGGAAATATGGGATTATCTCAACTCGATTCTTGTGTGATTGTGCCATCTACCAAGTTATTGTCACCTCCTAGAGCATTCAATAGTAGTAGGAGACATGGCAATTGTTTCCTTCATCAACCTTAGCTATATGGACAAGGGGACTTTTACAACTCCAGTTGGCAAATTGCATAGCCTAGTTTAGAACTGGGGAGCATCCTTGATCAGCTAAGCTAAATTGATCATCTCGAGCTTGCCTAAGTTATTCATTCAGGTTGATACTCCATACCATGCATCAATGATTTACCCAATTCAATGTGAATCCTAAGGTTTATGTTTTGACACATCTTTCCATTCCTCTAAGTTTGCATTTAGCTTTGATGCCTCTTATATGCTCAATGACTAATTACAACATGCTTTGCAACACTGTAATTATGCAATATACTGGACCTCATAGGGCCATATTGATCAAAGGCATTCCTTGTATGACTTTTATAGGCATCATATTGTTATCTTTCATATTGAAATATTGTACAATGCACTTTGGTCATTCCCAAACTATCCCAAACATATTTTTATCTAATCTTTCAAACTTCATTCTCTAAAGTTACATGTAAAATTTATAGAATAGTCTAAAATATAATATTTGTAAATACAAAGTTAGATGATCATAAGTATAGAATATCTAGAATCCTAAATCAATGATAGATTTCAATTTATTTACTTATATATTATTGGTGCAATTTTTTTAAAAGATATTGCTTGTGTTGGATCCGAATTTGTCCATAGATGATACCCAACTTTATTAGCAAGCAATCTCTTAGGAAATAACTAGAGAATTGAGAGAGGTTTAGATGAGTATGGAGAGTGAGAGTGATAAAAGTCCAAAGCATGCCAAAATATTAGAAAATATCCAAAAGATCCAAAATGTCCCTTTTCATCCTTTATTTATAGGATTTAGAGAACTGTAAGAAATGCTACACCAAAAAAATAAAAAAGTATAGTGCTCATTATGATTCATTATAGATTGTATTTGACATGAGGCTCTATTTGTAGACTTCCATGTGGCTCTCTACCTTTGAAGTGGCCCTTTACCTTTGAAGACCTCTATTCTAAAGCGAGTCTCCTTGGCTAGTCTTCATGGGAGAGTGTACTGGGCGAGTTTTCAATATGTTATATGTAGGATGAGTTTGTGTGGGTGAGTCTCCCAGATGCAACGATGAGTCCTCAGGCGTGGTATGTTAGCCTCTAAGTGGGAGGCATGAGTTTCACCGAGCGACAATGGTCACAAATTGAGGATTGACCAAGTTTGGAGGGTCATAATCATTGACCTTTGAGGCGTGCACTTCTTGTAACTGAATATGAGGATGATAATGGTAGCTTGGTGTCCTAGATGAAAGTGACTTCGGGACATCAATTTCTACCTAGGTAAGTGATCCCTGAGGGTTTGGATGAATTTGTACAAGTCTCTTGGTGCGCATGCTTAGGGAAACTCCTCAATCCATTCGACTAGTATGATTAATGTTCCATGCTGGCGAGTATCTTTGGTGGGCAATGCGCTCTTGCCGATTTCTTTTGCTCGAACTTGCTAGGTACTTGTGAAACACTTTCATGGGCATGTACTAGTACACAATTTATATGTACATATGGATTTTCTTATCTAAAAAATTTCTATTTCTTAGTTATCAAGCTATATTATAAGGTATTGGACATACAATTGGTCTCTGCTACCCTCAATAAAGAGGGTATGATATTTATTTCTTAATTATCCAATTGGATTCTGGTACAGATTCATGTTTCTAATTATTAATCAGATATGAATTTGGGTTGCTATCCTACCAGTGATTTTCCCTTATCTTGGGTTGATGTGTGGGAAGTGTTTCGAGCAATGATGATTCAACCTGACCAACCAATCTGCACATCTAGCATTTTTTGATTGCGAAATATGTTATAGTTGGAAGTTAGCATGGAACTTTGGCATTTTGTTTTCCGAAGAAAGTGTTGCCGAGCGCCATTTGCTTCTGAAGTATTATAGTTGTTACAATAGACCACAATTTTTTAAGTTTTGAAACAAAATTATTCCAAAGTTACCTTATAGTACAGTGTCTTGAGTTTGATGCAGGATCCATTCAATGCTGAACCTCCTCGTGCAGCTTTAATTTCATCATATGTTACTTCTGTGGATTTTTTCTACAAGAGAAATCATGGACCTATTCCAATTGTTGATGATCTCGAAAGGTATTAATAACCTGATAAATATTCTTCCCTCATGGATTTTTTCTACAGTTAGTTAATTTTGTTTTATTGCCATAACAGATATCGTGTTTCTATTGGAGGTTTGGTGGAAAAATCTATAGAGCTTTCTATGGATGAACTCAGGTGTGCATAGTTATAACATTGAATATGTACCTTCTAAAGTTTGCATTAACATGAAGTCATTAATTTCCAGGAAACTTCCAAAATACAACATCACTGCCACTTTACAAGTATCTTTCGAACTCGCTTGTACTGAATCTACATGGTCTATTGGCTAACAAAATCATTGTTCGGAATATGATTCAATTCTATTATATTGATTTGTTATAAGTGATTCAGTGTGCAGGTAATAGAAGAACTGCAATGAGTAAAATGCGGACAGTGAAAGGTGTTGGTTGGGATATTGCTGCTCTTGGAAATGGTATCTTTATTTTCAAGAATGTACCAAGATAGTGTTAAGAGAGTTGCTATTTGCATGTTTTATATTCTTGCAACTTGTATAGTTTTGATGATTTCAAATATTATTGTTTTATGTGTAGTTATTAGGGGTGTCAATTTCGGGTCACGGGTCGGGTTCGTGTCTAACCCGAAATGACCCGAAGCTAAACGGGTTGACCCGGATTAACCCGCTAACCCGAGTAATTTTCATTAATATTTCAAAAAAAAATTAAAACATCAACACAGTTAAATTTAAACAAAAAATTGCATAAAAAATTTTTTATTTATGAATTAGAAGCAATTTGCTAATTATAATATACAAATTATACAAAATATTAAACTAACAAATAAATTGAACAAATAATTACAATTTCCAGATAATTCAAATGAATATTATAATTTACAAAAATTTCGAACTCCTTGACTAGTTGAAGTCTTGTGAAGTTGTGCCTGCCTGCCTGCACTCATGGAGTCCTGGAGATATAAGCTAACTGCAAAAAAGATAAACAATTAAATAGATATAATTTTAAATCCATGAATTAGTTGAAAGCTTGAGTTATTAGCTCAGATTAACCCTTTAAATAATTCATCATTCAATGAAATGTAAGTCAACAATATAATTTTATACGGACTTGCGAATTGAGATATTGCCATCCAAGGCGGCAATTTGTATTTTATACTTAGTATCTGTTTGATTAGCCCTCCAAATGCCACCTGGTTGCAATAACTTTTTTCCCACAAATGACATCACAATAAGTTTAGAAGGGTACTCATCATCGCTACTCAACTTTCAATCCTTTCGGAACCAACCAGCAACAACACAGCCAACCAACATCCCTGGGCTTCTTGAAGCACCCAGCAACAACACAGCCAACCAAGTAACCAACATCCCTGGGCTTCTTGAAGCACCCAGCAACAACACAGCCAACCAAGCAACAACACAGCAAAACCCAGCAAAGCAACCAAAGTATCACAGTTACTCAGCAACCAAAACAACAACACCCTAAACACAAAAAAACTCAACAACTTAAATGTTTAAAGATAACCAACACAGCATTTCAAGACATCTGCAAAAAAAAAAAACAAGACAGAAACCAACCCAGCAAACTAGCAAGGAAGCAACAACACAGCCAAGTAGCCAACCATGACCAACCCACAACAACCTTGTCAACCCAGCAACAACCCTGTCAACCCAGCAACAACACAGCCATCCAGTCTCCCTCCTAAACACAGCCAACCGATCTCCCTGCAAACACAGCCACACAGAAATAACAGCAAACCAAGCTACCCAGGCAATAGGCCTACCAGCCAACCATCCCGAAAATCCACAAAATTTTGAAAGACAGCAATAACATCAAGACAGCAACCAATCCAACAACAACACCCTAAACACAACAAACTTAACACCCTAAATGTTTTAAGACAGCAACAACACCAAGACAGCAACCAACCCATCAACAACACCCTAAACACAGCAAACTTAACACCCTAAATGTTTCAAGACAGTAACACACACCAAGACCAGCAAAACAACCCCTAAACACACAACACCCTAAACACAGCATACTCAACATCCTAAATGTTTTAAGACAGCAACAACACAGCAAACCCAGCAACCAGAGTATCACAGCTACCCAACAACCAAAACAACAACACCCTAAACTCAAAAAATCAACAACATAAATGTTTAAAGATAACCAACACAGCATTTCAAGACATCTGCCCAGAAAAAACAAGACAGAAACCAACCCAGCAAACTAGCAAGGAAGCAACAACACAGCCGACCATCTCCCTCCCAAACACAGCCGACCATCTCCCAGTTTCTGCTGTTATTTCTGTGTAGTTTTTACTATTTTTTCAGTTCAGCAAACCATCCCAGCAAACCAAGAATAGAAATAGTTCATTACATCAAATTAAAGAAAAATTAAACAGCAAATAAACTGATGTTCATCCAACTACTGAACTGTCACCAACATCTCCTTCATTGTTGTTCACATCTAAATTTAGGATATCATCAGTTATTGCGTCAATTTCGGGGTCTTTTACTGCTGCAATAATACATGTATTAAAAAATAAATTAGCATATTGAGATCTTAAACAAAAAACAATAAAATATAAGATGAATGAATAATCACAATGCTCTCCGTATAACCAATCCTTAGCACAAATTAGTGCCTCGACAATATCATGTTTTAATGCACTTCGGTATTGATCTAAAATTCTACCACTATTGCTGAATGCACTTTCAGATGCTACTGTTGTTATTGGAATGCATAGTATATCACGAGCCATTGCTGAAAGACTAGGAAATCTATATTGGTTCCCTTGCCAAAACTTTAAAATGTCTAAATCAATACTGCTATCAATCTTAGGTTCATCTAGGTAGATGTCTAATTCAGATTTCCTAGGTGTAAAGACATCCTTCTGGAATGAAGCAAAATCCTGTATTTTTTGGATGGGTATTAGAAATAAAAAATGGAAAATAAATGAAATGATACATATACATATAAAGATCAACAATTAACCTGCAAAAATTTAGACTTAATCTTTGTAGGACACCCTTGTGCAACGGCATTCATTCTTGTACTTTCTCCTATTGGAGGATTCATTCGTGAATTGTAGTTAGCACACAATGAAATTAACTTGAGTTTCAGCTTCCTAAGTTCGGAGTTGGAGTTGCCAGCATACAATTTTTGATAACACCACTCAACAAATGTCATTTTATATCTCGGATCTAGAATCACTGCCACTGCCAAAATATCACTGAATTCTGACCAGTATTTTTCAAATTTCACAATCATTCCAGCAGCCATTTTCTTTAGAGACTGATGGCTACTCAACAAAACATTTTTAAGTTCCGCATAAGCTGTTGAAATACAAGGGAAGTATAAATTTGCTGTAGGATATTTAGACCCAGAAATGAGACAAGTTATTTCATAGAAAGGTTCCAAGAACTTGCAAATCTCTTCAGCTTTTTCCCATTCCATAGATGTTGGACAAGTCTTGTAATTAGAATCAACCAATTCTAAATGTTGAAAAGCACGTTTAAAATAAATAGCACTGTCAAGCATTAAGAAGGTGGAATTCCATCGGGTTGGTACATCCTGACGTAAACCTCGTCTCCCATCCAAGCAACTTTGTGAAGCACAATCAAGAAATTTTTGTTTTCTAACTTGAGATCCCTTAACATACTTAATGCTCTCTCTTATTTTCCCAGTTGCACTATCAATGTCTTTCAAACCTTCTTGAACTACAAGATTAATGATATGTGCTGTGCAACGTATATGAAAAAAAGCACCCTCCATTATCAAGGCATCACGCAAATTCAAATGATTTTTTAGATAATCTACACAACTATTATTTGCAGAAGCATTATCCAAAGTAATACTAAATAGCTTGTTCTCTATTTTCCATTCAACCAGAAGCAACTGTAACTGCTCAAACAATGAAATTCCATCATGGGGAGGTGGCATGAATGAAAAAGTAACAATTTTCTTTTGCAAATGCCAATCATTATCAATATAATGAGCAGTCAAACAAATAAAACCATCAGTATTTATAGATGTCCAAAGGTCGGATGTTAAACAAATTCTGCTAGTGACTTTAGATAATTGTTCCATTAAATTACACTTCTCCTTAAGGAATAATTTTTTGCAATCATTTCTAGCAGTGTTTCTAGAAATTAATTGCAAGTCACGGCGAAGATATAACAGAACTGCTCGAAACCCAACCCATTCCACACATTGAAAAGGTAAATTATGCATGATGATAGAAGCAGTAAACAAGTCACGAAATTCAGCATGATCAAACTTGTCATCACACATAGATATTGAAGATTCAGTGTTGGTTTGTAAGATCAACTATCCTATATCACGCATATTTTTTTTCTTACAATTTTCAAGGTGGCGTCTAAGATTACCGGTTCCATTTTTGCTATCACATAGATAAGTAGTACCACATTTCTTGCATTTACATTTTTGTTTTCCATCACTCGTATTAGGTAACATCTCATAATGGCCCCAAACCACTGAGGTCATTCTTCGTCGTTTCTTAGTAATTGTCGCATCATTACATTGCTCGTTAGTGGGCTCTACAGGTATTTCACAAGTCTGTACTGCTTCATTTTCAGCAAAAGAAGAATTCCCTTGATTGGTATTGGAATTCTCCATCTAACAAAAAAAATTACAAAACATAACTTCAATACTTAATGGGTTGAAGCTGCACTGAACTAACAACAGTTACTGCACTGAAATTACAGAAGAAACTACACTGAAATACCGAAACATAGAGCAGGGCTAGTTTGCATAGAACTAACAGCAGAACTGCATAGAAATAACAGCAGAATTGCACCAGAAAAGGCAGAAATAACAGCAGAACTTGCACAAAAATACCAGCACATAGAGCTCGACATGGCTCAATCTCATTTGCACAGAATTAACAGCAGTTAGTGAACAGAAATAAACAGCCGAAACTAAACAGAAATGAGATAGCATAGATGATAGAGCTCGACTTGGCTCGTTTCAACCACATAAGTGCATCACTGAAATAACCTAACAGAAAAACCAGCAGATACTGAACAAAGAAAACTAGAAAATCAAGCTCAACTTTGGTCGTTTGCACTAGAAATAACAGCAGAAATTGCACAAAAATACCACAACATAGAGCACGACATGGCTCAATCTCGATTGCACAGAATTAACAACAGTAAGTGAACAGAAAAAAACCGTCGAAACTTAACAGAAATACGATAGCATAGAGCTCGACTTGGCTCGTTTCAACCACATAATGACATAAGTGCATCACTGCAATAACCTAACAAAAAAACCAGCAGAAACTGAACAAAGAAAACTACAAAATCGAGCTCGACTTGGCTCATTTGCACCAGAATATCGAAAAAACCCTAACCCCAAAAGGAACTTCGCATTTCACAACATATAGATCAAAGGAAAAGGAGAAGAAAGGAAAGAAGATGAGAGATACAAACAGCGAGAGAGGTAAGTGTTCTTGTTGATCCAAAGCAGATGTGCACGATGAACACCACGAAACCACGGACCAAGAATCTGACACAGAAGGAGAAGAGAGTAAACCGTCGACAATCGAGGAGATCTGTAGAGAAGAAAACGATATTCGGAAACGGGAAACCCTAGACGAAGAAGCGAAGCAGCGAAGGAGAGGAGAGCTCGACTTTACGGCGCGTGAAATGAGAATGACGAAACCCTAACCCTTAAGGCGTAATGAATCCCGCTTACGCACGCGGCACGCCGGCACACTGCACACGTTTCACGCCGCGTAAAATATACCGCGGGTCGAAACGGGTCGTTAGCGGGTTACCGGGTTAACTCGGACCCGGCCCGAAATTCCATCCGGGTCACTTTTATGAACCCGAACCCGACCCGTTTTTCAAACGGGTCGTGTCCAACCCGAAAATTCCGGGTCGTGTTCGAGTCGGGTTTTCGGGTCGTGTCAATTATTGACAGCCCTAGTAGTTATCTCCTAACACTTTTTAGAAGAGTTGTTTTTGCTCTTGTGTGTACTAATATTTCAAAAAAATCAAACTTCAGACTACGAAGATTTCAAATCAAATTCAGCATGAGATACTTTGTGTATTTAAAGCTTGTATTTTTCTTTGAATTAAGTTTGAGAGGGAGTGATTGTAATTGAGTGAATAAACACACACACTTAAGGAGATCTTGAAAAATTTGTACTTATCGTACGGGACGATCAGGTCAGTTATCTCGTCGTAAGAGCAATGGAACGAAAAAAAATTGAAGAAAATTTTTCTAAGTCCTGATCGTCCAGGACGAAGTGTATTCGTCCTAGGACGAAATGTTTTCTGGAAAATTTTCGTTCAGACGAAATTTATATTCGTTCCAGGATGAGTTGCTCTCTGGAGTATTTTCGTCCAGGACAAAGTGTATTCGTCTCGGGACGAAATCTCCTCTGGAGAATTTTCGTTCAGAAGAAATTTATAATCGTGCCAGGACGAGTTGATCTCTAGAAAAATTTCATCCGGACGAACCCATATTCGTCCCAGGACGAAGTGAACCGACTTTGAAATTTTAGTGACGTTATGCAGTTTTTGGGAACCGACCTATGGAATAACCGTTCGTACCGGACGAACCTAGTTCGTGCAGGACGATGTTTGTGTACCAAGTCATTTTGTACCCATATACATTAGGTTCGTTTCCAACGCATTTAAGTAAAATCGTTCAGGACAATCCACGATCGTACGGGACGATCCAATGCGTATTGACTTGAAAATTTGCAGTTTTTGGACGGTTTTTTGTGTCTTTCCTATAAATAGTTCAATCTAAACTGCCACTTGATCTTTTTGCCTACTGATCTTCTTGCCTATTGAAAGAAGAGTCAAGGAGAGAGTGTAAGAGAGTGTTCTAAGGAGGATTCTTACTATTGGAGCGTGAAGGCTTCACTTGATGTTCAAAGGTAAGAATCTTTACTTTTGATTTGTGTTTAATTCACTCTTTTCTCTCTTCCTTCTAGATTTCTTGTGAAGAAGATCTGTCAAGGAGATCCGGTTCTCTGCTGACACTTGGAGATTGTGAACAGCCGAAGGGTTCTCTGCCCACACTAGGACAGTGTGAAAGGACGAAGGGTTCTCTGCCCACACTAGGAGAGTGTGAAACGACGAAGGGTTTTCTGCCTACACCGGGAGAGTGTAAAAGGACGACGGTTCTCTGTTAACATTGGGGATAGTGTAAAAGGATGACGGTTCTCTGTCGCACCGAGTAGTGGTGGAAAGAGTGTTTATAAAGGCTTCACCGCCTTGCTGTGGGTGCAAAAGGAGAGTCACTAGTGGTATTAGTGCAATACTCGGAGGGTGCCTCCGGGGAGTGGATGTAGGTCTGGTTTTGACCGAACCACTATAAATCTCATGTCTTTATTTTTCCGCTGCTTTTTATTTTTGTGTTTTTACTTTTAAAACTGTGGTTGAAAAACATTTTCTAGAAAAATTTACTAAAGTTTTATTTTTGTTTCCTAATCTAAAAAGAGGGTTAAAATTTTTTAATTGCCAATTCACCCCCTCTTGATTAGCCGTGGGACATAAGCTTAAGTTTAACAACCTAATTCATAGTGAACAAGTTTCAACAGATTTGTTTAACACTTTTTAAAGATCTTGGAGGCTGATACAATTTTATGTTTGCTGAACCCACCCACTTCTCATAAGAGAATTTTGGAAGTCATTAGAAGTCATTATATATATATATATATATATATATATATATATATATATATATATATATATATATATATATATATATAAAATTTGCTTTCCTTTCCGAATCTTTTCTATCTGCATTTAAAAAAAAAAAAGGAAAATTAGTTGGTATCAGTAAAGATACAAAAGAAACGGTCTTGGAAATATAGAATATTCGTTTTCTTTTAAATTGAATGAATCTTCCCAAAGAAGATTAATGTAGTAGATCACAAATCATCATCATAGGCATCATTATCATTCTCGTTCCAACTATTTGAAGTTGGGTTTATGAATCTTTATTTTCCATTCATTGGAGTTGAATGTCACTCCGAGTGATAAACTTATTTTTCGTAAATTATGATGAACAATTTCTATTCATGTTATTTTAGATATACCCTTTCTTCTTTGTCTTTTTTTTTTTTTTAATTCTAATTAATTTACTTAGTTTGATGGATGCTTTTTTATCTTTATTAAACATGTCCAAATAACTTAAGTTTATTTTTAATTATCTTAACTATGGTAGATGTCACTTTAGCTGCTCATCTAAAATTATTTTATTCAAACCCTAACATTCTCATTTTCATCAAGCTCAATTTAGCTATCGATGAGTTTTTAACAACCCAACACTCAATTTAATGCAACATCGTCGATCTAGTTATAGTTTTATAAAATTTATCTTTAAATCTCCTTGATATTCTTTTATCACATAATCTTCCTAAGGCACTTCTCCTTTTTAACTACTCAACCTTAACTCTAAAAAATATTCTCATCTATATTCCTATTCTTCTATATAATAAATCTAAGATGCTTAAACTTATTACATTAAGATATCATTTTATCTTCTAATAATATATAAATTGATAATTGTTAATATTCTACACACTAAAATTGCATATCATGTACTTGGTCTTTATTTTACAACTTAGAATCCCTCTATCTTTAAATATTTTTTCCATTATTTTAGGTTTTCACAAATTTTTGCATATGTTTCATCGACCAAAACAATGCCATTTTGAAATAGCAGGCATCAAGACATCTCATTTTGAATATACTTTATAAGCATCTTCATTACCAAGATAGATTGATACGAGCTTTATGTTTATGCTTGATATGGTACTATTATAATTGAAAATCTTTAATCACTCCACAAATACTTCTAATGCTAGTTAGTACTTTATCATGCATATATTTAATAACTTAAATATTCCTTTGAAACACACTTTAAATCATTAATGTGCACCAAATCAATTATCATTATACTCAATCATGACTTCTCAAATTCAATTGTCATTTTACTCAATAATGACTTCTCTAGATCAATAAAAATTATAGATTCTTACTGTCATCTATACTTTTCTATTAATTGTTTTGATAAAACAATTTTTTTTTTATAATAGATCTTAGCTTGAAACCAAACGCATTATTTGGAATTGACATAAGTTTTTTTTCAGTTTATGTTTCATTTCTTTCTTACAGCTTCATAACATGGCTTATAAGTTTGATTCGTCTATAGGTAGCAAAATTGATCGTTTCTTTTGTTTTTTAATATTAGTACTAAAATATGTATTCTTTGGGCATTTAACATTTTTCAAGTTCTTAAAATTCAATTAAAAAATCCTTTAGCTAAACCTGTATAATATTCATTATAATTGTCTAAATCTCGACAAGTATTTTATCTAAACCTAAAACTTTACAATCTTGCATCTTCTTTAGAGTTTACTTCATTATACTTTTTTTAATCAGTCTATAATAAACCGCACTATTTTGGTCATTATATTCTTTAAAAATAATATATTTATTAAAACTTATATTTAATACTTTCTCATTATAGCTTTTCCATTTTTTCTTGATATTTTCCTCTCTAAATAAGGCTTTTTTACCTTCACTTTCAAAGCATCGAACTTAATCAAAGTTTAATATTTTGTACTCTTGCAATGCAAAGGCATTAGCTTTTAGTGATTTATATAATAGATTAGATACTAAAGAGGGAGAAAGATATATGTATAAGTTAGCCAAACAAAGAGATAGGAGTAGTAAGGATTTAGTTCAAGTGAAGTGTATTAAAGATGAAGATCAAAAAATACTTTTCTTAGAAGATGATATTCAACAAAGATGGATGAGATATTTTGCTAAACTTTTTAATGAAAATTGTGAAAATAAGATTGACTATAGTGACCTTAACACCCTAAATGAAAAGAAAGATTTATGCTTTTATCGGCGTATTAGTAAAACTAAAGTTAGAGAGGCTTTAAAGAAAATGAATGGTGGAAAAGCTGTTGGACCTGATGATATTCCAATAGTGGTGTGGAAATGCTTAGGAGATGAAGGAATTTCATGGCTTACTAAACTTTTTAATACTATTTTGAAGACTAAAAAGATGCCAGATGAGTGGAGAATGAGTGTGTTAATTCCTATTTTTAAGAATAAAGGTGATGCACAAGATTGTGCGAATTATATAGGTATTAAGTTAATGTGTCATACTTTAAAACTATGGGAGCGAGTTATGGAGCATAGGTTGCGGCGTGATACTAATGTTTCTCAAAATCAATTTGGATTCATGCCGGGTAGGTCGACTATGGAAGCCATACATTTATTAAGAGGTTTGATGGAGAAATATAGAGAAAATAAGGAGGATCTACATATGATATTTATTGATTTAGAAAAAGCATATGATAAAGTTCCAAGAGAAGTGCTATGGAGAGTTTTTGAAAAGAAAGGAGTCAATAATGCTTATATTCAAATCATTAAAGATATGTATGCAGGAGCTATTACTTGTGTTCAAACACAAGGTGGATTGACCAAGTATTTCCCTATTTCGATTGGGTTACATCAAGGATCAGCCTTAAACCCATATCTTTTTGCTTTAGTCATGGATGTTCTCACTAGGCATTTGCAAGAGGATGTACCTTGGTGTATGCTTTTTGCTGATGATATTCTTCTTGTTGATAAGACTAGAGAGGGAGTTGAAGGTAAACTTGAATTATGGAGGTCAACCTTAGAGTTTAAAGGTTTTCGCTTGAGTAGATCTAAAGCGGAATATATGGAGTGTAATTTTAGTAGTAATAGACCTAGTGAGGGGATTGTGACTTTGGGCGATCAAGTCATTAAAAAGAGTACACTTTTTAGATATCTTGGATCTATTGTTCAGAATGATGGTGAAATAGATGGGGATATTATCAGCAGAATTCAAGTTGGATGGTTGAAGTGGAGGAATGCACCGGGCTTGTTATGTGATAGAAATGCACCCCTCAAACTTAAGGGAAAATTCTATAAGATGGTAGTGAGGCCTGCAATGCTTTATGATGCCGAATGTTGGCCATTAAAAGAGAAGCATAATACTAAGTTAAGTGTGGCAGAGATGAGGATGCTCAGGTGGATGAGTGGCTTTACCCTTAGAGATAGGATATGAAATGAGCATATACGTGAAAAGGTTGGAGTAGCTCCAGTAGAAGATAAGATTAGAGAGAGTCACCTTAGATGGTTTGGTCACATAAAACGGCGGCCTTGCGATGACCCGGTTAGGAGAGTAGAGGTATTATATTTGACTTATGTTAAGAAAGGTAGGGGTAGACCTAAAAAGACTTGGTTAGAAAATATTAGGAATGACCTTTCTTTATTAGATTTAAACGAGAATTTGACTTTTAATAGGACACAATGGAGAAAACGGATTCATGTAGCCGACCCCACGTAGTGGGATAAAGGCTTGATGTTGTTGTTGACTCTTGCAATAAATAGTTTAAATATCTCTTTTTTTTTCTTCTTAAGCATAAAACATATTATATAAATCATTAAAAGTTATTGTTTTTTTGCTTTGTTTGCTACACTATTTTTAAGGGTCTGGCTTTCTTATAAGCATTATAGGTCTTAATAGTATTCAATTTTAGCTACTCTTTAAACACACATTTCTTTCTCTTAATAATCATTTATATCTCAGTATATCACAAAAGCTCCTTATCGATATATGATTTATTTTTATAATTTGCAAAGATTTATAGAACAATTTCTTAATTGAACTTACCATTTTATTGCACATTATGTTTAGCTTAACTAAAGAGTTTTTATTTGCCTATTTTAGAAATCTATCTCCAAAGGTCAAATAATATTTCACATTTTAAATTCATTATCTTATCCTAGGGCTATATTTCTTTTGATTATTTTCTTTAAACTCTTGTTGAAGATCTCAACTACCAAGCAAGGTAACCTTAATGTCATTGAATCCTTTAATGCAATAAAAGTTTATTTTCTTGAGCTGGATCATTATCAAGATTTTAAGATGATGTGTTGTGATGATGCTATAATTCTCAAGCATTTTATTAAGAGAGAGAGGGAGAGTGTGTGTTTGAGATGTTTTCAACCAAGTTCATATTCAAATTTTAAGCAGAGAAAATCTTCCATGCATAGCTAAATGAGATTTTCTCTGTTATACGGGCCGAAGAAGGAAGAATGATGATAATGCTCGACAATACACTTTCCAAAATATTTGCCATAATTGCCACTGAACCCCAAGGTACAAAATTTTCTGCCACAGATTTTTCTCTTGAATATGGACAAAAGCTCTCTCTCAAAGGAAATACATGGTGCAACTACGGTAAGAAGAAATAACACATTAAAAAAATGTTAAAAACTCCATAGAAAACCCTAAGGCTATTTGGGAAATAAAGGATACCAAAAGTTATAGACCTGTCTTATGGAATCAGTAGGGCTGAATCATAAGAGATTAACAAATTAAGGAACTTTCTCAACTACTTAAAAAGCCATTCAGATCATGTTGTCTAGTTCAGATCATTCTCAGCTACTTTTCTTGGAATCTCATAACATGTAGAAGTAAGAAACAACTTATTTTTTTGAAGATTTAGCATTCAATCTAAATTTAGAGTAATTTCCCAAGATATTAGATGCTCATGTTGATCAAAATTATCTAAGAACTTAAAAATTTGGCATGAAGAGCTCATAACAATATACCTTGACCATAAATCTGTCATTAGCATTGCTCATAATCCAATACAATATGATCAAATCAAACTTGTGAAGTTGAGTATACATTTTATAAAAGTGTAATTGGAAAGCAGGTTATTCTGCACTCATATGTTCCAACAAGGAGTTAACTCGCCAACATATTCACTAAAAACTAAGCAAGCCAATGTTAAAAAATATTGTTTCCAAACTTAGAATGGTAGCTCTATACCATCCAATTTGAGGGAAGTGTTGAAGATCGTGTGTTGATGAACTTAAAATTCTAAATAGTTTTTTAGATGTCTACAATAGCATATATAA
The DNA here is from genome assembly GCA_019514585.1 of Dendrobium officinale. Taxonomy (NCBI): domain Eukaryota; kingdom Viridiplantae; phylum Streptophyta; class Magnoliopsida; order Asparagales; family Orchidaceae; genus Dendrobium; species Dendrobium officinale. Next base: position 8,240,272 of record CM033690.1, read on the forward strand.
CTACTACTGTATAATGTATAATAATCAAACTTTTTCTAGAATCACTTGCATGCTAATCATGATAAGATAAGTAACCATTATGAAAGCACAGAATAGGCGTGACTGTGAAAAATTTTATCAGCAAGCAGGATAGAAATTTATTAAATATGCTGATGCGTAACTAAGGTTAATGGGATTCATAGTTCAGCTGCAATCATGTGTACGAAACATAGGATAAGCTGTCAGCAATAAATTTTTGAATTAAGAAGGTCAAGTGCCATCTCTGTTGATGTATTTTTCATGGATTACACTACGACCCCAGGTTATTTATATTATAAAAGAATTACCTTCTTCATTTTTTATAACTTCTACATTGAGATCATAGGTGTATATTATGCATTTCTTGTAATATGAGGGAGTTAGGCGATGAGCATTTTTTATTTATTCTTTTTTCTTCACATGTCCTCACAAATTTACTGATTTTTATATACAGCAACTTGGGGAGGAGCAAAATTATCAGATGTACTTGAGATTGTTGGTATACCCAAGTTATCTTCCAACTCATCATTAGGTGGGAGACATGTAGAATTCATAAGCGTTGACAAGTGTAAAGTGAGTATATTTTACTTTAGTTGCTAATGTAAAGCCCCCATTTTTTACTTTCCTAATAAAGGAAATGATATGGTCGTTAAACTCTGTTCTAACATTTTTTTAATTCTCTTTCTATTTTTTACTAGGAAGAGAAAGGTGGCCCTTACAAGGCATCAATTCCATTACGACAAGCAACAAATCCTGAAGCTGATGTTTTACTTGCATATGAAATGAATGGAGAGGTACTTGTGTTTTATTTAATAAAACCTCTTTTTCTTTTTGGAAACTGAATTTTCAGTGAAATTGGAATATATGTTATTGAGAGAAAATAATGCTTATACAGATTGAATGTGGAAAGCAAAAGCTTCCTTGAATCTGGTGAGGCGCGAGTAACAAAGGCTTTGAGTAAATCTAGTCGTCTAGGGCTACCCGATCAAATTGCTTGCTTCCTTATGTGTGATACCTAATCAGATTATTTGCTTCCTTATCTGCTGATGCGGCATTCCATTGAAGGTTGGGAGAGCTGTATGTTATGCCAACCTCTCAGACTGTAATCAAAAATTCAAAATGCCCAGTGGAAAATAAAGCTTATTGAAATTGAATGTGGAAAGCAAAACATTCCTTGCATGATGTCGGTAGGCATCAAAACTATGCCGATGGTCACAGTAGAGAAGGACTTCGAGGAAAAAGCTGGTCTTTTAAACACTAGTGAGAGTGGTCGTCATGTGGATTCAAGCCAGCAATTTGGCTATTAAGCAGGTATTGGGAAGATGATGTCTCAATAGGTTGGTAGTTATCAGAAAGAAAGAGTTTGGTCGGTCTCCCATGTTAAGTTGGCAAGAGAATGTTAGAGGAAGATGGTGAAAGGTTAGCAGGAGATGAGAAAAGCAATGGGTGTGTCCGTGTGTTCTGTAAGGGCACCATTAAGGAGAATTTGACCATCATCTCTAGAGAAATTTAGGGTGTTGAAGTAGCAGGGTGGCTCCTTCAAGCCTGTAGAATGATGAGTGCAAGTACTTGACTGCATGTGCAGCTTCATCTCGGAGAGGGTGATTTAGTATTTCAGCATCTCTTCCCCTATCTGCCTGACATTGGGGTGAGCATAGGAGGTGATAACAATCTCCCCAAAGGAGGGGAGATTGCTGGCAGGAAGGTGTCTGAACCACCAGTGCATTAAATGAACCAAGAATGTCTGGAATTGGAAGGGCACAGAGATGATGGCTCACTGCGGTTAACCTTCTATTGTGCAATCTTGATATAAATATAATGTAATAGCATATAAGAAGTTGTGGAATACCTTTATTTAGTTGTTGTGGTGCAGAATTAGTGGATGTGTGTGGTGTGGTACTAGTGGATGTGCCCACTTGATCTGCTTCGTCCTTCAAAACATCCACACTTAGATCCTCTAGATGCAGGTTTGACAATGAAAAATCTGTCGCATCATCTATGAACCACTCATTATCAGATGACACATCATCACACACCAACGGGTCCTCATCATCTTTCAACCCCTTGTTCCTCAACCTCCTATCTCTCAACCTCTTATTGTGCATAATATAAATAAGGGAGTTCATTCTGAGTGTTGAAAGCCGATTTCTTTTCTTTGTTTGCAGTTGACTATATGTACTCTAGTTTCGCTCACACCTAGAAGAAGAACAAGTGAGGCCAAAAACTCTAACAACAAAACTCTGTAACTCGGGGGTGGAATCTCTAAATTGGATCCACTATTCAACTATTTTCAAGAAGAAAAATGATAATAAGAACATATTAAAGTGTTATGCATTTACAAAAATAAGTATACCTGGAGACTGTTTGACAATAGTTGATTTTGCTGCTTGCAAACAAAAAAATTCCTCCCTAATCCGAAATAGAACAAGTTGTAAATCTGCAAGCTCCCTGACGGTTTGGTCTGGTATTAGTCGTTCCATGCAATGATACAAGCCAAGCTTCATCTCCGGGTTTGAGGATTTCCTCTTTGAATATTGAAATTGAGTATTTAGATAATACGCCGCTGCATGTAGATGATGTTGTAACTGGACCTCCCACCGAGCATCAATGATATCCTAAATCTCTCTATAACTTGTCTCATCTCCTCCCAAGTTATGTGCAATCAACTCCTTCGCCTCATCCATAGCATTATAAATAAAACTCATGACTGGTTTCTTCTCAGCATCCACTAAACGTAGAACTTGTACCAAGGGTCTCGTGCTCAATATGACTTAGGTCACAGTAGCTCAAAATTTATCATTTAGAATTAACCTTCGTATTTCCTTCCCCTCAATTTTCTTCCCCCATGCAGAATTAAGCCATTGTGTTGATGTAAACATTGCTTCAAGAGATTGTCTCACGTCCAGTAGGCTCTATAGCGTCAAATAAGATGTGGCAAACCGTTAGAACAAACTTGCATTAAGAATTGAAAATAATTTGTAGTGCACAAATGTAATAACGAACCTAGTGGTTGTAGGGAGAATGATTTATTTCTTTGAAAATTTTTTCATTAAGGCTAAGACCCGTGAGTGGTTGTGGATGAACTTTATAATCTTCTTCGCCCTAGAAAGAACGCTCTTATGTTGAGGTAAATCACCAAGTTCCTCCAATATGAGATCGATACAGTGTGTTGTGCAGGAGGTCCAATATAGATGTTTCCTCTTCTCCATCAACATCTAACCAGCTGCTTTGTATGCACCGGCATTGTCAGTCACCACCTGAACAACTAATTGCTCCCCAATCTCCTCAACAACCCCATCTAGTAAATTGAAAATGAATTTAGCATTTTTAACCTCATCTGAAGCTTCAATTGATCGTAAAAAAACTATGCCGTAGGGATTGTTGACAAGGATATTAATCAAGCTCCTGCTCTTCATGTCAGACCATCCATTTGACATAATGGTAACAGTCTCAATCCATGTCCGTTTAATCTCATCAATGCTCTGCTCTATGTTCTGCAGCTCTTCTTTCAAAATCCATGTTCGCAACTCGTACATGGAAGGTGCCTTCAACCCTCTCTCATATAACCCTACAGACCGCAACATATTGAAGTAGGCCGGTGATGTCGCAACATTAAATGGTATGGCATTCTAAAAAAAAATCTGTCAATATCCATGCAAACCTGGCATCGACCCTCTCTGGTACCAGCCGCATGCATCATCTATGCTTGTCCTCTTTCCTCTCCTGGATTAGCTATATACTGGTCCATCGGACCCCGTGCACCTCTATTATGTATAGTGGAGGAAGAGCCCTTTCTACTATCACCCTCGAAGCACCATGTTACCCTTTCATCAAATTACTCATGTTGTAAGTATTTTGCCATGGTACTCTTCTTCATCTAAGCAATAATTTCATCCTTCATCTTGTCCGGCACATTTGCACACGGTGCTACGTTTTTATGAGAGCATGATAAGTATTCCTTCATGCGGGTTAGTTCGCCCTTCACCACTTTATCACAAAAAATTGCATTTCAAATACACATAAGTCTTCTCACTGTCGTCTATGTCAACCTATACACTGTATTTCCAAGAAGGGTCCCTTCGCAATGACGTATTAGACTTTTCCTTGCCCTTAACCATATTTCCTAAAGAAGAAAAGCAAAATAAAACAAAAAACTCAAAAAAATTAAAACCCTAGCTTTCATATAAGTTGAAAAATTATACCCTAAACTTAAAAAAAAAATCTAAGAACTCTTGAAGAATTGATATAAAGGGGCGGCCGGAAATAAAGGACTCACCGGCGAGCGACGGCGCCGGCGGGAGAGGCGGCGGAGACGTGAGGGAGATCCGGCTTCGGGAGCTTGCGGGTTCGGGAGCTTTCTGTTCGTCTTGGACCGGTAGTAGGGAGAAGGCAAATTTCATTTTTATTTAAAACTAAAGTGAGTGGGACCCTTTCTATGAGGCTCACGCCTCAAGCTAAATTGCGCAATATCGCAATTGAGGCGCACCTCACTCTACTTGAGGCGTAAGCCTCAACAAACGCCAAAATTGCTTATAGGCAATAAGGCATCCTCGGTCCAAATTGCGCAGAGGCACGCTTTTGCACTGCTAATGATCTAATTAATTACTGTGAAGGGTTTTTTTTTTCCTCGCTCTTTTTGTGCAATGGAAATGCTGCAGTCGCGCACTCATGAAAATTAGGGGTGTAAGTGAGCCGAGCCGGCTCGTGAGCCGGCTCGAACTCAACTCGTTAACGAGCTCGCGAGCCGAGCTTATCGAGCTTCAAGCTCGAGCCTACAATCGAGCTCGTATGATAAACGAGCTTGAGTTCGAGCTCAACCCGACTCGACTCGAAAGCTTATCAAGCTACTCGATATAATTATATATATATATATATATATATATATATATATATATATATATATATATATATATATTATTTTTTTATGATATTTGAAAGCTTATTTTATAAAAAAACCTATCCGCAGCTACGGTTTTTAAACGAGCTCGATCTCGAGCTCAAGCTTTCGAGTCGAGCTCAAGCCCACTTATCGAGCTTGAGCTCATTAAGGATTAAACGAGTCAGGCTTGATAAGGCAAATACTCAAATCGACTCGACTCGTTTACACCCCTAATGACAACGCACCCAACCAAATCCATAATGTGCATATTCAGCTCGTCTCTCCACTTCCATACTTAAGCATCCATTATGGTACAACCCCTTGTCAGCTTTCATTTTATTTATTACAGGCTTTTTCCATTTCAAGTTTTCAATCCACCTTTTACCCAAACCATGCAATGCTTCAACTGTAGAGAGAGAAAGACTAATGGGGTAAAATATTGAAAGAGAGAGGGAAGGATGACTTTCCATTGTGGACTTTGGATTGTGGACGGAATAATGAAAAGCGATTTTGACGAAGAACTGTTGGGGAGGACTTAGTACGAGAGATCTCCTCAAAAGATTTGGCTAAATCTAAAACTGAAAGCCTATAGGTGCTTAAAGCTGATTGTTTTAGTGGCTTAATAGAGCAACAAGTTCGCCAATGAGAAAACTTGCTCTAATTTTTTCTAATTCTTTCTTTTAAAGTTATTAATCCATAGTAGCTACCAACATTTTTTTCTTGACACTTGAAAATAATCAATGGTTTGTTTTTCCCTTTACTCATCTCTCTTGACTTACGAGTTACGACCTCGCGCACCGCTTTCATTTTTCCTTTTGCTCCTCTCTCGCCCTCAAACGAAGACCGCCTATGGCAAATGTTTGTCTTATAAGCTCTAAGGGCCATGTTATTTGCATTTTTAATTTTGATCTTATAGCTCCTCTTGGCTCCGATAAAGAGACTACAAACATAACTATTTTAATATATTTTAACATTCCAAATAAGACAGCAAACATAACTATTTTAATTTAGGCTCCTCTGAACAAAATTTCTGGCTTCGCCATTGCTAGGAAGTAAAGATTTTAGTGTTGTGAGGAAGGGAATTAGAATTTTACAAAATGTAAGAGTTTTTCTAGAATGTGTAATGCTCATTCAAAGGCTCTAATGGCTAATGGAGATGGATGAGCATGCATGGTAAGTTAAGGTGCTTATAGTATACATTGTATAAATGTTAGGGTGTTTCCTGAAAACAACACGTTGTATGGCATGAATGCAGTGAGAAGTATGCAAGGGCCGCTGTATCGACGCCCGGATGCAGGTGAAATAGGCAATGGTTCCCACATCATGATAAGATTAGAGAAAGTCGCCTTAGATGGTTTGGTCACATGAAACAACGGCCTTCTGATGACCCGGTTAGGAGAGTAAATGTATTAGATTTAGCCTATATTAAGAAAGGTAAAGGTAGACCTAAAAAGACTTAGTTAGAAAACATTAGAAATGACATTTCTTTATTAGATCTAAATGAGAATTTGACTCTTAACTGGACACAATGGAGAAAAAGGATTTATGTAGCCGACCCCACATAGTGGGATAAAGGCTTGATGTTGTTGTTGTTGTGCTAGGAGTATGATGGACACGCATTAAGTTGGGCGAATGACGAGGCAAGACCACTATAAACTGTGAGACCAGTAACTCTTTGTATAACTTGTTAGGTTATCAACCTTTAGCAAAAGCTTTTCTTGAGATCAATGATCTTTCTCTTTAGATAAAATAAGCAAGCTCTTAATAGCCAAATACTTGCACTTGGCAATGTAAAGTTTTTTTTTGATATGGACAAGGTGGGTGATACCGACAATCATTCATAGAGACAATACTTTTGGAGCTAAGCATGATCTTCGTTGTAGTGCTATTGCTACCACCTTTCATCCTATCAATTGATATAAGTATCAATTTGATTTTTAAATGAGATAAATACTATGATAGGAAGTACTTAATGCACAAGTATTCCTATCCCAAATCAGTAAAAATCAATAGTAAAACTGCTGTCCACAGCGAGAAAACAGCGAAAAACAGGGAGAAATTGAGAGAAACACAAGAAAAGACTTGTATTCCACTTAGACGATGAATAAAATAGCAAGATACAATTGATCCTCAGTTCGAGAGGAGGATCGATCTCTCCCAAATCTTTGGCAACGCTAAGAGCCCAAAGAAAACCTAAATCTAAGAGATCTCAAATTTCAGCCAAATTCAAGATGCTCAAACCCTAGCAAAATCAACTATTTAATGCTTACAAATCAAAAGGAATTCCCTAAACAGTCCCTACGTTCAAATTTCCCTCTCAAAACGCACAAAAAAACTTCCTAAACGGCTCTACGGGGGCGGACGGGCCGCTCGATTTCCGCATGAGGCGGAGATCCCGCCTCAGTTGCGAATTGCCGGTCCCGTGCGGACCGGCTGGACCGGTCTAACATACTCTGTCTAAGCATCCTGGGAATAGTGATAGGTTGGTTGTGTTTGGGGAGGCAGTGGTGCTAGTGCCTTTTCTTTTTCTTTCTCTCCTTAACTACTATTAATGTTCACCACGCTCTTTCTCCCTCTAAATATGATGAGACAAAGTGATTCGAGAAGATAGTAGGAATATGATTTGGTTGATCTAAGTAGCGAAGATTGTACTAAGTTCATGAATATATGTAATAACATGGCATAATGCAAGATTTGGCCGACATTTGACTTCAGAATTTCAAATAGTGGTAGAATGTTCAATATAGTGAACAATTGTATTTGCCACATATGCAATAATAAATAAGTAAGAAAATGTGAGGTAAAGTTAATCCTATCTCAGCCTTTCGGATGACATTTTATTAAAACACATGTTAAATAACTTGAACATTCTTCACAAGATTTACTTGTAAAGCATTTGCCTTTTTAAATTAACATGAATAGAAAATTTCTTCTTGAGTTCCTTTTTAATTTATCTAAGTCATGTTGTAAAATAGTATCATGCTTTTCTAAGCTTACATGACTCCTTTTCAAGCTATAATATTTGGTTCTGGCCATTTTGATTTTGGAACTGCTTTAAAATTTTGGCTATTAAAGTCATATTTGGTTTGGTTATAAAATTTCTTAGTTTAGATTCAATAGTTTTGATATTTTTGGTATTCAATTTAGATTTTGATTTTAATTTCTTTCATAATGTTAAATTATTAAAAAATTATTAAATTACTTTTGGAATACTCTTTTTAAATAAATTAAGATAGTCTTAAAAATTTTATAATAATGGGATCATATAGAGTAGAAAAATATTTATAATATTAAAACAAAGGTAAAATAAATTAAAAAATATTAATTTTATGTCATTCCCATCATTACTTTATGCACATAAATGGACAATAACTATTTGAGATTACTTAAATCTAATTTTCATCATATATGAGTACACTTGTTTTTGTGCCTCGGTGGAATTTAGTAAGTATTCTCTCCAGTAGGACCTGCGATTCACTAGTGCCACTTAAGAATTTCTCATAAAGACGGATAAAATTTCCCTTGTTTATAATAGTTGCGTTGGGCCTGTAAAATTTTGAACCTACAGTTGAAAAGAATTTTGCCTTATATTTTGGTTAGATTACTTAAATGTCCGGAGAACACGTGAATTGTGCAAAATTAAGAAAGGAAAAACAAATTTTCATATAAGATATGTCGATATAAGTCACATGACTCTCTCTCTCTCTCTATCACCCTTAATAAGGTTTGATTTTTTTCCTATGCTCGAGAGATTGTTTAGTTTGCTGAAAAAGGAATGCAGAATAAACTAGAATAAGTTTAAAAAGAATGCGGTATATTTGAAATATTTAAAGTTGTTTGGATAAATATAAAATAAATGCATTTGATTTTTTTTTTAATTTGAAGGAAAATGAATACAGTATAAAACTCAATGATGACGTTAGTTTTTAGCTAGTGGTTGGTGGCTAGCAGACAGTGGAGGCGAGTAGTTGGGCAGTGGAAAAGAATGGCAGTGGTGGGTGAACAATGGTAGTGGCGAAGGTGGACGGATGGGCGACAACAACGAAGTCAGCTTGCGGTATATTTATAATTCAACCAAAAATGGGTGAGTTTAGAAGACAACAAAAATGAACTATGAGTTAAAATTGTAACTCACCAAAATTTTACTCCGCATTCATTTTTTCACAAAATCTAACATAAATATTCATTAAATCTCTGCATTTAGGATATGTTACACTCACTTCTCATCAAATAAAATAGCCTCTAAGAAATCCGACTTTTTTTTAAACCTAGGCTTGTCAAACCCTTAGGTTCCTCCACCTCGATCTTTCTCTAAATTGGTTAATACTTCATAAGGCTTCAATAGTGGTCCAAAAAGTTGTGTGAGAAGCAGTTGTTGAAGTTGTTATGAAAAGCTGATGTGGCTAAAATTGTTGATGCTCTTTGGTTGTAGCAATTTGTATCTTCTGATGTAAAAGGTGCGAAAATTGAGATTCCCCTAAACAATAATATTAAATTATTACTAATAAATCAATGGATCAACTTTAAAAACCAGGGAAGTATTATATAATAAGTACATCAATTGTCTATAATTGGCCAACAAAATGTGCATAAAAAATTGATTGAAGATTTCATGGTTATATATTGTTGTATTGATATGTAATTACATGAAAGGATTAAAAAAATGCATGAAATTTCAAATCTTGCAAGCCCCAAAATCAGACAAAGGATTTCTTGGTACAAAAAAAGTTGAAAATTAAAATCAAGATTAAAAGTTGAATCAATGATCTATTTATTAATTCTTCAACTTCTAGGATACATCCAATCTCAACATTTCTATTCCCTGAAAAATGAAAATATTGATTTTGGTTAGTCTCTTTCCCCTTTCCACATGTAGACTTTGCATTCTTCCACTTGACAGTTTTCATCCCTTCCTAGCGCATGCAATTCACTTCTACAACCTGTGGCTCCTTCGCTACCTTCCACTTACCTCTTTTATTGTACTCTTGCTCATTGATCTCTATCAGGTGACTTTATGAACTGCTTTCGTTGATAAGGTTTTGGTAGAATGAGTGTTTTATGTTTAAACACCTATATAATTATAATAAATTATGAGGGACATTAAGGTCTTTTTGGGTCGTCCAAAAGGTGGGCCAATGATGTTGAGAATGTGAAGTATGAAAGATGTGTTGGTGCTTTCTTCCTTTCAAGTGTAAAAATTATGGGATATAATAATTATCTATGTGATTTAAACGAGCACAAAATAGACGTTAGCTAATTTTTTTTAATGCAGCACTTGACAATTAGAATCCAAATGAAGCTTTAGTTATACTGCGCTAGATAGATGCAGTTTTCTCCTCCTAACACGCTACTCTGATGTAGACAAACTAAATATGATCTATTCGTTAGAAATTATTATTATTTTTTTATTTTTAAGACTTTTGAGCCAATTAAGGTAGACAAACTAAATATATACTATTCGTTAGAAATTATCTTCTTTTTGTTGTTTTTTTTGTTTTTTGAGACTTTTGAGCTAATTAAGAGAAACTCACACATGCATGGTATATGCAAGCTACGAGCCTAAGACTTCTTGGTTGATAGAAAATCTGTCAACCAACAAATCAAGATGAACTGCGTGAAATTATCTTTTGTAAGCCATGCATTTGAAAATTTTGTTTTCTCTCTTTCTCTTCCTCTCTCTCCCTCTGTCTCTTAGGCTTCGTTTGGGACAGCTTTCGTACTGCTTTTTAAAATGGCTTTCTAGTATAAAATTTTCAAATTCAAAAAATTTTTGTACTAGAAAATTATTTTAGAAAGCAAAAAGAAAGCCGTCCCAAACAAAGCCTTGATGGATATGACCTGCAACACAGTGTATGACATATCATCATGTAACTAACTTACGAAAAGCTTGTTTTCTCACTATCAACCCATCGAACAATATAGTTGTGATCAATCATTTTCTTTTTTGTAAAGGTCCTCAATCGTGACCATGGATTTCCATTGCGTGTGATTGTTCCTGGTGTCATTGGTGCTCGCTCTGTTAAATGGTTGGACAGAATTGACATAATCAAAGACGAATGCCAGGTCTGACTAATTTATTTTATTTCTTACTACTTGATAAGCTATTTGTTAATCTTGGTTTTCTTTTTCTCAGGGTTTTTTCATGCAAAAGGATTACAAAATGTTTCCACCTTCTGTTGATTGGGACAACATCGATTGGTCTACCAGGAAATCACAGATGGATTTCCCTGTTCAGGTGGGTTCATTTGACCGGAATCAAATGGTCTGCATCTTCAACGAAATTTATTGTCAAAGAAAAAGAGATTCTATATGTTCACTCAGTTGACTAAAATCAGTTGAAAGTGATTAGAAAGCATAAGAAGTTTGGTCCAGTTGAATTTCCATTAGTCATCCATCATTTTCAATTCCAGTATGTGAAAATTTGTGACCTTTACTCATTATCATTTCAGTTAAATTTATTGATAAGATAGTTTTATGCATTCCATATTGATAAGAATGGGAGAATAGTTGAGCGTATTTCATTTTAATGAAAATATATATATATATATATATATATATATATATATATATATATATATATATATATAACCAGGATTTAAAAAATAACTATATAATTAATTACAATAGGACAGCCCTGTAGATATTTTTTTTACATCCTAGTAGCGCGTATAGATTAGCGAGGTGGCAGAAAGGATGCTAGCAATGTGTGAGGTGGCGAGGTGGAAAATTGCGGGTCTAAGGAGGAGATGCATGTGGAGAGGGTGTTGCAGGTCCCAGAGGGAAGAATCAAGGAACATTTTCACGAGCTATTATTTTGTGCGGAGACCGGACGGTTCTCTCGTCTAGTTATGCACACAGTATCGAGCGGTACCGAGCGCGGTACATTTTGGAATGATGTGGCACATTTTTATTGGTTTCCAGACACCATCCGGACTCCGCACAGAATAATAAATCCATTTTCACACATTAATGAATAGGAAGCTGCAAAAGGCTTCCTCAAAACGGTTTGAACATATTTTCTAGGCTTTTAGTATTCTAAAAGAAAGAATGGGCATCTGAGATATGTTATGATGATGATGTATTAATGTATTAGAAGGGATTCTTCTTTTACTAGTATGCGCATCTTGTAATATTAACATTCCATTCCTCTGATGTTTAAAAGTTTGTGGCATTGCAGTGTGCTATTTGTTCATTGGAGGATGACAATTTAATCAATCAAGGAAAGGTTAGTAGTATATTTCAACATATGTTTAATTTCTTGTAAATGCGGAAAATGTTCAGCATTATTTTTGAAATTTTTCAAACTAAAATTACAATCAAACGTGTTGAAATTACTTCCATTATTTTTGAAATTCATTACAAAATTACTTAATATAAACCATCTTAAAGAGATATAATTAGTACAAATTTAGAAAATATGATTTGAATCCAAATCAAACAATCCCTTTGGATGATAAGATGAATCTTAAACTTGTTCCATGTGTTGTTTCCTTGCAGATCACTGTTGCTGGATATGCGGTGTCCGGTGGTGGCCGCGGTATTGAGCGAGTGGACATATCTGTTGATGGCGGCAAGAAATGGATTGAAGCTGGGAGATATCAGAAGGATATGCCCTATTTTGCTGATGATGATCTCGGCAGTGAAAAGTGGGCTTGGGTTTTATTCAAGGCCGTCGTCGATGCTCCAGAGAATGGCGAAATCATTGCGAAAGCGGTATGAACAAACTAACGCCGCCATACATACATTTATTAGCTTCTTATTATTGCTTGTTGATTCATTGCTGATCTCCATGATAGCCATGTTAATGGACCAATCTTGAGCTGTTCTAACTTAAGCCCAAGATCGGCTCCTATGTTGCACTGATACGGATACGGTGACACGGATACCACGATACGAATACGAGACACGTTAATTCTTTAAAATAGAGGATACAGGTACATCGTGGACACGATAGTATAATTTATAAATCATACATAAAAATTAAGAACACAATCGAATCATGATATTTGAAATTAAAAAAATAAAATAAAATCAACATCATTTGTAGCCTTGTAGTGTATAATATCAAAATAAAAGTAAGTATCAAGTCAAAGGAAGAGTTAAAACTCATTGCCTAATAAGAATTTTGTGGCATAATTCCACTAATTTGTTGTTGCATGATTTGGTGGCATGTTTACTGAATAACATATGATAGCTAAACTTTTTTTTTTTGTCCATTTAAGAAGACATACAAACCACAATAACATGATTTTTTTAATACATGAAGCCAAAATCAAAGCATTACAAATGCAAAATAATTTGATGCCCTAATATCCTATTTTCTAGAAAACTAATATCAGTGTAAATGGCTCGCGGGTTCGATGATGAGAGAACCTTGATCGCAGCCGCGGAAGTAAATAATGACGCATCTTTTTTTTGGATTTTTTTCTTCTTTCAACGGACACGCGTGTCCTTTTTAAATTAAATAGTATTTAAATTGGATACAGCTTTGATGTATTCGATGCGTATCCGTGTCATATCGGATGTGTATCCATGTCCGACACATATCTGGTACAACACGCCTTCATAAATAGGTGTATCGGTGCAACATAGATAGGCTCGAAGTCATTTGTTCCAATCTCATGCAGAGTCAAACATGACTCATTAACTTCAATCCGAGCAAAAAATCAATCCCATTCGATTAATTGTCTAGTCATAACAGAGAAATTCTTACTCTCAAAGTCTATTTAGATTTGAAATGATTTTCAATCTTTGTAACAGTCCATCATGCTTATATAGATGAAAAAAACAAGTGAAAATCATAATGGTAAATAGTCCTTGATTTAAACTGTTGGATGGCATGAACAGGTTGACACGGCTGCAAATGTTCAACCAGAGAATGTAGATGTCATATGGAACCTGAGAGGAATTCTGAACACCTCGTGGCATCGCGTACGCGTGCAGAAAGCCTCATACGTCGCAAAATCCAATCTCTGAGCCTCCCACCACAGTGATAACAATCCTGCTCTTATCTCCTATTAGACTTTATGGTATATTAAACATATTTTGTTCAAGTTTCAGTCTCTGCTGGTCTATATATAATACATATGTAGAGAGAGAGAGAGAGAGAGAGAGAGAGAGAGAGAGAGAGAGAGAGAGAGAGAGAGAGAGAGAGAGAGAGAGAGAGAGAGAGAGAGAGAGAGAGAGAGTTGTGCTTGGACTCTTTCTTTCCTTTAATCCTTAAGATATGAGATTGGAGAATGCAGCAAGCAAAGAAAATATTGGATGTTTGGATAGAAATCAGAAATTTCTTCTTCTTTTTTATTCAAAGTTTATTTAAAAAGATTGAAGATTTGTAGTTGAAAACAAATAGATTTTAAAAAGTTGTAATAGAAAAATAATAACAAAACAGAAAGTATGAATCTTATAAAAAGAACTTGGCTACTAAAAAAGGAAATGAGAGAGCAAGAGTGCTTATTGCTCTAATTTGGGTGGTGCTCTTGAGCTCGTTGATGTGGCTAGGCTAGAGACCGTTTGTAGCTTATGAGTTATATGGACATTGTTTCTATTGATTGATGACTATTTTTATGCCCTCAACCGCATTATAGCAGTTCATTCATTATTATAGTTGTTGAGTCCTAGAATTATTGCGGCGGTAGAGAAATATAAAGTTTAATGACTTGGCCTTGTACAAAGATCTATCACACAATCAGATAAAAGTAAGGGTGTTGCATGCATAAGAAATACCAGAGATTTTTACGTGGAAAACCTTGAAATGGGAAAAACTATGGGGTTTGGCTTAGTTTGAATGAATTTACTAATATTTACAGTTTATTACAAATGAGGCCCTTCCGGGTATTAGTTGGTGGTCCGGCAGAAATCCAGACATCAGTTGGTGGTTCGGCAGAAGTCCAGGCATCAGTTGGTGGTCTGACGAAAGTCCAGCATCCGACGGTGGTCTAGCAGAAGTCTGGATGCTAGTTGGTGGTCCGGCGGAAGTTCAGCGTTAGGCAGTGGTCTGACAGAAGTACGGTGTCATTTTGCTTAATTGGTTTCACATTATTTCAAGTTTTATATATAAGCACAAAAATTTAAAAGATTTAAATAGTTTTTTTTCTTAAACACCAATTCTCCTCCCCCTCTTATTATGTCATAAGCACTTTTAGTTGCCATATGATATGGCGCCTTAGAAATTTGAGTGGTACTCAAAACTATATCTATGGTGAACTCAATCTCATGATCAAGGGGCAAGTCATAAGAAACTAAATCTACACATTCTTTTAGACTATCGGGTCACCGTTTAAACTAATATTTGGCTTGTTGGTATCCACTACATGAGCAAGATACCAGATACACCCATAGAAAATTTCTTACAAGATTTAATTATAGATACAAGATAAAACAATAATGTTCTTACACAATTAAAATTATAAGTTATTGCACATGCATGGTATATAAAAGTTTACTCTTCTCTTATGATAATATATCAATGCATGATATCTAGATAGCTAGTCCATTCCTAATATTACATCAAATTCTAACTAATAGAAATACATTGGATGTTTGAAGCTATCTCATTCAATTGTTGGAAGAAACTAATCATGAAAGACACATAATTATATAAATAAATATACCAAAATATAGTATTAAATATCAGAGACAACCTAAGAAAATCTAACTGATTACCCAATCCTAAAGGAACTAAGGGATATTAAATATAAAATAGATTGGGCTCTAATACCACTTTGTCATATCTTAGGTCATGAAGGTGGTGCACCCGACAATATGGGACTTGATGAGAGATAGAATGATCTATTTTGTAATCATAAGAAGAAAAGTGCATAAATGAGTAATAAAACAAAATATATTAGAGTAAATAATGGAAGAGAAATTAAACTTTCATTTTATTCATATGATTTCAAATCACAGTACATCAATACAATAGGAATACTCCAATCAAAATAAAGTAATAAAAATAATAACAAGAAGATAACTATCTAAACCCCAAAAGAAAAAAAAAAGTAATGATATACTACAAAATATAAAAATATCCAACATGCTCTACTACTAATAGATCTGCTCCTTTGGTGATTATCCATTAAGCACTACGGTAGGACTTGATATGAAAAGAGCTAATAATGAGTGATTTTGATAACTCAAACTCAACAAGTAACTCATATATTTTAAAGCATAAATGATAAAAGAATGAGACATGCAATTTAACCAATCAAATAGGTAGGAGTGACAATCAACATTCAATGTATCAATGAAATAATATCCATGTCATGATTCCTATAACGATTTTACTATGATATTGTGGAAAATGTGCATGTCAACTTGTATCTCATGTACTATCAATTAGATTTATACGCATACAATCATGTTTCATATCATCATATCTCTATATGACCCATATGTCATTCATTGCTATATATATATATATATATATATAGTCAATTTTGTGAAACAACCTGCACTAGAAAGGTAGACACTAACCTAAAGAAATCTAGTAATTTCATATAGAGTCATTACTCTAAAGGCCCTATCAATATATTTAGTCTACATCCAATAGGGTTCTACCCACCTACATATAAGTATACAATATATATGCTTTTACAAGTAAGTTTCAACATGTTTTATAAATCAATATGACAATTTTTAATTTCATAATCAATATTATTGACAATAAGAGTATCACTTAATAATTGTAATAAAAGTAAGATGTATAAATCAAAATTAGCTTTAACATGAAACATATTAAATATAAGAAATTGTGCATCAATAAATTAAGGTGAGATTGCATCTACTATATGATACTTCATTATGAGCAATAATAAGATCTATGGCATATGCAAAATAAAAAAATAAAGTTTAAAACAAGATTGGACACTAATGATATCACAGAACCTAACACAAGCAAAAAGGATGACGCTCCTAACAAAAAAGTGTATTCTTATCCCTTAATAAATAAAAATTACATACAGTAGTTTGCACCAATTCACAAATCAATTTTGGTTCGCTCAACTCTACCAAGTGAAAGTCCTACTGGAGGTGAAAATAAGTATTTATATGCACACAGTTCGAGATGCTAACTTTATTATCCAAGTTGATCTAAGCCTTAATCAAGATTATTGCAGAAAGTAGATGTGAGAAAAATTAAGAGGCTTACACGAACAGTAGGTTTCCTTGTCGTCGATCTCCAGTCAAAGAATGAAGAAGAGGAAGAATCTTGACAAACCTTTGATCCTATAAGAAAAAGACAAAGAATGATTGTTGTTTGCGAGAAAGAAATAATGAGGAAGGTGAAGGAAGAGGCTCAATGGCTATGGCTTCAAAAGAAGGAAAAGTTTGCTCGCAGCTGTGAGAATGAGAAGAGGAATAGGAGCATTAGAGCGATGCCCTAGCTCTCGACACAACTTTTTTATTGTTTTGCTTTTCATATTGCTTTTCATATGGTAACCATAGTTTCTATTTGATCACTGCTTTTTCGTAGCTTAAAAAAAAACTATGCTAGCAAGTTGCTTTCAACAAAAATTTTCAAAAACGTTTGTTCTCCACTATAACTTTATAATCATCTTTATAAAAAACTACAATTGTTCCAAACAAACCGTACATTCACACTTACAAGCGGTAGCGAAGGCCTTCTACTATTGATTCATTGAGAGACCAATGAAAACCTCTTTTTCTAGTTCGAAATTGATTTCTTAAGCTCATGTTTACCTCTCTGAGCTCTATTAGTATTATCTCAATAAGCGTGATTAACCTATTTGGCTTCTGTTTATCGGATAGACCTAATCTTAACAAATTCAATTAAAAAAGGAAACTCCAACGGACATTTCAACTAAAAAATTCAAATTCATAACGGTCACCGCACTTAAAAATGTTATCCACCGATCAATCGGCCGAATTACACTCAGGCTATTTGCGGCAGTACGACACCTCCGGACTTGCGAATAGTTTCCATCCCATGGTACAAAAGCTAAGATTCCGTTCTACTGCCCGCAAAATGAAGCACCCGCCGGAGAGACACGGAGGCGATTTCGATCCGTCTTCGCCGGGAAAGCTGTCGACTGTCGCTCCGACACCGGCCGTTTCGTTCGGCGACGCTATTCACCACCATTATGTTGATGTCAATGCTGAGCGGGAAAAATCGAGCTCCTCTTCAGACTCGGATTCCGAGGAGGAAGATTTCTTCCAGCTGGAGTCCACTGAGCTCGGTGGCACCTCAACGAAGCCACCGACGGTGCCGGTCTTCGTTGATAAGGAAACCAGCGTGTCGGCGAAGTTTGTTAGCCGGAAGCCCCCGCCGCCGGCGAGGTACGACGTTCCGGATCCGAATCGGATTCCGATGTCGGTATTTGCGAGGAACACGGCGACGACATCGCCGAAGGATTGGAGTGTAGCGTCGAATGATTCGCTGTTCAGCATTCAGATGGGGAACTCGAGCTTTTCGAGGGAACAGGGGATGTTCGTGATGGGGAGATCGGAAGATTTGGGGAATCTTACGAGCGCGCCATTGGAGTACCCGCCGCCGAGGCCGCCGAGGGTGGCGGTGGAGGGGAAGTCGAAGCTGGTGGATATGAATGAGGTGAAGGAGGAAGAGGTGGAGGAGGAGGGAATGAAGGAGAAGGAGAAGACGACGGGATATCCGCTTGTGGATAGCACTTCGAGGCAGTCCGACAGCAGCAGCAACACAAGCTTCGGCTCCTTTGCCTTTCCCGTGTAAGCTCGCTCTCTCCCGATTTCCTTTCAGAGCATTCAGTCTTTTTTGGTAGAAATTCTGCTCTCTTTCTATCAATTTTTTTTTCAGCATAAAATATTAAAGTGTTCTTTACATTTTTTTGGGAAAAGAGAAGCATGCACCAATGATAATAAACAAATTAAACAGTTTGAATCTGAAGAATTAAGATCAGAGCCATAGATGCATATTTTTCCACAATGCAGTTAACTTTAACTGCATTAAAGATCACCATAGATTTTCACAATGGCAAGTTCATTGCACAAAGAAGATCACCAAGTTCATTGCACAAAGAAGATCACAAAGAGGTGTTGTTCATGTTCGGTTCCTGTTCGAGCTGAGTTTTCACATATAATCACATAATTCAATGATCATACTTGGCTTTTCGAGATGCAAAATCAGATTTCTAGACATCCAAACAAAGCATTAGTTCATCTTAACAAATCCTAAAAAATGATCACTCAACTTATTGAAGAAATGAGTTACTAAAGCAGATAAATATTTATCCATCCCAACATTAAAATATTAAAAAATGATCATGAGACATTGAGAGTAAAGAATCCTTTGCAGAGAGTGAAATAGAGAAAGGAGGAAGACGATGATACAGAGAATGAAAGCTTTTTCATTTTATTGATTCAAGTGGAGCTGATACATTCGTTTTTATAAACCCTTAAAGCAGACAGGTAGTTACGAAGTCAGACGGCCATTGGCTGCAGGCCGAATGTGCAGGCGTCGCAGACGATCGTGTCGTCGGAGCTGCTGCAGGAGATCGTGGGCGGTAAGTTGTGCCGGCGGGTTGATGTAAGGTGTGCTAACATCCCCCTTCAAAGTGACGATCTGAGTCGCAGATGGTCAGTTTGCTGCGTAGTTCAGTGAACCTGTTGCCGGTGAGAGGTTTGGTGAGAATGTCCGCCGGTTGATCAACTGAGCTGATGTGGTTCACCGTGATGGACTTGCGGTTGATGTGATCACTGATGAAATGGTGATCAATTTCAATGTGCTTCGTTCGGGCATGAAAGATGGAATTATTAGCGAGGGCAATGGCAGAGACATTGTCACACATGATCGGAGTTGGAGTGAACTGTGTGGCCTTGAAGTCGTTCAAGAGACGTCGTAACCAGATGACGTCGGATGTCACGGCTGCAAGGGCGCGGTATTCAGCTTCTGTCGACGACTTAGCCACAGTGGACTACTTCTTAACGCTCCAGGATATGAGATTGGATCCCAGGTACGCGCAGAAACTAGAGATTGATTTGCGATCATCTGAATTTGATGCCCAGTCAGCATTAGCGTATGCGGTGAGGCTGAGAGCTCCCTTGGTGATTTGCATACCATAGGATTGGGTTCCTTTGATGTACCGTATGAGACGCTTGAGGCGTTTGAAGTCTGAAGCAGTTGGACTGTGCATATGTTGGCAGATGATGTTTGTGGCAAAGGCAATGTCCGGCCGTGTCACTGTGAGATATTATAATGAACCTGCTATCTGTCGATAAAATGTAGGGTTGTCATACGGTAGTGAATCAGCAGAGGACTTTGTTTCCTTGGGAGAGATGGGAGTAATCACTGGTTTGGAGGAGTCAAGGCCGACTGAGTGAACTATGTCCCTGGCATAATGGGCTTGATGCAGGAAGAGATCAGTGGGTGTGGTTTGTATTTGAATGCCTAAGAAGAGATTGGCATTGTCAAGTTGTTTGAGGGAGAAGGTCTGTTTAAGCTGAGCGAGGAGTTGCTGTAGAGTATGCTGGTCGTTGCCGGAGAGTAGAAGGTCGTCGACATAGATGAGCAGATAAAGCTGAATGTCGTTTCTGTCATAGATGAGTAAGGAAGGGTCTGCTTTGCTGAAGTGAAAATCGAACGCCTGTAGAAAGGAAGTTAGTTTGTGGAACCACTGACGAGGAGCCTGTTTGAGACCGTAGAGTGCTTTCCTCAGTTTACAGACATGGTTAGGTTGCCGAGGATCGACGAAACCTTGTGGTTGTTTCATGTATACATCCTCCTGGAGATCGCCATGGAGAAATGCGTTGTTGATGTCGAATTGATGAATCGGCCAGCCCCTGTGGAGTGAGATGATGAGAAGGACTCTTATGGTGGGCATCTTAGCCACGGGGCTGAAGGTCTGTTGGTAATTGACACCTTTTTCCTGACGGAAGCCCTGTGCAACAAGTCTGGCCTTGTAGCGACTCACTGTTCCGTCAGTGTTAAGTTTGGTCTTGAATGTCCAACGGCAGCCGAGCACAGGTGTATGAGTTGGCGGTGGAGTGAGATGCCAGGTACCTTGGCTTTGGAGAGCCATGAACTCTAAGGACATAGCTTGACGCCAGTGAGAGAACTTTGCAGCTTCTGTATAGCACGAGGGAGTGGAATGATTATCTATAACAGCAAGTAGATCAAAGATTTTCTTTGGTTTGAGAGTACCAGTTTGGAGTCGAGTAGTCATGTGGTGTGTTTTTGCGCGGGGAGCTGGAAGATTTGAAATTTTAGGAACAGAGACGGGATGATCGGGAATAGTTTGGATGATGGGTGATTGAGGTTGATTTGATACGGTTGGTTCGACAGTGGGGGACTGCTGAGTGGAGGTTATTTGAGGAGTGGTGTAGGTGGAGGCCGGAACAAGCAGAGACGGCGGAATGAATGCAGCTGGAGAAGATGGTTTGTTAGAGGTTGAGAGTGTGTAAGGGAATTCCTGTTCATTGAAGGTTACATGCCGAGATATGTGAATTTTCTTAGTGCTTGGATTGAAGCACCTGTATCCTTTGTGTGTGCAGTAGAGTAACCAAGGAAGACACACAGAGAGGATCTCGGAGCTAGCTTATGTGGGGATTGAGGTTTGAGCCAAGGAAAGCAAGAAAATCCAAAGATTTTGAGATGAGTGAGAGATGGAGGATGTCCATGAAGAAGCTGAAAGGGTATTTGATTGTTGAGAGAAGAGGTGGGAAGGCGGTTAATTAGGTAATTCGCTGTTTCAACAGCTTCAGCCCAAAAGGCGAAGGGAATGCTGGCTGCGTGAAGTAGAGTGCGAGCGGTTTCTATGAGATGGCGATGTTTTCTCTCAGAAACGCCATTTTGCTCGGGGGTATAGGGATAGCTGAGCTCGTGGCGTATGCCGTGTTAGGAGAGAAATTTTTGAAAGGTGTATCCGGTGAATTCGCCACCGTTGTCTGAGCGTAGAGTTTTGATTGCAGTTGTGAATTGAGTTTTGATTAGTGAATGGAAGTGTTGAAATTTTTTAATGGATTCATTTTTGGAGTGCATTAGGTAGTGCCAGCAGAACCGAGTGCAATCATCTATAAAAACAATATAATAGCGAAAACCAGAGTGAGATGGAAGAGGAGATTGTCCCCAAACGTCGGTATGTATTAAAGCAAATGGTGTATTTACATGAGTAGCTGCAGGAGAAAAGGCCAGCTTGTGGCTCTTGGCCACTTTACAGGAATTGCAGATAAAATGTAATAGCCTAAGATGGTTTATCGGAAGTAGCTTGGATAGATGGATCATTGAGCGATGGTGCGGATGACCCAGACGAGCGTGCCAGAGGGAGGTGAAGTCGTTGGTAGTATGGAGAGCTTGAATTGAGGCAGGGCGAGGAAGATGGATTGGGTAGATGTCGTCACGGTTGTGTCCATGAAGCAGAACTTTGTTGTCCTGCAGATCCTTGAGAAGAAAGCCGTGAGAATCAAATGATATTGAGTAGTTTATGTCTTGCGTTAATTTAGAGATAGATAAGAGGTTGTGAGAGAGAGAGGGAACATGGAGCAGATTTTGTAGTTTTAGCAATTAATTGGTAAATTTTATGCTGATGTAAATTTGTCCTTCAGTTCATCACAGGGCAGCTATATTCATTTCAAATTGGTTAGTCTCTAAATTTGGACAAGCTGTAAAATCTTGAATTACTCTGATAGAGTACATTTTTGTCACTTAATTTTTTTTTTTTTATATTTCTCTAAGAAAATAAAAATCATATATTTAAAAAATAATAAATCGTTTAAAGCAGGATATGGATTACTTAAGTAGTAATGAGGCTAAACTAATTTAAGGACAAAAAGTATGGAAGTTGTTAGAATTATTTTAAGCAAGCTAGTTCATATCCTACTTCTCATATATTATTTTGCACCTTGTAATGATTTATTTTAGAACTTGTATGCACCAAACTTTCATTGTCATGCCTACGAAGACATACCTACATCCTATGATTCAAAGACATGAACACGAAGACATGGATATAACACGACACGGACACGAGACACATCAATTATTGAAAATATGTGACATAGACATGGGGTTGGACACGACATTATAACTTTTATATTTTAAAAATAGTGTATAAAAATTGAATTAGTATACCATTAAAACTAATTTAGAAATAATAAATTATTTAATTAAAATTTGTACATAAAATGATTAATATTAGGATGTCAAAAGTTGGAGTCGATGTCGTGTATCAAGCATCAAAAGAGGAGACAACAATATTGTCTAGAGTTGGACATCGATGTTATGTAGTATCAGGTGTCGATGTCAAGAGAGCGTCTGTCATCGATGTTGAGAGGGTGTTAGTCATCTATGTTAAGATGAAGTCAGACAAAGATGAGCTGTCAAGTTGTGGATATAAAAATTACTAGCATCCAGTATTAATGTCAAGACAATGTGGGACTTTGATGTTGAGATGGTTTTGAAATGTCAATGTTTTAACAATGTCAAGCGTCGATGTTGAGATGACATCATACATTGTTCTTAAATCAAAGTCGTGACTTGCCAAAGAAAAATTAAAATAAAAATATTTGATGAATGAGGTATTGAGTGTGGACGTTTAATTTGGTATTGTGGATAGGAAATAAGAAATTTAGTTTTTATATTTTAAATAAATAAAAATTTTAAATATAAGAAATTATATAGATTTTTTAAATCATAAAATATTTAAGATGCGTTTTGAACACGCGTGTCTAATTTGTATTTAATATTTTTAATTGGGCACATTTTTTACGTGTCTGATATGTGTCGGAGGCGTGTCGAACACGTGTTGTGTAGAATACATGTCGGACATTGCACGCCTCTTTGAGGAGAAGTGTCGGTGCATCATAGCCTACATCACAAACACATTTCTTAAATTTCAGTACCCAAGCAAATTTGGGGCCTCTAACATTATTGCTAAAAAAAGATAGTGTTTGCGTAGGTGGTGATGAACTAAGAATTGTGCCTTAAGGAACCCATGCAAGTGGTTGTGAACTTTTGGATGTCATGCTTCTCCTAAGTACAAAAACATATGCTACATGCCCATTTCTATTCCAATAGTTTTATCTAATGCCGGGCAAAGCATTCATAAAATATTTTATAGTTCTACTATTTTAATTCCCAGGAGCGCTATCATGCACATTAGATTTACAGCAAATATATGTAGTATGCATCCGTGGAGTGATGGGGCTAGATTTTAGTGTAAAATAAAAGAAAGCCAATCAATGTTCAACAATGATTTTACACTAAATCCCCCTTAAATAGCTAGCTTGAGAGTGAAAATAACTACCATGATTGTGTGGATGAGAATGCAAACAACCATCATTGTGACTAATGTGCCAATTCATAATCCTTCTCATCCTTCCATGCCAGATACAAACAAGTTTAGAGAGGATTGAAGACGAGGATATGACTGCTACTCATTAAGGAAAGATGCAACCGTTTAAAATAGAAGCTGAAGTGAAGATTCATTTTTAAAATGGCATAGTTGATGCATGGATCAATTAGCTAGAGACTTAGTTTAACTTATATGATATAGCACCTATGGTAAGGTTATCTTCGCCAGACTGAAGTTGAGCAATCATATAGAAGATTGGTAGAAGAAGAGGTTGGTAGAAGAAGAGGTATAGCTTGAGGCAACATTGAGGGCAATCTATGTTTGAGTTTATTAAGAGGGTTGTCAATGCCAAAACTTCTGCCACTTTTTGATTGAACAAAACAATGCTTCAACTTTTAGAATTGAAAATCATCAAGAAAATTAATATGGTTTGATGATTAAACAACACAAAACCGCATAACAGTAGGTCTTCTGCGGGGAACAAGTCCTAACTGTTGTTTACAGCAATCCCAAAGGCAGAAAAACACATGGCTTGCAATCCAAATGGAAAAGTATTGAAAAGATAAAGGAGAAGTCATATAGATCATGTGTACTTAATCTAGAGGTACCTTATAGACAGGTATTAGACAGTTGATATTGAATAAATTTCAATATTTCTTTATGGAAAAAAATATCCTTTCCCAGAACTATAGCCTCATACTAATCAATATATGCACATGTCCCTTCTTTACATGGATTGATAACACAATCCCTATCTTGCATAACATTAACATTACAATATAAATAACAAATAATTTAAGATGTTTTTTCCTTAAATCCAACCAGAACTCAATCCCTTTTTCCCCATGTAATGGCGAACAATTTAGTCTACTTGCACATGTATCTTGCCAAAATTACAGCCCCACAACCTAATTACTTAGCCTAACTAGGATGAATCTTTAAGTCTTCTTGGTGCTCTCTTTTTTCATTTTAAAGTTGTTTTTGTTGAAAGTATGAATATTTAAAGCATATTTAGATTGTTTGGATTTTAAAATCATATTAATTTTAACCATATTAAGTTTTTTCTAGGAGATATTTATCCTTTATTCACTAAGATATCTAGGAAAGCTTTAAAGATAATCTTTCCGTGGATGACACCCAACATTACTAGTAGGCTGCCTAGGTAAGCAGATAGGTAGGAATCTAAGTGAGGATGGAGAGTAAGGAATAGAATTAGAGAATAAAAGGGAATCGAAAAAATGCTTTGAAGATTAAAGCTTTTAGATAGAATTTCCACTATCAAAAGAAGGAAAAGATCCCCTTTATTATTCCTCATGACCACTTATTTATAGGGTTGTTGGGGCTACATGAAAGGCATATAAAGAAAAAGTAAAAAGGTATAATTCTACGCAATCCACATATGCAACACTACACTACACTTTAGACACGTGTCATCTCCTAATTGAGTAAAGGGATAGTTGAGGTCGAAGATCAATAGCTGAAAGAGTGAGGTGGCACCGAGTGCGCACTGGGTGAATTTAGAAGAGGATGAGCCCCATGATGTCGGTCGATCCTACTAGCCAGTATAGAACAGGAAGGATCTTGTGACATGATGTTACTAAGTATTGTTAGATAATTGCAATAAATCTTTAGTTATCATGAGGGAATGGGTGAGTGAATTGAGTTAGTTGAGAGGCTAAGTAGTGGTAAGTGCTAATAGGGTGAGTTGGGAACCCCATATAGGCACTTTCTCGTACTTGAGCTTGGAGGGGTGGTCAGTACTTTGAGAGGAATCGAGTGGCAGATGGTGGGATCAAGGCATCTGACGAACGCCAAGCTGCTGACAAACTTTTAAGTCACCCTATGTGGGATGAATGTTTTGGGAATTTCGATGAGTGACACCTATTGATTTGGACTGGCGAGTCCTCTTGTGGGATTCCATTGAAGGACGAGTTCTTTTCTCATGACTTGCTAGATACCTGCTAAATACCTGTGAAGATATATGCGAGTATACACCCATAATTTCTATTCCTCTTATTTGCTCTCTAAGTAATTTAGAAAAATTAATGTACTTCTTGATTAGCATCATTGTTTTCTGTAATCAAGGAATCATTATTTGTTGTTTCTCTTTAGCCTTATCCTAATTATTAATGATAGCCTGTATGAATTTTTTTTTCCCTATTTATTTTTATGTTCATGTTATAAAACCTTTATATAATTTAATTAATTATAATAAAAAAAATGTTATAAAACCTTTATGCTTTTATATATCTAACATTTAAATTTTTTTATTTACTTATATAACCCTTAAATTTATAAATCATATAAAATATATCTCTAATATGAATTTATTTAAAATAATATATATTTTTTATGTATATATTTCTATAGGATTTAAGCATTAAAAGGATGCATAAGTAAATTTAAAAATTTAAAAATTGGTGGATTTTTGGGGGATTTACATACATACCACTTTATATCATGCTATTTACATACCTAACACCTAAAATTTCAATATGTCATGCCTACCACCCATAAACAAATATGGGTGAAGGAATGAAATATTAAAATTTATAGGGTGGTGGGTGGTAGCAATGAAATATAAGACTGACATATTTGATTTTAAAGTTGTCTATAGGTGATTGACATAAAATATTAAAGTTTTAGGTGTTAGATAGATAAATATCCTGATATAAAGTGGTATGTATGTAAATCCCACAAAATTTAAATGTTATACATATGAATACTTAAAAAGAAATTCATGGTATATATGTAAAATTCCCCTTATTGCTATCATAAAATATTGCATTTAATGTTGTATGTTATTTGTATCATCATTCATCAGATTGGCCAGCGAAGGAAAAAGTGATTCTATGAAAGTCACATCGAAGAAGTATGCAGAACT
The DNA here is from genome assembly GCA_019514585.1 of Dendrobium officinale. Taxonomy (NCBI): domain Eukaryota; kingdom Viridiplantae; phylum Streptophyta; class Magnoliopsida; order Asparagales; family Orchidaceae; genus Dendrobium; species Dendrobium officinale. The sequence continues at coordinate 8,267,333 of CM033690.1, forward strand.
TGTTAATCCCTTGAATGCTCCAACAACAGCTCCCACGCCACCATTGGCTTCTGCTAAGAGCAGATGGTTTCCCTGCTTCTGTTGGTGTCCACTTTGTTGCTAAGACAAGGCAAGTGAGTTTCCTAAGCTTTCTCTTATCTTTTTAGAAGAAAAAAAAGTTATATTTAGATATCATGATAAAAAAGGGATTTGCATACGTACCATTTTACTTCATGCTATTTACATATCTAACATTTAAAACTTTAATATTACAAATCTATCTCTCATAGAACAAATATGGGTGCATGGAATGAAATATTAAAGTATATAGGGTGGTATGGATGGTAAGAATGGAATGTAGGAGGAATATATTTGATATTAAAATTTTCTATGAGTGTTTCAAGTGTAATATTAAAATTTTGAGTGTTAGATATGTAAATAGTATGAAATAATGTGGTATGTATGATCATATTGAACTTTAAAACTCGTGTAATACTAACTATTCATCTATTACATTTTACCTGCATTAAGATCATATTGTTTTTTTTTTAAATCATAAAGTTACATATTAATGAAATTATATTTTCTTCCATTTTCGATCTGTTTGCAGATATGCATCTTTCAAATGTCAACAATCCTACGGATTACTGGAGCACATCTGCAAATTAAGTTAAGATGGAGGTGCTTTATAGGAAAATACACAATGAGTTGAATATGACATTTAATCATATTATCTTGTGAAATCCTCTTGCTTTTTTTTTTCTTTTCTTTTAATTTAAGTTTTTTATTAGTGTACATAAGCAGTTCATCTTAGGCTTCGTTTGGGAAAAATTTTTTACTGCTTTCTAAACCAACTTTCTAATACAAAAATTTACGTAGCTCATCTTGATCTATTGGCTAGGAGCTTTGGCTATCAATCAAGAGGCTATGACTTTGAAGCTTGCGTATGTGATGTGTATGAGTTTGTCTTAATTGATTCAAAAGTTATAAAAAAAAAGGTACAAAAATTTATAGAAAGCAGCGAAAAAATAGCGGCTAAAAGATGTTCCAAACAAAGCCTTAAGAGCGTGGATTAGCTGAACTGCTATTTAATTTGCTTTCTTTGAGGCTGGATTGATGGCCTAAATGAATGCAAGAGCATGATGGAGATAATTTGAGTTGACCATAAAGAGAAAGAGGTATTTAGTGTTAACAGAATTTTTGCCCATTTGGGTTTTTAGTGAATTGGAGAATTTTCAAAAGGTAATGTTCACTGGTTTTATAAATTACTATGAAATTAAGATTTTATTTCGGACAATTTTCTTTTTTGCTTTTTAAAGCAGCTTTGTAGTACAAATTTTTTTTTTTTAACTCAAAATTCTTTTACTAGAAAGCAGTAATGAAGTTGTCTCAAACAAAGCCGAAAAGTACTATCTTTGTATATATTTTTTGGTAGTAATTCTCATGAATTGTAAAAGCTAACTAATTAAAAAATAATATATAGTTATTATAATGTTTTAAATTTTGTACAGCCATCAATATGTTTATCTGATGAAGATCAGTCATCATAATTAAAACATTCCTAGTGATCCAAGAAGAAAACAATTTCACATATTCCAACAGAAGTTGTAAGCTAGAGTCATTTAAGAGAGGGTTTCACAATGAAATTGAATATATATGAAAATTAAAATATATCATAATAAAGAAAATGGAAAAATAAATACTTTATATTAAAATATATTTTAAAATTAAAAAATATATTTAATATTTTTATAAAAATATAAATAGCATCTAATTTGAAGTATTTATCTTCAACATTATAATATTTTATTTTCTTATCCTCGAAGTGGTGGAATCAAGATTCAAACAGATGGGTGGTGAAATTAAAAAAAAAAAAACTTATCAACTAAATTAAAATTTGAAGTTTGGATTTTTGAATTAACATAATTAGATTAAATATGTTTAAATAAAAAAATATAAATTAGAGCAACCTACAAAAAAAACTTTTAAATAATTATTATTGTTATACATCTTTCTCCATTACATCTATATCATCAACCTTTGAATGTACTTCAAATTTTATGCAATATCCTTCTCATTATGTATTATTAATGAATTTTCAACAATAAAATCTTTTATATTATTTCATAAATTTTTTTCTCAACTATCTTCATTATTAAGTTCATTTTTTGCTACTTTGCCAACATTTGATATGAATTTAAGATATCCTATGACTTTCCTTGTAATGCTTTTAAATATCATCAATAATTTCTAAAATATCTATAATAAGATGCATAGAAAAAATAAAGTCAAATGTGATCATTATATCATATGCCCATCAACTTCACTTATTTTACTTGATGGGTGTTCTTAATGTAATGCCTAACAAAGATTATTTGTAATTTATTTCCTTATATGCTTTATAAAAGAGCATTTTAAAGTTTAGGAGTGGCAAAAGTTTTAATGTAATACATAATACTAAGAAAAGTTAGTCTCCCTATAGTTCACCATTACAAAAAAAAAACATACATACATATCACCATTGCAATAGTTTGGAAGACTTGGATTGTAACCAGAGTCGTAAGGATGATCAATAGCTAAGTAAGAGAGACTTTGGGGTAGATTAAGATTGTTTTATGAAAGTCTTTATTCTCATATGTATTAAACTCTACTTTTCATATACACTATAGGTAGAAGTGTTGAAAAGTTATGGAACCTCAAGACCAAGAGGGAGCAACTGACTTGTAGAATTCAAATAAGCTTGCAACTGTATGAAGCACAATAGAGGCAATGTCATTAGATTTAATGATGCAATTTTTAGTTTAGTAACACACTTTCATGGAGAAGCTCAGGGTAGCATGTCCGCTTCAAAGGTGGAAGATTTAGATAGACATCTACATTTATTCCAAATATTGAATCACCCTAGTTTTTAGGGTGCAGTAGAACCTCAAGAAGCTAAGGATTGGTTGATGAGGTTGGAGAAATCTTTTCATAGTATGTAGTGCTTAGAGAATTAAAATGTGACATTAGTTGAATTCTTGTTAGATGGTGAAGCTGAGCACTGGTGGTTGGGCCAATAAAGAGAGAAGTATTAGTGGAAGCTAAATGTAGAGATTTTAGGGGTCACATTATCTGACACTATAACTTGTAGGCGGACTTTCCAATTCTTTCAATAACTTCAAAGGGTCCAATATATCTTGGACTCAACTTTCCTTCTTTGCCAAATTTTTTTATGCATTTTATAGGCCTGATTTTGCATATGCAAAGTCTCCTACTTAGAACTCAACAGCCCACTGCTTAGCATCAAAGTACTATTTATATTTGTCATGAATAGCTTTTAGTCTATATTTGATCAGATTAATCTTTCTAGTAGCATCATCAATCGAAGTTAACCCAATCAAATTCCTCTCACCCACCTCTACCCAAGTCAGAGGGATTCCATGTTTTCTACCATACAAAGTTTCATAAGGGGTCATACTTATGCTTGACTAAAAGCTATTATTGTAAGCAAATTCAATCAAAGGAATATGATATTTCCAATTGCCACAAAAATTCATAACACAAAATGTCATAAGACCTTTCACTTCCTGAATAACCCTTTCATATTGTCCACCAGTCTACAGATGAAAAGCCAAACTAAAATATATTTTTTTGCCCATACATTATTGAATACCCTTCAATAATCGAGAAGTAAATATTTCATCTCTATTAGAAACGATCACATTAGGTATCTCATATAATCAGATGATCTCGCGTACATATACTTAGGCCAATATATCAACTAAATCAGATTGTCACATTATAATAAAATAAGTAAACTTTGTCAGACGATCTACTATAACCCAAATGGCATCATATCTTTATGTTGAAATGAGAAAGCCAATAACAAAACCCATCATTACCTCTTCCCACTTCTATTCTAAAATAGACAATATATGTAGAAAACCTCTCAATCACAGATGTTCTACTTTCACTAGCTGATAGGCTTCACATTTGAAAATAAAGTTTCTTATCTTTTTTAAATCTATTTCAGATCATTATATATTTTATCACTTTATGGATAAATAATATAACCTAAATAATGCGTCTTTTACAAAATAATCAACTTTAGATATCCAAAACTCAAAAACTACAATCTATTCTTATTAAATATAACTCTAGAATTAGATATTCATTGTAAAAATTGCTTACCATATTTAATTTGATCAATCAACTTTTAATATTCTACATATAATTTTTTGGTTTCCTTAATATTTTCTTGCAAAGACAATTGAAAGATCATATGAACCATAATACAATAATCTAGATTAATAGGAGAAATCACCTCCAATTGAAGTTTCTCCATATCACGTATCAAAGATTCAACAAAAGTTAGCTTAGTGCATGATAATCCAAAATATTTCTTGCTCATAGCATCTACTACCATTAACCATATAAGACTGATACAAAATAGTTAGATTATAATATTTATTCAACTCAAGCCATCTTCTTTGCCTCAGATTTAAATCCTTTTGAGTGAATATATACTTCATATTCTAATGAACAATAAAGATCTCACACATGACACCATACAAATAGTGTCTCCAGATCTTCAAAGCAAAGATGACAACACCAAGTTCCAAATCATGTGTCAGATAGTTCCTTCCATGTGGCTTTAATTATTTGAAAGCATATGTCATAACTTTCATGTGCTATATCAAAACACATTTTAGTCCTTTCAACCAAGCATCACTAAATACATAAAATCTTTATGTGTCACACCCAATTTTAAACCCCTCTTACATGCAAACTAGAGTATAATAGAGAAGGAGAATCTTAACAAACCTTTCTCTTACTTACCCCCATTATGAATCACTGATATTAAATTTAGATATGTAAAAAGTAGTCTATTCAAACTATCATAACACAACTAATCATAACACATCAAGATTTTCATACTATGAAGCATATATAATATACCTCAAATAAAATACACATCTTAATTGAAATAGAGCTTTACTAAAACTACTTAGAAATTTATTTACATAATAAGAAGTTTTTGTACAACTTCCTCTTTAACTTCTATGCACCCCCAAAAAAGTATATACACGAAAAAGAACAGTCACCCTTTTTTGCCTATTACCCTACTGGCTCATTCCCCTTTTCTGTAGTACAACCACTGCTAATGAGCTAGAGCTCAATGAAATATACAAGCAATGTATAGTAAATAATAATAATATTGTTGATAATAATATTATTAACAATTAATTTTAAACACATTAGAATTCTATAATGATTATAAGAAACACATAACATTACTTTTTATCTTGTTAAATATTTTACATCTTCAGATAAGTCATATGATAGCTATAAGTTTTTGCACCCTTTATGCTTTCCAATTCAAGGTTGTGTTCAGATATTCAACTTTTAGAATTGAAGTTGCTCTTTCATTCAAGATTGGGTCCAAATTCCCAACTTTTAAAAGTAAGAGTTTAGGCTTATCTCATAAGGTCTTTCACCTTTACTTATGTGGGCTTATCCCCTATATATGACTTAAATCAGCTTTCCAATTACATTAAATCTTAAACAATCATAAAAAGTTCTATTGTAATAACTAATTAATGATTCAAAAATTAAATGAATAAATAGAAATTAGAATGCTAGCATAAACATAACAGTTATGAATTTACAAATATAGAAAATCTTTACTATTTTTTATGCATTGTTTGGGTATCTCACCTCAACTATAATTCATTCTTCTAAGTCATATTTTTTTCTCCTTTTATACATCACCTCAATTGTACTTTTCTTCATTCAACCCACAATCTTTCCCTTTTCTCCTTCCTAATCTCCCTCTTTTTCTTCTTTCTTCCTTTCCTACTAAATTCAGCACACTACGCATTCAAAAATTCATTTTCAATAATAATATATATTAATTTCAGCAACTATAACAATAATTTTCATTATTCTCTTTACTATTTTTGCACTTACCTTATAAATCAACCACACGCAATAGTCCAAAAGCAAACACAGCAGTCCAACATCAACATACATTATTCCTTTACCTATTTCTCCTTCAATCAACGTTTAAAATTGCGTATTCGAGTATTGAGGTGTTTTTTGTTTGTGAGGCGAGGTGTAAGCCTTAAGGCGTTTTGAGGCGTAAGCCTAAAAATAAAAAAATTGCATAAACATAAAATAATAAATTTTTTATATAGTAATGAGTAAATAATATATAAAATATAAAAATGCTACTTACCACATCTCGGAGAATAAATAAGGGAGACATATCACATAAGAACTCACTAGTCAGTAGTCATCAACACTGTCATCACTCGTCAGTCATCACTCATCACTAAGGGGGTCTTCATTTGAATCATCATTATGATGAACTGCTCTCTCCTCTTCCCTAAATATTTTTTAACAATATCATAATGAATAATAGTGTAATACATTAATAAAAGTTTAAGAAAAGAAAACTATATCATTTATATATCTTTTTTGATTTGTTCTTGAGTTGTGGTGGATGTTGATACTTTAAGACCATCAAAGAAATCAACATTTAAATCTTCATCTTGTAATACAGATGGCATCACTTCAATTTCATCATCTACAAACCACTCATCATCAGATGCCACATCATCGCAAAGCAAAGGATTTTCATCATCCATTAATCATTTTTTCTTCAAATTTCTATCTTTGAGTCTCCTATTGTACATAATATACACCAATGAGTTCATCCTCTATTTCGATAAGCAATTTCTCCTCTTTGTATGTACTTGGTTGTAGGTACTCCAATTTTTTTCACAGCCATATGAAGAGCATGTCAAGCCCAAAACTTTCACAGCAAAACACTGTAATTCTGAAGTCTCATCACCAAATTGAATCCACCACTCAACTGGAGATCATTTGGCAATTGTATCTTTTGTTTGTTATCCAAAAAAACCTTCTTTTGTTCCTAACAGGTACCAATTGCAAGTCAGCATTTGATCTTTCAGTTGCATCACTTATTAGATGATCCATGCAATGATATAATCCCAACTTTATTTCAGGATTTGTAGACTTGTTTTCTGCATACTGATACTGAGGAATTAGATAGTAGCTAGCAGCATGTAAGTATCGGTGAAGCTATAGTTCCCACCTATCATCAATAATATTCCAAATTTACCTAAAGCTTCCCTCACTACCTCCTATGTTGGAGGCAATCTTCTATTTGGCTTCATCCATGCATTGTAGATGAAACCCATTGTAGGCTTCTGCTCAGCATCCACCATCCTTAAAACATGAACTAAATGTTTAATAGTTGTAATGGCATATAAGACACTTTGCCAAAATCTATCATTTAAAACAATCTTTCTAATTTCTTTTCCCTCAACCTTCTTCGCCCAAGCACAACTCAACCACTATGTAGATGTGAACATGCCTCTAAAGGTTGCCTAGCATCCAGCATGCTCTCTAAGGTCAAGTAAGTGGTGTCAAATCTTGTTGCGGCTGGCCTTAGAATTTCTTTCTTCGAAAATTTTCTCATAAGAGCTAGCACCCTAAGAGTGGTTGTAAATAAACTTGGTTATTTTTTTGACTTTAGTGAGTGCATTTTTATGTTGAGGTAACTCCCCAAGCTTCTCAAGAATCAGATATATGTAATGTGCAGCATATGTAGTCCAGTATAAATGTTTCCTCTCCTCCATAAGTTTATTACCTACAGCCTTATAAGAACTTGCATTATCTAACACAATTTGTACAACCAAATATTCTCCAACCTCATCAATAATGCTATCTAATAATCCAAATATGAACTCAACATCTTTGACCTGGTCAGATGCTTCAATTGACCTTAAAAACATAGTACCATAAGGATTATTAATAAGGATGTTGATCAGATTTCTATGATTTATATCAGACCACCATCTAACATAATTGTTACTTCTATTTGGGCCCAAGTCTTCTTAATTTCTTTAATATTTTTATCAGTGCTTTCCAACTCCTCCTTCAAAATCCATGTTCTTAAATCATACATGGTTGGAGGTTTGAACCCTCTCCCAAATGCTCCAACTGAACGAATCATGTTGTAATAAGTAAGTGATGTTGCAACATTAAATGGAATTGCATTTTCGTAGAAGAATCTGTCTATATCCTTACACACTCTTCTCCACACCTCCCTTGCATTTTCTGGAGCCATCTTCTGTGTAATAGAAGGCATATCCTCTGATGTGTCAATCATATAATGATCCATCGGCCCTCTGGCACCTCTAGATGAAATGGGCTTCATAAAAGAAGATGAATCCCTAATGCTGTGCTCACTCCAGTAGTAAGATCCAACATCAACTCTATCCTCAAATTACTTCTGTGCAAGATGTTTTGATGTGGTAGAATTATTCATGTATGACTTTATCTCATCCCTTACAGCATCAGGAACTTTAGAGCATGGAGCAACATTCTTGTGAGAACCTGAAAGATGTTCCTTTATCCTAGTCACACCACCTTTCACAACTTTATCACAGTAATTGCATTTCAGATAGATATATGTTTTATCACTGCCTCCTACATCCACCTGAGTGCTATATTTTCATGCTGGATCTTTTTTATGACCTGATGCAGCTTTATCCTTATTTCTGACCATTCTAATTAAGCAAAAATAAGAAGTGAACGAGTTCTTACTAATCTTTTCTATGACCCGATGCAGGTCGGAGGAGACAGCAGCCTCAGATAGAAGCGGTCGCCGGTCGGACGGAGAAGATAGCAACCCAACTCGCAGTAGAAGAAACATCAAGGCGAAGAGAGTAGCTCTAATTTAGGGTTTAGTAAGCGTACTGGATGTGTTCAATATTATATAATGTCGAGCCATCGATAAATTTTCTAGATGTGTTCGGTTTTATGTTGTGCGTATTTTATGTGTATATACTGCGTATGTAATGCATATTTAAGGCGTATATACTACGTATGTACGACGTATTATATGCGTATTCCATGCGTATTTTGTAAAAATTCTTCTAAAGTATTTATAAATTAGTAGTTGGAGCAGCTGTAACTTAATGTATGATTTTGTATTAATATTTAATAAAATATATGATTTTCTAGTTATAGTATGAGTACTGGATGTGTCTAATATTATATTGTGCGTAATCTATGCGTACTCTGTGCGTAATATATAGACATACAATGCGCACACCATGCGTACTCTGTGCGTAATATATGCGTATTTTATGTAGGGTTTAATATGCGTGCTGGATGTGTTTGATATTATATAATGTCGAGCCGTCGATAAAGCAGAACACTGCGTATCATTCCATTCATTACTGTGATACTTATCCTCCTCCCATGTTCCTGATGCCAATAACTTGTAAACATAAATATCTCTCTCCTGACCAAGTTTATATACATGGGAGGAGGATAAGTATCACAGTAATGAATGGAAGGTTTGGTTGTCAAAGATGATTTATATTAGATAATACATCAATCATAAATCATGTAGCAGCTGTAACCTATATACATTTTATTAAAAAAATTTAAACCAAAATAATTACAAGAGAAGCTTTCTTTGTACACATGATTTTCAATCAGAAATAATGCAGGCTTAATAGAATATAAGATTTTTTACTTAAGAGTTAAGAGTGAAGTCTATGGCTTCTGATAGATTGTGATTCATTTGAGACTTAAGATTCATTTGAGGGTAAAGATTACCTCAAAAGAATAAAAATCTAACAGCAACCTTATATTAAGCTCCGAAGTAAAAAAATCAAACCTTCTATCAAGCATGCATTACTTCTGTTTGAAAAAATCATGTATTACCATGAGGTTAGCATTCCTACATTATATAGTGGAAATTTTAATGTTAAACAATAGTAAGCAATAAATTATAAATAATGGCTCATAAAAATTCAACCAATCCTCCCAACCATATCTTCCACCCGTCAGTCCATAGCTAACAAAAATTATTATTCATGTAACGGCCCCTCAGTCCATACTAAATATAAGTAACCTAAAATATTTAATAGAATGTGTGCGTGTTTTATGCGTACTCTATACGTCTTATGTGCGTAATATGTGCGTGTAGTCTATATATTTAATGCGTTCGTTATACGTAATATTTAAAACATTTAAAAAATATTTTTAAAATTATTTCTTTATTTAAAATAAATAAGAAATTCAAACACTAATCTTTAAATACAAATGTGAAACATAAAATTTTTCAAATATCATATTCATTATTTCTCTTCCTTAAATATAATCCACCAAGAGACATAAATTCTTTGTACTTGTTCAAATATCATATTCAAGACTAAAAAATGAAATCATAAATCACATTGCGTCTAATTTGTAATAACAAGTTTAAGTTCAACGTGCTAAACATATTCCTCATCATTTTAATGTAAGTAACTTAAAAATAAAGATAGATATTAATTAAAATATTTAATATAATTTGATAAATAAAATTTACTACATAATGTGTGCGTGTACTATGCGTACTATGTGTGTCTTTTGTGCGTACTATGTGCGTTCTATATGCATATTTTGTACGTGCGTCATGTGTATTCTTAAAAGCATTTAATCTAATTTGATAAATAAAATTTACTGCGTAATGTATGCGTGTATGATGCGTACTATATGCGTCTTTTATGCGTGCGTTATGCGTATTATTTAAAAACGTTTCAAAACCATTTATAAAATTATTTTTTTCCATTAAAACAAATAAAAAATTTAAACACTAATCTTTAAACGTAAATGTCAATCACAAAATCTTCCAAACATCATATTATGCGTATTCTATGCCTATTATCTTACGATATGCGTACAGTATGCCTACACAATACGTACATTATGCGTAATTTATGTGTATTATCATTTAATAAGTTATTTTTTAATCAAATCAATGTAAATAATATTTATACACATAATTAAAAAATATATTATTAAAAAATAAATATTTATGTACATAATGATAATAAACATTTATACACATAAACTATTTAAACATTTATACACAGAAATATTTATACATAGAAACATTTATACATAGAATGATAAATATTTATACATAATGAAAAACTGTCATTTTTTCAATATTTTACAAAATATTTCATATGCAAATTCTATCCTATACTTTGGCATATCTTGCCAATTTGTACTATCAGTCCAATCAATGTTGCCTTCAAGACTTACTCTTTCCATATATTTACAGACATACATTCCGCAATCTATAGAGTTCTCCTATTTTGGTGCACCTTTTATGGTAGAAAGCTTTCATTTTTTGATATCACTATTAAAAGCTCCTTTCATGTTAGAGTACAGAGCTTTAAGCTTAAAATACGTAGAGAAAGGATTAGTTATGTAAATTTTTTAAAAATTGGAGAGTTCATGTTCATCTAACACTTACGATTTTTGGAACAACAAGCTTATGCTCTTTGATGCAGAGTGGCAACAAGTCATAAAATTTCCACTTTTATTCTTTCAGCAAACCAATCAGTAGGGTAATGTGCGAGGATTCAATAATTGGCTGTAATAAAATATTGTTTGAAGAAACAGAAAGCTCGGTTATATGGTCAATTTGTAATTTGGACAATTTATCACTTCCTTTGTTATTCTGCAAGTGCAAGTAATAAATATAAGTATATAACTATGTAAGAATTAAGAAATTGATACTAAGTTATTAATCTAATAGTTAAATTGATTAATTCAATACTAAGTTACTAACCCAATAGACTGGATAGATGTATAGAAATTTATGATACTTGTCAGGCATAAGGTTACACTTCTCATCTAACAAAAGGGTAAAAAGATCTACATGTTCATTGCATAAATAATTGTAGCTTAATAACTCGTTAATTTCAGCTCTGGAAATAAGAATGTTACTAACAAACAAGATACTATCGTTCGTGCAAAAAAAATATTAAATACGTATTTCATAAGCATACAATACGCATATCATAAGCATACCATACACACATAATACGCATAACATAAGCATATCATACGCATACAATACACGTATAATAAATACGCGTATAATAAGCATATCATAAGTGTTGAGTCTAGTAATTAGGATGTTAAGCCTAAGTTAATGTCCCAAAGCTACCAAGAGGGGGGGTGAATTGGTAGTTTAAAAATTTTAAGCCCTCTTTTAAAAATATGTTGAACCGAAATAAAATTGTTTCTTTTAAGTTTTGTAGAAAATATTTTTCAACCACAGATTTTTTAAAACAAAAAAATTAAATGCGAAAATGTAAAAACAGTAAAGTAAATGACACCAAATTTATAGTGGTTCGGTCTAAAACCAGGCCTACATCCACTCCCTAGAGGCACCCTCTGAGTATTGCACTAATACCAATAGTGACTCTCCTTTTGCACCCACAGCAAGGCGGAGAAGCCTTTACAACACACTCTTTTCACCACTACCCAGTGCGGCAGAGAACCGTCGTCCTTTTACACAATCCTAGTGTTGGCAGAGAACAGTCCGTCCTTTCACACTCTCCTAGTGTGGGCAGAGAACCCTTCGGCTATTCACACTCTCCAAGTGCAGGAAGCGAACCTTTTGGCTATTCACACTCTCCAAGTGTAGGCAGCGAACCCTTCGACTATTTACACTCTTCAAGTGTTGGCAGAGAACCGGATCTCCTTGATAGATCTTCTCACAAGAATCTAGAAGGAAGAAGGAAAAGAGTGAAGTAATCCCAATTCACAAGTAGAGATTCTTACCTTTGAACTCCAAGTGAAGCCTTCACGCTCCAGTGGTAGGAATCCTCCCTTGAATGCACTCTTCCACTCTCTCCTTGGCTATTCTCCCAAGAGGCACGAAGATCAAATGACAAAAAGATTGGGTGGCAATATAATTTGGACTATATATACAAAAGATAAGAAAAACCGTCCAAAAACTGCAAGTTTTCAATTATGTACGCAGTGGATCGTCCTGTACGATCGTGGATCGTCCTGGATGATTTTACTTAAATGATTTGAAACGACCCTATTTGTATATGTGTACGAAATGTCTTCGTACAGATGATCGTCCCGTACGAACAATATTCGTCCGGTACGAACGGTTATTACAAGGCCGGTTCTAGAAACTGCTGAAAACCGTTCAAAGTCGGTTAATCGTCTGGACGAAAATTTTACAGAGGACCAATCGTCATGTACTATAATTAATTTTGTCTGGACAAAAATTTTACAGAGACCAGATCATCCTGGAAGATAATTAATTTCTTCTGGACGAAAATTTTACAGAGGACCAATCGTCATGTACGATAATTAATTTCGTCTGGACGAAAATTTTACAGAGACCAGATCGTCCTGGACGATTATTAATTTCGTCCTGGATGAATAGGACTTAGAAAAATTTCTCAAGCCAGTTCTTATTCGTTCTATATGCTCAATAGGAGATAACTGTCTGATCGTCCCGTACGATCAGTATAAATTATATATGATCTCTGTATGTGTATGTGTATATTTTTATTCACTCAAATTACAATCACTCCCTTTCAATTTTGATTCAAAGAAAAGTACAAGCTTCAAATTTACAAAGTATTTCATGCTGAAATTGATTTGAAGTCTTCGCAGTCTGGAGTTTGATTTTCCTAAAATGTTAGTACACACAAGAGCAAATACAAATCTTCTAAAATTATTAGGAGATAACTACATATTTGAATAATAATGTTTTGAATCATCAAAACTACATAAGTTGCAAAAATGTAAAGCGTGCAAATAGCAACTAACTTAACAATAAGCATATAATACAATAAGCATAAAATACGCATAACATACACGTATCATAAGCATACCATACGCATAAGTAACGCATATCATATGCATAACTCACGCATACCATATGCATAAAAATATTCAAACATAAAATAAGTTGTAATTTTTTTACCTTCAATTGTACTTCTTCAGACATTCATGAATAAAATTTCTCTTCTCAAAACTCAAACTTAGAAAATATTTGTAATTTTCTATTTCAGCTGCATAAACATGAATTATAGGATTTATATGAATGTCATCTACTGGGATTGGTTTATTTGGATTTGTATATATAATAAGTTACATTTCTGTTGGGATTGACTCATTTTGTGGGATTGGCTCATTTCTGGATGGGATTGGCTCATTTTGGGGGATTGATTCATTGGGGCTGTGGGGAGGGATATCTGATTTATATTTTTTATTGGAAGATGAAGAGTAGCTAACAGATCTTTTATGAGAAAGTATTTTTCTCTAATCAATGTAATTATTAAGCTTGACCTCAATAACTTCAACTTTTTCAGTCAGGTCTTCAAACTTTCTGCTCAGCCTATCTTCAAATTCAAGAAAAAAATTTGTGCATGTTTCTTGACAGGATTTGATTATTCTTTCTTATAGAGATTCAAGTGCTTCAGCAGAAAAACTTAAGTGTGGTTGCTGAGGAGATTTGTGGGGCTCTTGCTTAGGAGATTGGTGGGGATCTTGCTGAGGAGGTGGGATATGATAGGGAGATTGGGGGGTTGTTTTGATGGGTGGATATTTCATGAGGGGAATCAGGAGATGGAGGGCTGTCTGATGGATATTTCTTGACATTAACCATATCCATTTCAGTTTGGGAAACTACTTGGAGGACATTATAAATCTGACTTTTCCTTATATTAGCAAATAAGTTAGTGACCACCTCTATCGTATATACAATATCATCGACCCATCATAGAAAATGGGACCTTTTGTCAGCATACATAGGAACATGAAAAGAAGTATGCTCCATGAACCAAATCTGCATAAGATGAAAGAAAATTTTAGCACTCATATTGAGCCAATAAAATTTTGAATGAATTTAGCAGTTAGCACTTAGCACTCACAATTAGCAGAGGTACAAAATTGTGTATGTAACCTGCTGGCTTCTTATTTGAAATCTTGGAGGATGCCTTATAAAACTCTCAAACTAAAAATTCCCTAATTGAACTAGCCTAGTTTATTGACAAAAAATCATCTGGATTATTTTTTATTCTTTGAAGCAACCGAGAGGTTTTGAAGTTATTAAGTTGAAAAAGTAAATTTGAACATAAATGCATAATAAATGTTCTTAACATAGTCTCGGGAGGGGGGGGGGGGGGGGGGGGGTTGTTGCTTGTTCAACTCTAACATGTCTGCCTTAATTTTCGATGATGTAACTAAAGTATGTGCTAAGAAAAGCCATGATATTTTTTCTCCTTTATTTGGCAGACCAGTAAGTAGGGCAACTTCATAAGCAGTGAAAGGAATGGAGTCACCTTGTAGAACAAAGCATTGTTTTGAAATGTTCCATCACCTTGTAGAACAAAGCATTATTTTGAAATGTTCCATCTTGATATCAGCTCATAAATAAGAGGGACATTTTACTCAAACCCAAGAAATTACAAAAACTGTATGATCTTCAACCGTTTCAATGTGTCCACGACTTCATGAGAAATTTGCTGAGCAAAGTTATCACAGATTGATAGAAAAGTTAAAACATAGCATCGATAGGTAATTGGACGAACATATATCTGAAAATTTTAAAAAATAAAAACATATATAATAAGTAAATAAGATACGCACAAAAAATTCACAACATAAGCATAAAATACGCACAACACAATCAACGATCACGCACAACATACGCATAGAGTACTCACAACATACGCACAAGAACGCATATTTTTAAAAAATATGGAAGCAAATTATACGCACGCATAAAGTACGCACGCAATATATACGCATAGTATACGCATAACATATGCATATAATACGTACAACATACGTGTAGAGTACGCACAATATATGCATAGAGTACTCGGTGCTCAAATTTAGTTTGGATTTATGTTTCAAATTTCAACAAAAATTTATAAACCCTAAATACAGAGAAAACCCGATGAAATTAAAGTATCAAACAAACATTTAAAAAGTTTTGAGAAGCACCACATACGCATAGCGTAAGCATAAAAAATGAAGAACTTCAAAGCCTTGAACACCTACGCATAGCATAACCATAAAATACGCAGAACTGAACAGAAATCATGACAGCAAATTACCTTTTTCATGGTGGGTGACGAGATCTGAGAAGGAATTGAGGAAATGCTTGGAATTGCTCCGGATTGAATGCTTGAAAGTTGGAACATTTGCTGGAACTTAAAAATCATAACGCAGCGTCTAACATTCGACCTTTACCAGTTTTTAAATGTTGATGCCACGTCGACATCTCACTAGGCGCAATTAGGGGTCGGAACGAAAAAAAAATTAGGTTAATTTTATTAGAGGCGTCGCCTCAAAATCTTAACTTATTGCATAGGCTTTGAGGCTTAAAGGGATGACATTGCGGTAAGGCGCGCCTTTTATTGCGCAATTTTAAACCATGCCTTTAATGATTCTTGAATTCAGTATTTAGCAACAAAAATTTTACTTAGAATTTACAAACAACAATTCATTTTTTCCAAACCACAATTCCATCCACTAACTACCACATCTATCTAATTTTTCTTACATTATTTTGTTGAAATTTCCTCCCCACTGTTGCCTGCCTTAACACCGCCCAGCTGCCCTGCTTCCCTTCAGCTCTCGGCATGCTTCAGACATAGGGCCAGGGAATCAATTTGTGAAGGAGTGAAGAAGAGAGGGTTTAAGTCATTTCATTAGTTAAGCTAGGCATTCCACTACAATTAAAGAATACTTTTATTTCCACTAAATCTCTCTCAACTTCAGGATTCTGACTACGGGTGTAAACGAGTCGAGTCGCGTAGAGTCAAGCTTTGGCTCTATCGAGCTTAGCTCGTCAATCAAAAAGCAAGCTCAAGCTCGAACTAGAGCTTGTCCAACTATATACAAGCTCGAACCGGCTCGCGAGCCTGCTCTTGATATTAATTATTTTAAATATTTAAATTTTTATTAAATATTTTAAATATATATTATTAATTTTAAACATTAAATATTAATTTATTTTATATCATTAAATATTTTAAACATTTATTATTACTATTTTAAATATTTATATTTAATAAATAATATAATTTTTTTTAGAAAAATACTAATAAATATTCGAGCCGGCTCGCGATCTCACGAGTCGAGCCTAATCATGCTCGAGCTAGATCTCGTTAAGAAAATGAGCTCGAGCTCGACTCGTGAGCTTGATAAGCTCGGCTTGAGAGCCCATAAAGATGTCGAGCTTGAGTTGACTTGGCTCACTTACACCCCTAATTCCCACTCACATTCATCTTCCAATGCATTTGACTTTTAGTGGAAAGTCTAGTGAGCCAGTCGAAAGGCTAGTGAATTAATGACCAGCTAGAATCAAATAAAAATTATAAATTGATTTCTTAATGAGCATTTTATACATACCTTTATTTGAACATTTTGAGGGTATTACATTTTGTACTAGATGAAAGTGTTGAAATTGGAGCATAAGTCATACAGTCCTTTAGCTTTTAAAAGATAGACTCACACTTAGATGTCTAAATAAAGCTACTCACTTTTAAGTCAATCTCGTCAGACATGCACAAATTTGAAAGAATCCTTTCATAAACTTCATGATATAATCGGACATGCCTAAGAAACTACGTACCTCAGATATAGTAGTAGGCCTCAACCAATTAGTAACTGTCTGAATCTTTTGGGGATCCATAGAAATACTTACACTGTTCATTATATATCCAAAAAAAGAAATACTCTTCATCCAAAATTCATATTTAAAGAATTTTGTATATAATATATGCACCCTAAAGTCTCCAAAATGATCTTCAGATGCATAGCTTCATCCTCTTCAAAAGTAGAATAAATTAAAATATCATTTATAAAGATCATAACAATTTGATCCAGAAAAACTACTAATGCTTTAATCACCCCAAAAGGCATGAATAAGAACTCATAGTGGTAGTATCGAGTGCTTAAAGAGCCTTTAGAGTTTATAGGAATCAAACCTCTATCCTCAATGTGTAAGATTGGGGGCTTTTCTTAAGATGTTCGAAGAAATATGATGTGGAAACCTCCTGAACATAATGGTATTGTGCATTATTCCCAACAATCTTATTCGGAAAGTAGTCTTCATCACATTTGCCTCTATCACCTTTTTCTAATAATAACTAGATCACAAATCAATCTTGGAAAAAAATAGAAGATCCAGCAAGCTGATCAAATAAATCATCGATCCTTAATAAATGATACTTCCTCTTCATAATAACTTTGCTCAATTCTTTGTAATCAATGCACATATGCATCGTACCATTCTTCTTCTTCACAAATAGAATAGGTTCTCCCCATAGAGACACACTAGGATAGACAAATCTTCTTTCCACTAACTCTTGAAGTTCTACTTTTCACTCTCGAAGCACCTTAGGTGTTATCTTATATAGAGACTTAGGTATTAGAGCTTTACTTAAAAATACATTAATATAGAACTTTGTGTCTCTTTTTGGAGGTAGACTCACTAACTCCTTAAAAAAAAATATTTGAAAACTCTTGCATTATCAAGACATCATAAGGAATTCCAAAACCTACAAAGTTCCATAGCTGATGCCAAAAATATTATACATTCTTTCTTCAATAGTTTATCTACTTTCACATTAGAGATTAGGCATGACAAAATGCCTCTAACGCCTTGGAAAAGATAGTTCTTAATACCTAAAAATAAGGTGACTCGCTTCTTCAAATAATTGATTTGAACCTCATATCGACTCAACCAATCCATACCCAAAATGACATCAAAATAAAAAATGGGTAACAAAATTAAACTAGAACTTCACTTCCTATCAGATATCTCTAAGTACAAAAGCATACTCTACTGGCTATCATACCCTCTCTAATCAATAAAGTAATAATCAAAGTAAAAGGCACTAATACTAAAGGTAACTGTAGTAAATCAAAGTAACGCTCAGAAATAATTGAATAACTAGCTCCAAAATCAAATTAAATATAAAAATGCTGATAAAAAATGTATGTTGTACCTATAAAATTAATTGTGACATCTCATGCCTCCTATTGAGTCAAACTATAGACAAGTTCCTGAACTGGAGCAATAGAATCACTAGGCTCTTTCTAACCTGAGAATGGTCTTCCTTCTATAAAATTTGCTACATAACCATAACCACTAACTCTACCGGATTATCTCTCAAAAAATGTGTAAAGTGGAACAATCATTAGTCTCCATGTAGATCTTACTAAACTCTCAGATCATGGTTCAAAACTTTTGTCAAGTCTTACATGTGGACACTTAACCTGTGCACACCAAAAATACTATCCTAACATCGTGTATAACTAACCAAAGTGTCATCTACCATAACTCTGGCACACAGGTGCCCCACTAAAAAAACTCCCATAACTAATAACACTACCTATGCCAAGAACTGATACATATAGTCTACCTCTCATGGACTATCTAGGTTCAAATATGCTCTTCTTCTTAAGAAAATCTACTAGTAGAAGTGTCTTTGCCAAATTGGTTCATGCTAGCAGTTTACCATTATTGAGTAGTTATCAAGTTATTCTCAATTAGACAAGCTCGCTTTACCAACTCATAAAAATTATATATATTGAATAGGACCAATGGCTGCCTCAAACTATCTCATAGTCCCCTTAGAAACTTGTTACACTTCTTCTTTGGAGTGCTAACTACCTACATAGCATATCTGACTAAAGTACAAAACTCTACCTCATACTGCATAACAATTTTGATTGCCTGAACTAACCTCAGAACAGTCTCTTGCATCTACTGATGTGTAGAAACTGGTATGAGATAGGCTCAAAATACATCAGAAATTTTCTCCTACCTAATTAAGATATTCAATCTCCCCTTAAATTTCTTCTCCTATTGACCCATCTATCAGTGATTTGCCTTTCCATCTAATAGAGAAATTTCCAATGGTACATTTCTCTTAGTAGGACACTACATACTATCAAAAGTCTTCTCTAACCTCCTTAACCAGTCATCTATTTCTCTGGTCTCAACAATGCCCTCAAATCTCAATGGTTTTAATCTTATAAACATTTATAGATGTCGATCTATATCATTAGATCAAATAGTAGGAACTCTACTCTATGTCTTACCCATCAACTAGGCTACTAAACTAGCAAACTATGAAATAATATAAGAATTGATAATAAAAGCAGTATTATATACAGGTGTTGTCTACTTGACACTTTATTTTCCTGTCATATCTGGGTCTAGTAGATCCATAATCACATAGAATACTCAACTAGACATATATGCATATAAAAATAAATATGAATGAATACCCAATCAAACCTAAAACTTCCTCACTTGACTCATATATCAATTTCTTATAACTTTGTTTTATAATCAATTTTTAAAACAATTGCTCTAATATAAAAAAATGCTTGTCATAAATAAGATCGACAAACTGGATAGGTTCTATCATGTTAGTTTGCAATAGGATAAACCCAAGATCTAAGTTTTGAAAACCATTCAAATTTTTATTCAATTTTTAACTTTAAAATAAATAATAATCAGAAAGTTACTAATAATATCTAGTGTACTAAAAATAAACTCATCCACAAAATTCTCTTTTTATTTATCATTAGAATGAATATACAATGATTGCACTACAATATATGGAAACAAACTAGAATATGGAATATAGCCCATTAAATAATTAATAGTGACTGTAAAAAAATAAAAGAAAGAAATACCCATAGAGACTCAGATCAGATCCTGATATTTCTACTCAACTAGTCATTTCCCTCTCTTAGACCCTAAAAATAGAAGACAAAATAATTATGAGCTAACAGAACTCAATAGACCATATCTTACTAATATGAAATTCTAAATCATTCAATTATCAAATGTTCAACTGAATTTAAAACAACATATATTAAATCATTATATTGAACAAAATTGTGCTTGCAATTAGCAGAAAACTTATATAACCATGTAGGAAACTAAATAAATAAGCATTTCGTATATCAGAATAAAAGGTAACGACTTGTCCTCAAGCCTTTATACCGCTAAATGTCAGCACAAGAACATAATGTGCATATTGCACTTCAACAAAATGTGCACATAACACTTGAACAAAGTATGTATATGGTTCTCGAACATAGATATAGGCACCAAAATATGTCCATAGGCACCAGAAAATGCCCATAAGCACCATAACATACTCGTCGGAACCAGAACATGTCCATAGGCACTAGAATATGCTCACATACATCAAAACTTAACTTCTTCCAACTCCACCAGATTTTCTTGGAATCACATATTTCAGTCATTTAAGCATATAATTCCTTGCATTACAATAATTGAAACATAAATAAACTCATAACCAAATTATTATAGATGGTTCAAAATATGTTTTTTAAATTTTAAATATATTATAATATTATTTTTCAGAGTTTAGATTATTTTTTAATATATTAAAAATAGCAAAATTCCCAAAATCTCCATTGTAATTTTTTTAGAAAAATACTTAAATGCTCATAATCTTAGTCTTTATAATATACAAAAATTACGTAGTGAAAGTTTCACAGATGTAAAGTTATCCTCATGTTTTATGGAGAAAATAAAAACTAAATTATAAAATTTTAGAAATCTTCGTATTTTTAAAAATTAAGATAGAAAAAATATCATCTACCTCAATCTGAGCAACTTTTAGAACTGGACTGTTAGCTAAAAAATAATCTGAAGCAACCCAAATCTTGCTCTCTATCTAGCAATCTCCCTTTTTCTCTCACTGGTTGACTGCCGCCTTAGGAGAAGGAATTGAGTTAATAGTGGAAATTAATTTTTTTATTTGTTTTTCCTAACAATGTGATGCCTACCATGACACTCCCTCAAAAAGCCCATAGCGCCAACCCCAACACCACCACGATAAATTTTTTTTCTAAATTTTTTTAGAGCATAGGTGCCGGAGCGCTACCAACCCAAATGATGCAATGCCCCAGGGAAAATACTCATATTTTTACAAATTTGTAAACATACCCCCGAGACCCATTTTAGAATGCATACAAACTATTACAGGAACACAAAATATTTACAGACACATGTAGAACGGTCCAAATGCATAAATTTAATAACTTATCTTGAATCTAGTAATATCATAATGTTTTGAATGGTACACAAAATTTCCCAGTGTTAAAGTACAGGCTTATACGCCCATGTATATGTTCTTATATTCCTCCATCTATTTTAAGCATATGTGAGATGATTAATTATAAATATAAGTGGAAGTTGAGTTATAAGGGGAATCGGGCTATATGTTATTCATCCATCTATCTTGGGAATATATATGATGATCAATTGGAGGTATATGTGGAATTGGAGATATAAGAAGGCTTCGGGACATGTTCATGTGCATTGCATTTTGCATTACACGCACGCGCACGCGCGTGCACACACACACACACACACATAATATATATATATATATATATATATATATAATATATATATATATATATATATATATATATATATATATATATATATATATATATATATATATATATATATATATAACCATTTATTCTGATGTTCTACCCAAGTTCAAATGAAATTCATGTAAAGGTTGAACCCATACTTACATTTCTACTTGATGTGTTTATACTGTTAAAATTATTTATACTATTGTTTCTAGGCACACTATAGGTATCATGTTTAGAATTGAATATTATGTCACCACTACGTTGCTTTTTATTAAAATTGTATGAAATCCTTGGTTAAATACTAATTAACATTAAGTAATTTTATTTTAATGTTGAATATTAAATTCTCTAGTAGGTACCATGTAGCCTACTGAGTAATATATGCCGACCCTATGTTGCTTATATTTTTTTAGGAAAAAAAATCCCCATCTGAGTCGATAAAAGAGGTTGCAGAAGAGAAACTTAAGAATTAAGTACATTTACATTATGAATACACTCTTTTGGCAACCCAATTATGGATCTTAGTGGATGTTGGAAAAAGGAAAACAATTTCTAGACCATGCCTGAAAGTTTTAGTTGAATCTGGAATATGGTGTATTTATGAATTTAGTTAAGTTTAAGTATAATTCTTCCAATTAGATGTTAGAGTGTGATAATGTGGTTGATGATGTTTTTGGTAAAAAGTTCATTAGAGTGGCAACTATCATGATTACTTCTGAACATGAGGCATTTGGGAGATGAAAAAGTTAGAATTTGAGGTTACATATCATGTTGCAACTCAAGTTCACGAGTTTATTTTTTTGATAATAACAAATATTATGACTCACATCCTTATGTTTAATTGTATTTATAATATATATTTATTTGTGTGTGTACTAATATTTTAGGAATGTCTTGCACCTTTCAACAAAGATTCAAGGCTCAAGATTGGTTAGAATAGGTTATGCTGTAATGTTTTTTGTAATATTCATTGATGTATTTTTATTTCTTGAGTCAAGTCCTATAAGGGTGTATGCTTGCTTGGTGACCATGCAAACACACTAAGGGGGAGTGAGATTGAGTCAAAAATAAAAGTTTAATTTTTGAACTAATCGTACTGCACAATTTATATCGTAATGTATGATTAGGTCATCTAATTAATAGTATTGGATGATCCAGATTGTCCAAGTTGATCCAGATTAGGGGTGTCAATATTTGACACGACACAAAAACCTAACCCGAACCTGACCCAAAAATTTTGGGATAGACCCTACCAATTTTCAAAATGGGTCGAGTTCAGCTTCTAGGATTCGACTCATTTAAAAAATGGGTTGGGTTTGGTTGACCTGACGGGTTCTTGGGTCAACCCAAAAACACATTTAAACTATTTTCCAGCTGTCCTTATAGCTTCCCCAGCCTGCCCGCCCCTTGGGCTGCCCACGGAGCTGCCCAACCCTGCTCGCCCCCTGCCCACACCCTGCCAACGCCCTGCCAATATGCTACCTACCGAACGAGGCTACCTGAATGCCCTGCACGCATGCCCGCGATGATGCCTGTGCTGCATCCACTCGTGCGGCCTTGCTAGCCTCGCCGGTCTGAGCCCACATCCGCACCGAGTCTGAGCCCACGTCCACACCCGCGTTCGAGCCCTCTTCCTGATTAATTCCAGGTTCAACCTGAACCCGAACTGTGGCCCAAAATTAACACCCTAATTTAGATTATCCAGGATGATAAGGCATGCTCATGAAAATTAATCATCAATCATAATTTAGGCAAGATTTTAAATTTTATATTTTGTTCTAATCATCCAGAATGATATACATCATATTGAATGATCTATAAAAATCATGCCTAAATTAATCTTGTTATTAGTAAATCAAATTTGCTTAATTTTGATATTTTGATCGTACTGTATAAACTGGATCATACTGGATGATTTACAGAGATGATTTTGGTCATCCCAGGTTACATACTGGACGAACTACATTTTGATTGAACTAATCATCTTGGACAATCTCCAGATCATACTGGACAATCTATATAAATACTTGAACTGTTCGTACAAGACAATGCTGGTCGTACTAGCTGAAAGGGCTATTTTATACTAATCGTATAGAATGATCTCAGGATCATATTGTATAATTTTTGTCGGCATAATTTAATTTTTAGGATTTTTCAAAGCCCTCTATTTAAGCTTTATCAAGGAACTTAATAAGGGTCTTTGGCAGCCATTATGTCTTTGTTCTTCTGAAGAAAACTTAAAGAGAGAACTTGAAAGGGAGAGAGAAAATGGTGGAGTTTGAGAGGGAGAAGATCCTTGAAGGGGGTTTCAAGTGAGTATAGAGGGGATTTCACATGGTTTCTTTGATAATCTTGTACCTTAGTACCATCGGATTCAATATTCATCTTGTGGGAAGTTTTAGAAAGAAGAAGATCTCTTTGGTGTCAAAGGACCAGGCTACTCTGCCACATCGGGGAAGGTGTAAGTGATTTTGTAAGGGCTTCTCCGCCTAGTTGTAGGGGATAAAGGAGAGTCACTAAAGTTTTAGTGTAATACCTTGAGGGCGCCTCTGGGGAGTGGACGTATGGCAGGTAAGACCAAACCACTATAAATATGATGTGTTCTTTCCTTTTATTATTTCCACATTTATTTTTCTTGCAATTAATTATGTTGGTGAAAATGTTGATTTATCTTTTTATTCTCAATTTAATTTTCTTTTGCATCAAGTTATAAAAAGATTTTCTTTATCATTAAAAAATTTTTAAATACACCAATTACCCCTCCTCTTTGGTTAGCCTAAGGACTAGTTCTTAGAGTTTAACACCCCTCACGAACTTTCATATCCATATGAGGAAAATGTAAGAATAATATATTAGATTATTGTTCATCCCTCTTTGCAACAAAGAATTAAGGAACTATAGAAGATAGAAGATGATTATGTAAAAGTTTTAAATTATATTCAGTATATAAGGAGAATTGATTTGCAAATGAATGATAGTGACTTATGATAGTCAATTATGGGTTCTAGCTTGTGGTAATCTAAGGAAGGAGATTTTGCATGAAGCTTACTATTCTGTATATATAATTCAAGTAGGTAGTAATAAGATGTATTAGATTTGAAGCTGATATTCTGGTGGCTTGGGCTGAAGCAAAATGTGGTAGAATTTATTTTCAAGTGTGAGACCTATCAAATAGTGAAGGTTGAACACCAGAGACTAATTAGTTTATTATAACCCTTATATATTCCAAAATGGAAATGAGAGAAAATCACTATGAATTTTGCTATATGTTTTCTAAGGTCTAAACAAGACTATGATGTAGTGTGGGTTATATTGGATAGATTGAATAAGATAACTTATTTCTCCCTATGAGAAGACTAATTTGGTAGGAAAGCTAGCATAAATGTATCTATGGGAGATTTTAGGCTGCATGGAATACCCATGGTAATAATTTTTTTTATCATGATAGCTATTTTATATCCAAATTGTGGATAGATATTCAAGAAGGTTTGGGGACTAAGTTAAAATTTAGTAAAATTTCCATCCTAAGATCGGTAGGTAGTTTAAACAAATTATTAAAATATTAAAGGATCTAATGTAGTTATGTGTAATTGATTTTAAAGGATGTTGGGAAGTTCATGTCCCTTTAATCAAATTCATTATAGATAAATTAAATGTTATTTTTCTACTGATTTAATATTTAGTGTTTCTTTAAGCAAATCTGCATAATTAGTATTAATTATCCTGAAGAATAAACTAATAATGTATTTTCAATTTAAAGAAGAAATGATTTATTTTCTTGTCCAAACTCGATGTAGGAAATATAAAAATTATCCTAAAGGATAATATTCACATTCACCTATCATTTTAAATATGAAATTAACCCAAGATAGGCTTTAGTCGACGTCCATATATTTTTTTTTCCTCTTAATAAACTACGACATAATTTATTTTATAATGGGATGTTGGATTCCTATAAAGGCAAGACCCTACAGTCAATTATATCTTCAAAGAGAAAACTTTTAATTCAGGTGGATATTAGACTCATTTTAATTTTAAGACATAAGAAATTTACCTTATATATTTGAAAATGTCAATCGTTCCCTCAAAAAAAATATTTTAAGTTGTTGTGAAAAAATATATTTAAATACATAATATTATTTTTATCATAGAGTTAAGATATGCAAATACCTCTAAGCTTACAACTTCTTTGAATGAGCTGCAAGCTAACAACCTAATACACACACAATTGTCCTACATGTAATTTATGATGAGGCTAGCTCTATCCTAAGAGATCGAAGATATAGATCAGACTCTAAATCAATAACTCAAGATGAGTAATTTGACTTTATGTTTAAGTGATGCTAACAAGAAGTCTTGTTAAAACTATAAATTTTATCTTATTTAGATTACTTAGCTAAATTTTCTAATTACTAAAATTTCTTTAAAAAAAAAATTCCATCAGCTCTATAATAACAGGAAAAGCATAGCATCCCCCGTGCGCAATAGGGACCCCACTACCTTGCCAATGACAGGCATAAAAGTGCAGTGTTCTTGCGTATGCAGTAGAAGTAAAATAAGCATGCATGTATGTATGAATAGGTAAAGAGGTTGGTATCTATAGTGCCCAAAGTATATGATCCTAAAACTATTATACATGATCCTATAAAGTTTGGAACATTCACATCGACAAAAATCTAGGAAAAGCTACAACCACCTAACGTAAGCTACTACACGCATGAATGTAATGTATGGAATGATACAAAGAAGAGAAGTATATAAATATTTTTTTTTTCATTTATTGATTTAAATGTATATAATAAACTCAAACTCTACAGGAAGATAAGGTGGCCTGCTCCACCACAACAAACTTGGGTTTCTAAGCCTACTATATATATATATATATATATATATATATATATATATAATCAAATGCATCTGCTTATTATCTTTGAGCTCCATGCCTTCTATAGATTTCCAAAAGAGAGTATCCTCCAAGGGAAGGGATATCATCTTTTTAGCTCTATTTGTTTATATAAGCATATGCATTGGATTCTTTCACAACTCAAGCGCTGTACAACTTGATCTATTTACAAACTACATTTATAAACACTTGTACATGTATACAATAGCTCCTAGGTACATTCTACTTTAACTTTTACAAGACTGTAAAGACATGTATAAAAGCATTAGCATTTAAAATAAAGTGCAGGGTAGTTATGTAATATCCTAATGCTTCTAATGCAATCCTTAAAGAGCCTAAGTGCAATAATAAAAATATAAAATGCGTGATATCTAGAATGCTGAAAATAAATAGAAAACCCCAAGGTGTTCTCCAAGCAATGCACCCAGCAAGCAATTCAAAACACTGACCTAACCTACGCTAGAGTCGATCGATTTATCTAGCAAACCATCTAAGTGTGTGAATGAAGCCATGCAACTTTGGATTATCCTATTGGAGTTTAGTGTTTAAGTTGCATGTATTTAAAAGGTTTATTCATTAAGGACAAAAGGGGATTTTTGTTAAAATTTAACTTGTATGCATTTGAATTTTATTATTTTATTTTTTAATGGTTGTAGTTGTTTAGTTAATTATATAGAATTTGTAGATTAATAACCCTAAAGTGCAAGAGCAGCTAACCTACAGATCCTAAGGTTTATAGATGAAATCCAATCATCCCACATATAAGACAGATGGCCACATAAAGCCTTTAAAAATTTACTAATGGTTTATTAAAGGATAGAGAAGGGGCCCTTCAATCTAATAAATATGTCCTCCAAATGGAGTCAAACGAGATGTATATGGTCAAATGATTTATTAAGGTTTGAAGATCCCTCCAATCTAATGTGTAGTACTTTCCTAAAAGGAGTCATGCATAATACATAGGGATCTCTTGGTTATTTAAAATATATTAAAGGCCTTGAAATCAAGTGTTAAAATGCCCTCCAAATGAAATCAAGCATGAAGCATAAATGCCTTTAGTCATTTAATCATAATCAATTATCAAATTTATTTGACTAAAATAAATTTTAATCAAACTAATTTAGTTTAAATGATTTAAAAATTACTTATCATTTTTTTTATTTGAATTATTTGGAATTTTTAAATAATTAATGAAATTTTAAATTATTTTAATTAATTATTCATTAATTTTAATTAAATTTATTTAAATTTAAATAATTAATCTATGAATTTTATTTTATTTTATTTTAATTATTTATGTATATTTAAATTATATTTATTTAATTATAATAAATGGAGAAAAAGGATTCATGTAGCCGACCCCACGTAGTGGGATAAAGGCTTGATGTTGTTGTTGTTGTTGTAATTATAATTGAAATGGGTTATTCATTGTATTATTTAAATAGACTAATTATTAACATAACTAAGGCTATTTAATTTTAATATCAAACTAACTCTAAAATTTATAAACTTAATAATATAGGTTAAAGATAACCAATGGATCAATCCTTGAAATTTTGGGATTAATTTGATCCGTCTTTTATTTTTAATGAATTTATTTAATTAATATTTAATTTAGGGTTACTTAATTATTAATGGTTTAATTAAGTATTAATTAAATTTTAATAAAAATTGGTCTTAGAATTTAATTTTGTTTAATTATAGAATTGATTTAGAGTTTATTAAAGGTAATTTTATATTTTTATGATTTTTATTTGACTTAATATTAATTTTGGAGGACATAACCCTTAATAAAGGAATAAATCTTGATTAATATTGTTCTAAGATCAATTAGCGTCAAATGGGGGTATATTTAAATCCTGAGGTGTGTAATGACATTAATTTTATGTGTTTGAAATTTCACTCCTATTGGGTGTGTATGTAAATCCTTGAAATTTTCCTAAGTTTACTAGACAATGTCCTTAATCGCTATTCTTGAGTGTCACTAGTGTTGATATAAGTTTATAAATCATTATCACAAAGCCTTGTATATATATATAATCAAACCACAACAAAATGATGAGGTAAATCTAAGTGCATTGGAGGCAATGAATTTCTAAATATTTAAGTCAAATAATAACTTAAATATTTAGAAATTCAGTGGTTGAACAATCATGCATCAAATTAGTTTCACAAGACTGATATTACATGAATTATATGTCACAAATTAACCCATCCAAAAGGAACCTAAATGGCTAAGTTTGTAGTGAGCAATGAAGGGGAATTTGGAAATGAAAATCAAAATATTGCTCGTTAAATACTTAAACTAGCATATTTGGATTCATTTTTCAATGATAAAGCTTTGTCTAACAACCCCATAAAGGGTTTGAATACATGCAATGTAATTAAAATTTATTTATAATAACAATTTAAAGCTTCATTTGGGACAACTTTCTTATTGCTTTCTAAAGAAGCTTTCTAATATAAAAAAATTTTGTATTAAAAACTTATTTTAAAAAGTAGTAAAAAAAGTCGTCCCAAACAAAACCTAAAACATGATTATTAAAGGCAAAATGGACTTTAAAATTGATTCAATTAATAGGATTTAAAAGGGAAAATTTTGAATACTCAATCCTATTTTTAATGAATCGATACAAACATAACACAGCAACATCTAACTTAAAATAAAATAGCTACCATATTAGCTCTCTCATCCTCGTTCTCCTTCCACTAGGGTTTCCCTAGCGGCCGATCGATGGTGCTAGCCAACCCCTGTTTCATCGTTCAAAGTTCATAGAAGTTCCTCCTCTTCCTTTTTTTTTCTCTAGTTTTCTTTTAATTCGTCCACCTCCGACCTCTTGGCCGGAATGGCAATGAATTTTTTGGTCTACCGTGTTTTTTTTTTTTTTGGATAGTCCAACCAAATCTCGCTCTTTTGTTGCGGCTCTCGCTGGTATCTCAAATGTTGTTTTTTTCAAAATTTAAACATTCATCTTTTCGTGGTCTTATGTCTCTATGGATATCAGAGGAAGAGATTTTGGCACTCGCTATCCCTTTTCAATATGTTTTAGTCAAAAATTTTCTTTTAGTCGCCCTTCCCTTGATTCTATTCTTAGGTTTTTTTTTTCAAGCTTAAGCTTCAAGGGGATTTATTTATTACATTATTGGATCCTTCCCACATTTTGATTAAACTTTTCAATGACATGGATTATAGTTGTATTTTCTATTATAAATCTTATATGGTAAACAATTGTTACATGAAGTTGACAAAATGATCCCCTCTTTATGACATTACTTTGGAATCTCTGATTATTCCTATATTGGTTTCTTTCCCAAACCTTCGCCCACATCGCCTACATTGATTCTCTCCACACATACTTCATGAGCTCGGGTCATTATTTTGTCGGCCTTTAAAGGTGGATGGTCCTACCTCTTTAGGGATGCGGCCTTCTCTTGTGCGTGTTTTGGTCGAGCTCGATATTACTAAAAATTATCTAAAAACGTGTGGCTAGGTCCCGAAAAATATAATTACATTCAAACTGTGTTAATGAAGGAATTTCCTCCCTTTTGCGCTAAGTGTAAATGTTTTGGGCATGTGCTAAGTGATTATGAAACCCATTAAGTTTTCAAGATTTTTTTTTGTTGACTTAGAGAAGTTCAAATCACAAACCTTCTTTGCCAGAATATTTATAATATTGTGTTTTAGCTTTCCTAATTTTTTGGCACTATTGAACTTTCTTAAAAAATTGGCACCTATCTGTACAAGTGGAGTTTTGAAGACCGTTAGGTGTCCGTTTTACTAACTGATTTCACCCGAATGTTCTAAATAAAATAATCTAATTTATGAGTATTTTTTGTAATTTTTGGATTTAAAAATATAAGAGAATTTGAATAAAATTAATATTTTAATATTAAATAATTGTAATAATTAATATTTAAATAAAAATATCTCATCCAACTATTTAATATTATGATACATAGTTGCCATTTTCGATTTTTTCCCAAACAGAGAGCATTTTGGGTTTTTAGGAGAGAGAAAGAGAAGTGAGAGAGGAGGGAATCTGGATTTTGGGCGACTTCGGGCCGGTTTTGTCCATCGGCATAATTGCGAAACTTGTTTGTCTTAAGGTAAGGCACAAAATGACCATCACAACTTTCAAAAATGTGTAAAATTTAGCAAATGTTTTACACTATCCCTGACAATTTGATAATTTTTTTAAAATGTGCATTTTTGCCTAGTTGGACTTTTTGTTGTCTACCGTTATATAATACTGTGAAATTTTGATACATGCTCAATTAATCTTTCACTGTTATAATGTGATGATATATGTTCATATGTGATTAAATTATATCTATTCGGAGCCAAAAGAGGCTAGAATCCTTTGAGATTTTATTTGAGACAAGAATATCTGATATGTTCTAGTGCTATAAGCACAATTAAAAAGGGAGACATAAGAGGCCATAATCCTTTGAGATTTTGTTTATGTCCAGGAAATGTGATTTGAACTACTATGTGATATGAATTTTAATTAATTTATTTATTATGTACTGTTATCTGAATCATAGAATAACTGCTATATATTTATTACAATTTTTAGATTTATGATTCTCAATTTAGTGATTTATTTAAACTATAATTAACTACTTTTAAATATTTAGCAAACTATTTGATAAAAGAATATTTGAAAACTTAGATTGGTTTATGTGGCTTGTTGAGTTGTTGTAGTACACTGTGATTTTACTTCTAGTTTTTAAGATCTGGGAAAGGGAAAGAGATTATGGACTAGTAGTTCAGGATAAGTTCTGAGGTTATACATATTTTATTATTTTGATTTTTGTACAATCATGGCTAGTTTAATTTTCAGTTATGAAGCTCTTGCTTGTAGCCATATACTATAGTGTAGATATTTATTTTGATGAATGAATTAATTTTATGGATGAGTTTTTAGTATTCATATATTTTAATAGATCTGTATTCTATAATTTATTTCATTTAATATCGGCAAAAAATCTAAAATAATTCCAAAACTAGATCTTGGAGTTTGTCTGTCGTAGCTCAACACGATAGGACATATCTTGGTTGTTGAGTCTTGTAATTAGGTTGTTAAACCTAAGTGAATGTTCCAAGGCTACCAAGAGGGAGGGGGGGGGGGGTGAATTGGTACTTTAAAAATTTAAGTCCCCTTTTGAAAATTAAGTTGAACCGAAATAAAAAATTCTTTTAAGTTTTTATAGAAAAATATTTTTCAACCACAAATTTTTAAAACTAAAATTTAAAGTGCGGAAACGTAAAAACAGTAAAGTAAATGACACCAGATTTATAGTGGTTCGGTCTAAAACCAGACCTACATCCACTCCCCAGATGCACCCTCTGAGTATTGCACTAATACCAATAGTGACTCTCCTTTTGCACCCACAGCAAGGCGGAGAAGCCTTTACAACACACTCTTTTCACCACTCCCCGGTGCGACAGAGAACCGTCCGTCCTTATACGCAATCCCCAGTGTTGGCAGAGAACCGTCGTCCTTTCACACTCTCCTAGTGTGGACAGAGAACCCTTCGGCTGTTCACACTCTCCAAGTGTAGGCAGCGAACCCTTCGGCTGTTCACACTCTCCAAGTGTCGGCAGAGAACCAGATCTCCTTGACATATCTTCTCACAAGAATCTAGAAGGAAGAAAGAAAAGAGTGAAGTAATCCCAATTCACAAGAAGAGATTCTTACCTTTGAAATTCAAGTGAAGCCTTCTCGCTCCAGTGGTAGGAATCCTCCCTTGAATGCTCTCTTTCACTCTCTCCTTGGCTATTCTCTCAAGAGGCACGAAGATCAAATGTCAAAAGGATTGGGTGGCAGTCTAATTTGGACTATTTATACAAAAGATAAGAAAAACCGCCCAAAAATTGCAAGTTTTCAATTCTGTACGCAGTGGATCGTCCTGTACGATCGTGGATCGTCCTGGACAATTTTACTTAAACGATCTGAAACGACCCTATTTGAATATGTGTACGAAATGCCTTCGTACAGCTGATCGTCCTATACGAACTAGGTTCGTCCAGTACGAACGGTTATTACAAGGTCGGTTCTAGAAACTGCTGAAAATTGTTCTAAGTCGGTTAATCGTTTGGACGAGAATATGTTCGTCTGGACAAAATTTTTATAGAAAACCGATCATCCTGGACGATTCTTGACTTTGTCTGGACGAAAATTTTCCAGAGAACCATAGAAAGTAATTTAAATCTCCCATTAAACTCATTTCAAATTCACTACTCATTGTTTTAGAAAAATCATCACAAAGAATTTTATTTGAAGATCAAAAGATGATGTCGTCCACATAAATTTGAACAATGAGTATTTCCTTTCCAAATTTCTTTAAAAAGAGAGTTGTATCCACACTTCCTTTTTCAAAAGATATTTCAAGTAGGAAGGTGCTCAATCTCTCATACCAAGCCCTAGGTGCATGTTTCAATCCATATAATGCCTTCTTTAATTTAAAAACATGATTTGGGTATTTTGAATTTTCAAATCCTGGAGGTTGTTCTACAAAAACATCTTCTTTAATAACCCCATTCAAAAAGGCACTTTTTACATCCATTTGAAATAATTTAAAACCTTTAAAACAAGCAAAGGCAAGTAAAACCCTAATTGCTTCAAGTCTTGCTACAGGGGCAAATGTCTCCTCAAAATCAATTCAGGGGGAGTTTAGGAGATTGGTTTAATTTGAAATCATACAAACAATAATCATTTTGCCATCATCAAAAAGGGGAAGATTGTTAAGATAGTTGCTATTTGCATGCTTTACATTTTTGCAACTTATGTAGTTTTGATAATTCCAAAGATTATTGTTCAAATGTGTAGTTATCTCCTAACATTTTTTAGAAGAATTGTATTTGCTCTTGTGTGTACTAACATTTCAGGAAAAACAAACTCCAGACTACGAATACTTCAAATTAAATTCAGCATGAGATACATTGTAAAATTTGAAGCTTGCACTTTTCTTTAAAATCAAATTGAAAGGGAGTGATTGTAATTTGAGTGAATAAAAACATACACACACACATAAGGAGATCATATAAAATGTTTATACTGATCGTACTGGACGATATTCGTTCATACAGGACGATCAGACAGTTATCTCCTATATAGCATATGGAACGAATAGGAACTTGCTCGAAAAATATTTCTAAGTCCTATTCGTCCAGGACGAAATCAAAAATCGTCCAGGACGATCTGAACTCTGGACGAAAATTTTCCAGAGTTCTGATCGTCCTGGACGATTTTTGATTTCATCGGGATGAAATTTTTCATAAATAATTTGGATAACTCAAACTTGATCAATCAAATCTAGAATCCAGATCAAACCTAGAAATCCAGGCCAAAATTCATGGGTAAAAGGCTGTCTTGAAAGCCTTTTCTATTGAATTTTCAAACACTTCAAAACCCAGTCAAATGACCTTTGATTCAGAGTCTATCAATCTCACATTGATGGGACATGTCTCTAGAGGCAACCCTCCAAATTTGAGCCCATTCTGAGGTTTCTAACCCTGGAAACTAAATCAAAATTCAAAGGTTGTAAAACCTTCAAATATTTATGACCTATGCCACTAGACCTGTCACCTAGTGGATCCTGACCTTAGAGCTTTCTCTAAAGCCTCTTATCACTTCCAAAGTACCCTTGATTATGACCCATTGAACATTAAATTATATTTTGGTGGACCCATTTTGACCCCCAATTGACAAGGGGTCAAAATGACCAAAATGCCCCTATGGCAGTTTTGAAGTTTTCTCCAAACTTCAACTTGGCCTTTTCAAATTAAACCCCAAAACATCTTCCAATGCATTATAACCATCACTAAGAGTGCAATGAACTCAAGCCCTGACCCTGGTCAAGCCTGTTTGACCAGCTAGAACCATTTGACCAAAATACCCCTTAAGGGTTTGAATGCACTTTTCAAACCAAGTAATCTCCAATTGCTTAGAATCACTTCCAACAATTTTTAAATATCAAACCAAACCTATTGGATCCAAACCCAGACCCTAGGTCAACCTAGTTGACTAAGTCAACCTAGGTTGACCAAATAGGCCCTTAAGGGTTTAAATAGTCATTTTGACTGAATTGACCTCCCTGGTCCCTCAAACCACCTCTCACAATTTCAAAACTGTTGAGCCTGGACCCACCCCTTGGGTCAACCTGGTTGACCAAGTCAACCTAGGTTGACCTAAGTGCTCTTTAAGGGTCTAAATGGGATATTCCAACCCATTTAATCAAATCAAACCCCTTCAATGCTCTTGAGTCATTCCAATACATTATTCAAACTCACCCAAACTTATCTGAAGTCAAATAACCAAAGATTTTGAATTAGTCAAACCCTTGACTATAGTCAAACATATACATACACATATCTATTGCATTCAAATCTTATTTCCTTAAACTTCAAACCCTTACAACTCATTTAATCAGCACCTAAACTCTATCCCTTTGACACTTCATCAAATTTTAACCTATTGACTGGTCAAACTTATCATTATATGGTCAAAAGGTCATTAAATTTTCAAAGGATTAATCCCATAGCACTCAAGTTCCATTCCTTGGCTCCAAACCCAGTACCCTAGCTTTCAATACTTCCCTCACATGCCACCTCAGCATTGTTGAACATGTTGATTGGTCAAACCAGTCAACACAAGCATTTAAATGGATTAAAAGTAGTCAAATCACCCATTAGAATCAATCCATCCCAAACCTATCCATTCCAGCAGTTTTAATTAATTCCAAAGCCTTATCCCATGCCACCTCAGCTGCCATGTGGCATAGGGACCAGTCAAATGGTCAAGCTAAGGTTTTATGTGGGTCAAACTTGGTCAAATGACCCCTTAAATTCAAATTTCCTAAATCTAAACCTCTCCAGCTACTTAGAGAGATTCCAGAACCTTTCTAGAGGCATTTATAGCCCTTTGATGCAGATCTAATGTCCCTTAATCAAATTCACATGGATTAGAGGACAAAACACCCTTTCCACCTAGGATGTCCTTGACCCGTCCTTGCCCTCTGCTCATACCTACCCCCTGGACAAATGACAACATCCTAGAGCCTAGCCAAGCCATCCTAGCCCTCTATTCAACTTCGAATGAGTTAAATAGGGTAAAACCCTAAGGAGAGCTATTATTCAAACCCTAGCCCTCTCTCACCTGTCAAGCACTCTCAAGCCGAGCCTCCTATTTCCTGGAGCTCACCAGACCATCTTCAACACTTCCCCACTCAAATCCCGCCGGTCAAAGCCATTTTCGGCGACTTTCCCAGCCAACCTAGCTCAAGTCCATTCAAGGAGCTATAACATTCGATCTAGGCATTTTCAGCTCGAAGGGTCTTCTAATGGACTACACTTGGACATACTACAAGTTTAGAGAGCTCGATTTCACCCAAATCCATTGACTATACAAGGTATAAATTAAAACCCTAGTCTAGGTTACACTAGTTTAAATAGATCTTCATCAGGGTAATTTTAAGTCAAGTAAAATATTTCCCATGAACTCTGTTCATTAACTCAATTTAGATTTAAAATTTCATTTAAAATGATCAAGCTGATATTCCAAATGAGTCTTTTTTATGTTTAGGGCTTTGGTTACGCTTCAGGCTTGGGCATACGTTTTTATTAACCGTTGATCACCTGATCAATAGTCCGGATCGAGCTATTACCATGTCTGTTCCAACCGTGTATTCGATTCAGTGCTTGGTTTTTCGTCTGGTGGCATCTGAGCCCTCGATCCAGAACTGCAAGATCAAAAACCCACCATCCGATCTCTCCCCGCAAGATCAGATAACGAGATTTGATCTGGGTTGTTTATTCCATCATGCGGGGAATCGGACGGCGGTTGGCGATTGCTAACTAGGTTAAGTAATGCAGCATGGACCCCGCACCGCCGCCATCTGCACTGAACGAAACAGGTGGCGCCACGTGGCTGCCAGCGCCGTCGAATCTTTTAAATGATTTAAATTTTAGTTTTAAATCATTTAAACCTAATTTTCTTTCAAAAATTTATATAAAATTAAATAAAAAATTAAAAATTAATATTTTATATTAAAATATGTAGAAAATTAAACCCTTTAAATTAAATTTAAAATTATTTTAAAATATTAAATATATTTTAAATAATTTTAAAGCGCTTAATTTTAAATATTTAATTAAATATTTTAAAAATTAAAACCTTTATTTTAAATCATTCTAAATAATCAGAAGTTTATTTTAAAATATTTTAATTCAAAATTAAAATTAATTTAAGATATGTTTTATATTTTTAAATAATTTTCTATATTAATTAAATAATTAGTTAATACCTAATTAAAATTAAGTTTAAATAATTTTGAAATGATAAATAAGATTATTTTTGAATAATTTTAAAATTTCAAAAAATAATCAAAATTCAATTAAATTAAATTTATTTTTATTTTTTTAATTATTAATTATTTTTAAATTTTTTTAAATACCTTTAATTATCTTAAATTTTAAAAAAATTCAAAAAAAAATTCTTATTGATTCAAAAAATTAAATAATATATCAAAAAATTTGAAATTTAACATATTTTAATTTAAAATTATTTTTAAAACTTAATTATTAATTTATTTCTAAATTATTTAATTTATTTGAATATCTTTAATATTTAATTAATACTTAATTAAATATTATATTAAGTACTTTAAAATTAAAAAATTATTTTTAAATAGCTTTAAAAATTAGTTGTTCTCTCAAAACATTTTAAATTATATTTGATGATATTTTTAATTATTTAATTTCAAAACTTATATATACATATATAGGTATATATGTATTTTTATATTTTAAATTTATTTTAAAATTATATGTACTTAAATCTTTAAACTTTGAGAGATCCCTTTGAAAATTTAAGCCATGATTGAGCATGATTGAATAGGATTTATGGGGAGTGACGATTAATCAATGAATAAATACTTATTCATTGATTAATCCTTCAATTAATTAAACTTTAATTTGATTTGCATGTTTAAGGAGCACACACAATAACAAAATCCAAGAAAGTTTATTTGTTCAAAGTTTCAAATGAAAAGAAAGCGTATCCTAATTATTGTAATTAATCTATTTTTAGACATAAGTACTTAATTATTGTCCTTAATGATGTCACTAAGTTATGTGTGTGCTCCTTAAACATGCAAATCAAATTAAAACTTTGAACATTTAAACAAATAAGCACACAGGTTGTTATTGTGTGTGCTCCTTAAACATACATATTTGTGCAAATCAAATTAAAACTTTGAACATGTTTAAGGAGCACACACAATAACATTTATTTCATAAGATTTGAAACTTTGAACATTTAAACATAGTGACACATACAACCCATAGAAAACTTCTCACTGATTTTTGAAATCATTAAGCCACTTAATTAATTTTCTTAAGAATAAACTCTTAATTAAATATTAAAACTTCTAAAAATTCTAATAAATCAAATTTAAATCCAAAAATTACAAATAATATCTCTAACTAACTAGAATTGAATCCTTAATCGGTGAAAATTAAAATCACTTTAATTTGACAGCAAATTTAGCTTTAATTTAATTTTAATTAAAATTTAATATTTAATTAATTTAATTAATTAAAAATTCAAGAAAGTTTCCAAACACTTGAGAATCTCTTCTTAGGTCAATCCTGACTTTTGGAGTTGATTTCAAGGAGTTGGGGGTTTATTTGGAGCAAAATCAATAAAAAGCTCCTTAATTAACAATTTTAAAAATTTCAATAAATGCATCAAACTTTGATAAATCATAATTAATTCAAGAAAATTCCAAATTGAACAAACTCAAAGGCATTCAACTCAAAATTAAATCTAATATTTATTAAAAATATTAAACTTTCAGAAATCATTCAAACTTGAAAAAGCCAACTTTTGGTCAAACTTAAGTCAAAATCTAACTCAAAACTTCAAACTTTCATAATAAAATGAAGAAAAATCTAAATTCAGCAAACTTAGTGTCCAACAACTCATTTTAATGTTTAATATTTTAATAAAATACTAACTTTCTAGAATTTAACTTTAATTAAAAAGTCAATTTTTGACCCCTTAATTAAATGTTAAATTAATCAAAAAATTCCTAAAGATTGAAAATCACTTAAGAAGTCCAGAAAATATTTATTTAGCTTTAAAACCAACAATCAACCAACCTTAATTAAAATTTATTAACTTTTAAACTTTAATCAACTTAAGCTACTTAATTATATCGGGTACCACTAGGTAACCCAGATCTACGAGGCTATTAAATTAGCCCCAAGGAAGGTGAAATAAACTTCACTGCCTCGATGAGCAACAAAGGTGGTATCCAACAAATAATTAAAATCAATCTTAAAATTAATTTCAAATCATTAATACTTAACTTTAATTAAATATTTTCTTAAGCCTTTTAACTAATCAGAATATCAATCAACTCCAATTAAATATCCTATATATGACATATCAAAACCACAAAGCCTTTGCACCCACTTTAGATGGTTTGCTAGGACAACCAACTCTAGTCTTAAGTTAGACGGTGTTTACTTTTTTGCTATGTTTTCACTGCATGAGATTAATTATAACTGCTTGGGATTATTTAAATAACTATTGATTATTAGGATAAACCTATAGGATTGAGTCAAGAATTTTATTTTTCAAATGTAATTTAATTATATCATTGTTGTAAATATTTAAAGTGATTTAAGATGGGATATTTATATCCAAATTGAATTCCAAAGAGGAGAAGATATCCCTAAAGGGGAGAATCTTCTTCCATTTGGAAGATCAAGTTATGATATCTTTCAAATATCCAAAGAGGAAAGATAACACCTCGGTCAAAGAGGAGTTTCTTTTCATTTGGATATCCGGAACTAACGAATCAAGATGTTCGTGAGAAGATAAAGAAGTGGATAACGAGAAGAATCCCAAATCTCAAAGTCACTTAAGTCTTAGGAGTAGAATCCGGGTTGTTGTCAGTGGTGTCCGGCCACTTTAATTTTCTGTAATTTTGGGATGTAATATTAAAATGCACTTCTTATGAACTTTCAGTTTGAATATTAATTTGATTGCTTTGATTAATGCTTGATGTTGATTGCAATATAGGATTTCTTGTTTTTAGTATTTTTTTGGCGCTTTTGCATGTCGATCTTTATTTTAGCCTAGAACCCGATCGTAGCCTCTTAAGGACCTATTAAAATTTTTCTACTTAAATCAAATTAAAAAGATTTTAAGTCAACATAGAAACTCTAACATTTTAAGAAGTAAGTCCGAGACCACCAAGAGTTCACATACATATTTGTTGCATTTTTCTTTCCTTTGTTAGGCACTTCTCTGCGTGCGGGTTTTAGCAGACCACCTGGCCTATGAGGGTGCAGATCTGTCTAAGGGGAATCTATGCATTCTACTAGGATAAAATCTATTTTTAAGCCTGATTTTAATTTTTTTTCATTTCAAATTTAAGCATTTAATCGAGTCGATATGCCTATATCGCATTAGTAATAAATTAAATATAGTCTAAATTTTAATTGCATTTATTTAGATATCAAATATCCAACATATGTCAAAGGACCAATTAGAATCTACTTTAGATGTCGGCACTATTCTCAAAAACTTATCTTAAATACCATCCCTACCACTCAACATTAAAAGACCAGACTCGTGGTTTTAAAGCGTTTAGGTGGTTTAGCTGACTCCCCAATCCAGACCGTGATAAGTCCAGATTTGCACTACATTAGTTAGGTTCAAAGCACTGATTTTCAGTACCCACTTTACACTTAGGTTCAGAGGCAGGCTCAGGCTATAAGCCCTTAACCTCCGAAAATTCAATCCCAACTTTCTAATAAAATTGACTAATTAACTTAAATTTGTTTCAATTCAAATTCAAGCTCAACACTTAGGATAGACTGAGATGTTTCAGAAGTAATTCAAAATCTCAAAACACCTCCTACACTTCTTTCTTTGACTTCAGAAATAAGTGCTCAACCTTGAACCAATCCCGATTAAAAATTTTAACCCTTACCTCCTTTGACATCCAGCTTTGAATTCTTAAATAAAATTTATACCGCTATTTTAATCGAGAGTATTCGTAAGAAACTCTAGTTTTTTATGATGTAATTAACTACAAGAACTTACACTCGTAGGAGATTTAGAAACCCAGACCAGATTTTCAAAATTAATTTTTCA
Organism: Dendrobium officinale; assembly: GCA_019514585.1. Classification (NCBI taxonomy): domain Eukaryota; kingdom Viridiplantae; phylum Streptophyta; class Magnoliopsida; order Asparagales; family Orchidaceae; genus Dendrobium; species Dendrobium officinale. Next base: position 8,308,682 of record CM033690.1, read on the forward strand.
AAACCTCAATTAATTTTCTTTGGAAAAAATCAAACCCGACGATCATTATCATCATTTTCAAATGATCAATCGCAATTGATATCATCTTTCTTCGGAGAGATATATCAATCATTATCGTGGTTTTAATTATAAATTTAATGATTCCTTTATCCAGATTAACTTAGTTAGACACTCAATCGAATTTAATGTTGACCCTCCGGGGTCATGTATGATTCTTTCCTGAGTTTAACACAATAATCAGGATGAATTTAAATTTTATAATTCAAACCCATTAGGGAATGATATGTCCACCTACCGAGGTAATATATTATTCATAATAATGTATTCAATTACAAAATTTTAAAAAATTTAATCTCTCCCAAAAAAAATTAATACTTTTCAAAACTATATATTTTCTAATCAAACACCACTACCATAGATTGATGATCTATTCGATCAGCTTGCTGGATTTTTTATATTTTTGAAGATTGATCTACAATCAGGTTAATATCAGGTGAAGGTGAGAGAAGCTGATGTGATGAAGATAGCTTCAGTACTCGATACGGATACTACAAGTTTTTTGGTCATACCATTTGAGATGACTAATACACCAGCTATCTTTATAGATCTGATGAACAGAGTGTTCAAATGTTATCTGGATCATTTTGTGATTATTTTCATATATGACATTTTGATATATTCTGCTTCTAAGGAAGATCACGTCAGACATCTAAGAAGTGTATTGGAGACTTTGAGGCAGCACTAGTTGTATGCAAAATTCTCCAAATATGAGTTCTGGTTTAGGAGTATTTTTTTATGGCATATATGGTGAGTGGTGATGGTATCTTTGTTGATACCCAAAAAGTTCTGGTAGCCACTTATTGGTTGATGCTTATTATGATGTTTGAGATACGTAGTTTATTGGGTATGGTTAGATATTATAGGAAGTTTGTGAAGGGATTTTCTTAGATTTCAGCGCCTCTAACGAGACTGACTCATAAGTCAGTAGCTTTTATTTGGACACTGGAGTGCGAGACTAGTTTTCAGAGATTAAAGGATTGTTTAACTTCTATTCCAGTTTTGGCTCTTCTCTCTAGTACATAAGGATTTTAGGTATTCAGTGATACTTCACTGAGAGGTTTAGGGTGTATTTTGATGCAGCATGGTTAGGTTATAGCTTATAATTCAGAATAGTTGAAGTCACATGAAAGGAATTATCTGACGCATGATTTAGAGTTGGCTACTATTATATTTGATTTGAATATTTGACATCATTATTTGTACGGTGTTATGTGTGAAATTTTTATGGATCATCAGAGTCTAAAGTATATATTCACTCAAAATGATCTAAATTTGAAGCAAATGAGGTAGCCTGAGTTGATCAATGACTATGATTTGACTATTCAATAACAACCTGATAAGGCTAATATGGTGACAGACTCTCTAAGAAGAAAGTCTTCAGTATTATCATATATGTAACTCACTTCTGATGAGTATTTGATACGAGATATTGAGAGATTACAGTTGGAGGTAATTTCTTCTATATATTGGGATTCTAGTATAATGACTCAAATTATTATTCATACTTCTTTAAAAGAAAAGATTCAGGAAGCTCATAAATTAGATGCAGAATATTCAAAGTTGATTGATCAGATCAGATCTGGCAAGAAATCTGAACTATGAGTTTCTGATTCTGGTGTCATTTTTTATAAGGATAAACATTGGGTTCCTATTTTTGGAGATCTCAAGAAATAGATTCTACATGAAGCTCATTATTCAAACTATATTATTCATCTAGGAAGTAGCAAGATGTACGGAGATCTAAAGAGTATATTTTGGTGGTATGGATTGAAGAAAGACATAACAGAGTTTATTTTGAAATATGAGGCTTGTTAGCTAGTGAAGGCAGAGCATCAGGGACCGAGAGGTCTTTTGCAATCATTACTTTTTCCAGAGTGAAAATGAGAGGAGGTAATATTAGATTTTGCTATGGGTTTTCCTAGATTGAGGCAGGGGTATGATGCTATTTGGGTTATTTTTGATCGACTGACAAAATCTACCCATTTTCTTATAATTAGACAAATAGATCTGATAAACAAGTTAGCACAAATCTATGTTAAAGATATTATGAGGTTGCATGGTGCGTCGAAAGTGATTATATCTAATTAGGATGGCAGGTTTACCTCTAGATTATGGAGATGTATTCAGTAGGGAATGGGTACAAAGTTGTACTTCAATATAACTTTTCATCCATAGGCAGACGTACAGTCTGAAATGACTTTTCAGGTATTGATAATTTTTTTGAACTGTCAAAATTTCTTAAAAGATTGGCACCTGCTAATACAAGTGGGGTTTTGGGGACCATCTGGTGTTCGTTTTACAAATTGATTTCACCTGAATGTTCTAAATAAAATTAGCTAATTTATAAGTTTTTGGATTTAAAAATATAATAGAATTTAAATAAAATTAATATTTTAATATTAAATAATTATAATAATTAATATTTAAATAAAATATCTCATCCCACTATTTAATATTATAATACATAGTTGCCATTTTCGATTTTTTCCCAAACAGAGAGCATCTTGTATTTTTAGGAGAGAGATTGAGAAGTGAGAGAGAAGGGAATCCGAATTTTGGCTGACTTCGGACATTTTTCATCCGTCAGCACAGTTGGGAAACTTGTTCGTCTCAAGGTAAGACACATAATGATTATCTCAATTTTCAAAAATGTGTAAATTTTAGTAAATATTTTGATTAAAATTTTATGTTCGTTAGCGAAAAATGAGGATAAATTTGCAACAGTAAAACATTCATCGCATAATTTTTTGTATGTTATAGAGATTACGATTATGCACATTTTAAATATTTTTAAAAAAAATTCACTAGAAATTTTGAAATTTATGGAATTTTTATTGAATAAAAAATTATCAGGATGTTGAAAAATAGTATTATAGTACAATAAAAGTCTTAAAACATTATTTTACAGAATCTCTGATAATTTGATAATTTTTTGAAAATGTGAATTTTTGCAGAGTTAAAATTTATGTTGTCTACCATTATACAATACTGTAAAATTTTGATACATGCTCAATTACTCTTTATTTGTTATAATGTGATAATACAACTGCATATGTGATTAAATTAAATTTATTGGGAGCCATAAATAGCCAAAATCTTTTGAGATTCTGTCTGTATTAGAGAATTTCTGAGAGTTATAAGGGACAAGAATCCTTTGAGATTCTGTCTGAGACAGGGATATTTGATATGTTCTGGTACTATAAGCACAATTAAAAGAAAGTCATAAGGGGCCAAAATCCTTTGAGATTTTGTATGAGTCTGAAAAATGTGATCTGAATTACTTTGTGATGTAATTTTTTATTTATTCATTATGCTATTATCTGAATCATAAAATAACTGGTATGCATTTATTACATTTCTCAGTTTTATGATTCTTAGTTCAGTGATTTATTTAAGTGCAATTAACTGCTTTTAAATATTCATCAAAATATTTGATAAAATAATATTTACAAATTTAAATTGGTTTGTGAGGCTTGCTGAGCTGTTGCAGCTCTCACTATGGTTTTACTTTTAATTTTCAGGATCTGAAAAGGGGAAAGAGATTGTGGATTAACAATTCATGATCAAATCTAAGGTCATAAGTATTTTATTATTTATATTTTTGTACAGTCATGGCTAATTTAATTTTTAATTCTAAAGCTCTTGCATGTATCCATGTACTGTAGTGTAGCTATTTATTTTGATGAATAAAAAAAATTTATGGATGAATTTTTAGTATTCGGATAGTTTAGTGGCTCTGTAATCTGTCAATTATTTTAATGAATATCGGTAAAAAATCTAAAATAATTTCAAAACTAGATCTTGGGGTATGTCTGTCACAGCTCAACACAATAGGATATGTCCTGGTCGGTTTGGGTTGTGATAGTGATTGTCATCCTATTTCCCTCCATTACCCCACAAAGTAATGTTGTTGTTAATATTGGGGAGGGGGGTTTGGATAACTTTGGATAATTTAGATAGTAATGATAGAATTCATGTTTCTTATGTTCCTTATGTGGCATCGTGCAATGAAACTATCTATGGTGTGGATATTATCAATTCTGTTAATGTTGGCATTGGGAATGCTGGGGGAAATATAGACAATGCTACGTTGAATCCTGCTCATGTTAACGACGATGAGGTTGTCGTGCCTTTGAATAATGTTCTTGTTGATGATAATGAGGTTGTTGTGTCTTTAGCTAGTGGGGGCTTGGATGGTAAGGTTGTTGATGTTTATGGAGGCTTTTTTTTTTAAATGTTTATGGAGGCTATTTTCCTCCTCTAATTATTGGAGCTGGGGATGTCATGTACTCTAATGTTGAGGGTATGATTGTTGTGCCTTTGGCTTGTGAAGTTTTGGAGGGTAATAATTGTATTATTAACCTTATAGCTACCCCTATTCTTTCGCCTACTTTAGGTGATGAGGTTGATGGCGTTATTGAGGCTACTTCTTGCTCGCTTGTGATGTTGTTGGAATTCCTTATTGATATTCTAGTTTCTCTCATTTCTAATGAGTCTTTGGAAGCCCAATTGGCAGGAAAGTTGTAAAATTATTGTTTGGAGCAAAACGATTGGCTTGATGATTTTGATTCTTCACCCTGCGGCGGTGATGGGGATGAGTTGGAGGGGCCTGAGGATGTTGTTCAGGCAAGTTATAATTTGAATGTTAATCACATTATTGAAAAAGCTTTTGCTTTGGGTGGTGGTAAACGTCATAGGAGGAAGCAAAAAAAAAAAAATTTTGGTCCTCCTCTGTTTATGTTTGATCGTTTTATTATGTTCATTATTTTGGTGGTGTTTTTGGTTGTGGAGTTATTGGTTGTCCTATTTTTTTTTTTTAGGTTGGTGGCATCCTCCTTCTCTAACTTCTCTTTGTCATTGGCAAGTGGGTGTTGTTTGTTCCTTGGAAACTTCGGGTTTCTTCTCCTTTTCATGTTGTGTTTTGTTGTGTTCTTTGCATGCGTCTTCCTGGTCATTGTGTTTGATCCTCATTGGATTGATGTTAATTGGTTGGGAGTTTTACTTGGGAGGTTGATGATGTTCGACTCAATCAGCTGTTTCATCTTCTTGTGGAGCTTTGTTGGCTCGTTCACCTTCTCTTTTTCCTTGTTTTCTTTTCTTGAGTTTTATTATAATTGATAAAATCAAAGGCTCATAGGTTTTACTTTAAATATTGTATTTGTAGAGGGCTATTGATTCGCTAAGAACTTGTAACTCCCTTTTCATATTAACACATAGGCCCACGTATGAGAGTTTTATCCAAAAAAAAAAAAAATTAACACAACGACATATACAAAGAGCATTTTTTATTGAAAATATAAAACATATGCAAATATTTGACGTGATATTATAATGTTATATACAAAAGAGTTCTCTTTATGTTGGGAAGGGTTTTTAGAAGACTCCTTAGAAGCTTTTAAATTAAAATGGTAGGTTTGACACTTATGGGGTTTTTGTTTTTCTATTGAAGATGAATTGTTGGGAAGAGGGAGAGTTCTCTTTTTCTTAACTTAAGGTTTAGGAGCTTTATTATATGTTTGTAAACTATTGTTTGTTGTATCCTTTTAGGTTTATTGATAATTGGAGGAGAAGCTCCTAAGTATACTTAAGTGAGACCTTTTATTTGAGGTAGGTAAACTGCAATCCCTTTTAATTTTAAGAGAAAATGAAAATTGTTATTATCCTTCAAAGCATTTTTGATTTATGTCTTTAAGTTATATGAATCTCTTTTTTATTATGATTTATGGATATGAGTAAAAGAAATCCCTTACTTTCAAGCATATGTCTTATGAAGGAATTATTTATTTTTTTTTCACTTATCTTTCTTGGTTAAGGAATAAAGAAAAGACTTGCCTTTTCATCCTATATTATTATGAAATATATGGCATATTAGGGGGACATTTACACATAGGCATGTTATGAGACAAAAAAGAGTAAGGGTATGTGCATGTTATGCGGAGATATCTTGGTAAAGGGTGGTGCTCTTCTTGAGCATTGGTAAAGGGCTGCTCTTTTGAGCATTGGTAAGATGATGCTCTTTTGAGCATGTAAATGAATGACTAATTATGTTGTACTGATCAGTATCAAAATGAGCTATCTCCGAGAAGGTTCGTGTTGATTATAATTACATGTGATATTAGCTATATGAAAGGCATTATAGGTTTATGGAAAAGCATTTGGTATAAGAGAAAAGATTCTTTTATGTTTTATGGGGAGTGTATGCATCACAAGGTTATGTTTTAAGGAAAGGATTTATGGATTACATTGAGTATTTCTCTATAATCTTGCAATGAAGTTCCATATTTTTTCATTCATTTGGCTTCATTCTTATTATTTTCTCTAAATATTTATTTGGTAAGCATTTGCTATTGAGTTTGACCTTCACCACTAGTTATGGGAACTTTTCAGGAGACCCTGCTTCTAGATAATGGCTGACTAACCTCCGCGCACCTACCGTCGTAGGGAGACGGCGGGCGGCAGGTTCTTTTTGTGTTTTGCCTTTTTGTTATTAGAAGATGAATTGTATAGATTTTTGGAAAGAACTCAAATATGATTTTTGGAATCCTTTCATTTGGAAGAATTTTTGATGTAATCCTCTTTTTACAAGGTATGAAAAGCAAAATTACTATTTGAAACTTTTAGTGGCTCTTTCTTTTCTTGTTGTAGTGATGTTAACATTCTTTACTTTATGATGAATTTAGTTTATGCCATGCTACCTTGTCTCTTTCTCCGTCCGATCTCTGTTCCCGCCTCGCACTAGCGAGCTAACCGGGCCGGGTCGTGACAAGAGTGTTATCAGAGCGAGGAATTGAGGATATTGATTTTCATGAAAGAGCCAATAGGATGATCTTATAGGTTAGGGTAGGTATAAGGTGCTTGTGTTATTTAATGCTTAGATTGCTTTGTTGATTTGTGTCTCAGGGTTGAGGAACCTGAACCTGATGCCACTGATGGCAACACAGGGGAGGTCAGGAGGGAATCACCATCTGTAGTAGAGCCTCAAGGCAGTAGCATTAATGCTACTTTGGACTCTTTTATCAAAATGATGGCGGCTATGACGGAGATGATAAAGAGTACGCAGACTCAAGCTGGAGGTAGTGGAAGTGCTCCAATTGACAAGTATTTAAAGTTATTCCAGGACATGAAGCCACCATCATTCGTGGGAGGTGGAGCTATAGAAGCAAAGGATTGGTTAATGAAGGTCGAGAAGATTTTGGAGGGGATGCTATGCCCTCAGGATAGAAGAGTAGCCTTAGCTACTCATGCCTTCTATGGGGAGGCAGAAAGATGGTGGAGAAGACAGTTGGAAGAAACTTTTAAGGGGAGATCTAGCAGTCAAATCACATGGGATGGAATTTGTCAAAGTGTTTAGAGATTGGTATGTGCCAATGAATGCTAGGAGAGCAATGCAAGATAAATTCAATAGGCTGGTGCAGGGTGACAGGACCGTTGCTAAGTATGAGGCTGAATTCACGATGCTTTCTAGGTATGCCTCTCATCTGATTCCTAATGCAGAAGAGAAATGCCACCGTTTCCTTTGTGGCTTGAGGGATAGCATTAGACAGCCATTGGTTCCTTTGGATATTGAAGATTATTCTAAATTAGTTGATAAAGCACGGAAGATTGAACTGGATTGTCAGAGTACTCAGAGGAGGAGAGACTTCCAAAAGAGGAAGAATGAGGACAGATCCAAACCTACCCAATCTTTTCATCCTGGAAGGCCCAATTGGAAGAGGTTTAAATCCAAATTTTCAGAGAGTAGCACTTCTACAACTCTATGCATTAAGTGTGGGAGAACCCATAAGGGAGAGTGCCTTTCTGGCACTAATACATGCTTTTGGTGTCACCAACCAGGGCATATGGCAAAGTCTTGTCCTCTCTTAGGACAAAGACCTACTACTGAGGCCAGAACAGGAAACACTCTTCCTCAGAGGACAGTTGGCAGGCCAAGAACTGTAGAGTCTACTGGATCTACCCCATCACAAGGTCAAGCTCGTCCACCTGTTCAACCCAGAATTTATGGATTGTCGCAGAATGAGGCCAAGCATTCTCCTGATGTAGTCACAGGTATGAGATTTGTTTATGTCATTAATTTTCCTACATTATGTACATGGAATGAATGTTTAAAACTATGTTATCAGGGACAATCTTTTTGTATAACAAACCTGTAAGAGTGTTATTCGATACTGGAGCTTCACACTCCTTTGTTTCGGAAGAGTTTGTTGAGTCTACTCTCTTGCCTTTTTCATTTATGATGAAGCCATTGTCCGTGTTAATGCCAAATGGAACTCATGTAGAAACTAATCGGAAGGTGTCATGTGGGAGATGACTATTGGTGACAAGAACTTAGAAGCGGATCTTATTATATTGCCCTTAGCAGAGTTTGATACCATCCTAGGAATGGATTGGTTATCCTCTCATTTTGTAACGATAAATTGTAATAGGAAGGAGGTTATTTTTGGGTTACCCGAGAGAGGAAGACTAAATTTCTAGGAGACAGAGGAGTAACTGCTATTATGGTTTCATCCTTAAAAGCTTACCAGTTATTGAGGAAAGGGCATGAAGGATATTTGGCTTATGTTAAGGAAGAGAAGAAGGAAGGTAAGGATTTGCAGGATATACCTATCGTGCAGGATTATCCAGAGGTGTTTGCTGATGATTTACCTGGCTTGCCTCCGAGCAGGGAGATCGATTTCACCATTGAGCTGGTTAGTGGAGCGGATCCTGTTGCTAAAGCCCCTTATAGGATGGCCATCAAAGAGTTGAAGGAGCTGAAGGATCAATTGGAAGAGCTGCTTAATAAGGGTTTTATCAGGCCTAGCACTTCGCCTTGGGGTGCTCCTGTGCTCTTTGTGAAGAAGAAGGATGGGAGTTTAAGGCTTTGTATAGACTACAGAGAATTGAACAAACTGACTGTGAAGAATATATATCCTCTTCCGAGAATTGATGATTTGTTTGATCAGTTGGAGGGTGCCTCGATGTTTTCCAAGATAGACTTGAGATCAGGATACTATCAGCTCAAGGTCAGAGAAGAGGACATAGCAAAGACAGCATTCAACACTAGATACGGGCATTTTGAGTTTACAGTGATGCCTTTTGGCCTAACAAATGCCCCGGCAGTGTTTATGGATCTCATGAATAGAATCTTTAAGCATTCTTTGGATCTATTCGTGATTGTATTCATAGATGACATACTTGTTTACTCCCCAGATGAAAGAATGCATGCAAATCATTTAAGGTCAGTATTATATACCTTAAAAGATAATTATTTGTATGTTAAGTTCTCGAAATGTGAGTTTTGGTTGAAGAGTGTACACTTTTTGGGTCATGTGATTAGCAATGGAGAGATCTCTGTGGATCAGCACAAGGTGCAAGCTATAACAGATTGGCCACGACCCACTACTGTGACGGAGATCAGGAGCTTTTTGGGTTTAGCTGGTTATTATAGAAGGTTTGTTGAGGGGTTTTCTCGTATAGCTATGCCCTTATCTAGATTGACTCAAAAGGCAGTGAAGTTTGTATGGTCAGATCAGTGTGAGGAGGCCTTTCAAAGGCTGAAGCAATGTTTGGTGACTGCTCCGATGCTTACCATTCCGTCAGGGACGGATGGATTTCAGCTTTATAGTGATGCTTCTCTCAAAGGATTGGGTTGTGTATTAATGCAGAATGGAAGGGTCATTGCTTATGCTTCAAGGCAACTTAAGAACCATGAAAGAAACTATCCAACCCATGATTTAGAGCTAGCTGCAGTGGTTTTTTTGCCCTTAAGATATGGAGGCATTATTTGTATGGGAGAAGTGCGAAGTTTTTACTGATCACCAAAGCTTGAAGTACATTTTCACACAGAAAGAGTTGAATTTGAGGCAGAGAAGATGGTTGGAGCTCATCAAGGATTATGATTTGGATATCCAATATCATCCAGGCAAGGCAAATGTTGTAGAAGATGCCTTAAGCAGGAAGACTTCTAGTGCCAGTTGGATGATTACACAACAATTGGAGTTGGTGAGAGATTTGGAGAAGTTGGAGATTTCTGTAGTTCATCCCAATGATGCAGAGTTTATGACCTTGAATCAGATGACTGTTCAGTCCACCTTGAAGGATAGGATAAGGGAATCATTGCCTCAAGATGCAGAATTTGAGAAAGTCCTAAGTTTGGTGAAGATTGGTCACGTGGAGGAGTTTGAGCTTGATGAGGATAAGTTACTCCGGTATAGAGGCAAAATTTGCATCCCAGATGTTGGAGATTTGAGGAAGGACATTCTTCATGAAGCCCACTATTCAGGTTACACCATTCACCCAGGTAGTAACAAGATGTATCAAGATTTGAAGGAATACTTTTGGTGGCCAGGGATGAAGAGGAGTGTAGCGGAGTTTGTGGCTAAATGTGCAGTTTGTCAGATAGTGAAGGTGGAACACCAAAAGCCAGGAGGTTTGTTGCAGCCTTTACCTATTCCAGAATGGAAGTGGGAAGAAATGGCTATGGATTTTGTGGTCGGATTGCCTAGGTCCAGAACTGGTCATGATGCTCTATGGGTGATCATTGATAGATTGACCAAGTCAGCACACTTCTTGCCTATCAAGCAATCTGATGCTGTGGAGAAATTGGCAAGTATTTATGTTAATGAGATTTTTAGACTTCATGGTGTACCTAGATCAATAGTTTCAGATAGAGATGGGAGATTCACCTCTACATTGTGGAGGAAGGTTCAAGAGGCTATGGGCACTAGACTCACTTTCAGTGCAGCCTTTCATCCTCAAACAGATGGTCAGTCGGAGAGAACTATTCAGACCTTAGAAGATCTACTCAGACTATGTGTTCTTGACTTTGGTGGCAAATGGGAGACACACATTTCACTGATTGAATTTGCTTACAATAATAGCTTCCAGGCAAGTATAGGCATGGCACCGTATGAGGCTTTGTATGTAAGGAGGTGCAGAACTCCTTTTTGTTAGGCTGAGGCAGGAGAAAAGAAAGATTATTGGAGCTGATTTAGTAGATGATGCCACTGAAAAGATAAGGTTGATTCATGATCAATTGAAGGCTGTGCAAGATAGACAGAAGAAGTATTATGATGCCAAACATAGATCTGTGGAGTTCAATGTTGGAGAGTTTGTTTTCCTCAAGGTAAGTCCTATGAAAGGTGTGAAGAGATTTGGCAAAGTTGGGAAACTGAGTCCAAGGTATGTTGGCCCATTTGAAATTTCAGAGAGAGTAGACAGTGTGGCTTACAGATTGATTTTGCCATCTCACTTGAGTGGAGTACATAATGTATTCCACATCTCTTCTTTGAGGAAATACATTTCAGATGAAGTTCAGAAGATCAATGCTGAATCAGTAGATATTCAACCAGATCTTACTTTTGTAGATGAGCCTGAGAAAATCATAGACTTTGATGTTAAGCAGCTGCGTAGTAGACAGATTCCTTATGTTAAGGTTCTTTGGAGGCATGGAACTGAGAGAGATGCTACGTGGGAGGAAGAATCTGAGATGAGGGAGAGCTACCCTCACCTTTTTGACTAAGGTATGATCCTTTAATGTTGTCTTAAATTTCGAGGACGAAATTTTTATAAGGGAGGGAGAATTGTAAAACCCGCAAATGACGTTTTTTTGACCTCGCACACGCTTTTCAAAGCGTCGCGGCGAGATTTAAGCGAAAAATTTGAGGTCGTCGGATTTTGGCGAAGTTAATTTTATAAAATAGAGCGCAAAATTCTGATCAAATTGGTATATAGAACTTGTATTTGATTTCGCTTAGTTTAGGATTTATAATTTCTTGAAAACTCTTAATACCCAAAGTACCCCCACTCCTTATTCTTGCATGGGTTACTTAAGTGAGGGCATGGGGGTCATTTAGCAAACTCTTTCCTCTCTATTAGGCCAAACCGAACCCCCTCTCCCTCATATCTTTCGGCCAAACCGAGAGAGAGCGGAAGAGAGGCGACGGGAGAGGCGACGGGCAAGGTCTTGAGCGGCGGCTCCGGTGGCTTTTTCCGGTGAGGAATCTTAGGGGAATCGAAAGGGAAGCCAAGGGGAGGATAAGGTATGCATTAGAACTAGGGTTTTCCCCATCCTTCTCAATATATGTGGATGAGAAGATTTTCTTAGGGCTTTGAGAAAAGTTGATTTTTTTTCTTAAGATTCTTTTGAGAAATGTTTAGGGAAGGGTATTGTAATGTTCCTAAACCCTAATGTGCTTTTATTCTCTTCAAAAATATGGAATTTGGAAATTAGGGTTTTTTCTTAAAACATGCTTTTCTTTGGTTTGCCTTCACAAAAAGAATTTCTAGAGGTTTGGAGAAGCTTTTATGTGAAGAACTTGTAGTGTTTAACAAAACTTTTGAGTTTTGGAAATTAGGGTTATTTTCCCAATTTTGAATTTATTGATCAAAAGAGTTCTCTTTATGTTGGGAAGGGTTTTTAGAAGCCATCCTTAGAAGCTTTTAAATTAAAATGGTAGTTTGACACTTATGGGGTTTCTTTTTCTTATTGAAGCATGAATTGTAGGAAGAGGAGAGAGTTCTCTTTTTCTTAACTTAAGGTTTAGGAGCTTTATATAGGTTTGTAATATTGTTTGTTGTATCCCTTTTAGGTTTTGATCAATTGGAGGGAGAAGCTCCTAAGTATACTTAAGTGAAGACCTTTTTATTTGAGGTAGGTAAATGCAATACCTTTAAATTTTAAGAGAAAATGAAAAATTGTTATTATCCCTTCAAAGCATATTTTGATTTATGTTCTTTAAGTTTATGAATCTCTTTTTATTTTGGTTTATGGATATGAAGTAAAGAAATCCCTTACTTTCAAGCATATTTCTTATGAAAGGAATTATTTATTTTATTGCACTTACTCTTTCTTGGTTAAGGAATAAAGAAAAGAACTTGCCCTTTTCATCCTATGTTATTATGAAACTATATGGCATATTAGGGGACATTTAAACATATGCATATTATGAGAATAAAAAGATAAGTGTATGTGCATGTTGATGCGGAGATATCTTGGTAAAGGTGATGCTCTTTTGAGCATTGGTAAAGGTGATGCTCTTTTGAGCATTGGTAAAGGTGATGCTCTTTTGAGCATTAGTAAAGGAATGACCTATTATGTTGTACCTGATCAGTACAAAATGAGATATCTCCGAGACGGGTGATTATAAATACATGTTATATTAAGCATATGAAAGGCATTATGGTTTAAGGAAAAGCATTATGGTATAAGGGAAAGTATTCTTTTATGTTTTATGTGAAGTGTTGCATCACAAGTTTATGTTAAGGAAAGGATTTAATGGATTACATTGAAGTATTCTATTTAATTTTGCAATGAGTTCCATATTTCTTTTTCATTCATGTTAGCTTCATTCTTATTTTTTTCTCTAAATATTTTATTTGGTAAAGCATTTGCCTATTGAGTTTGACTCACCCTAGTTATGGGAACTTTTCAGGAGACCCTGTTTCTAGATAATGGCTGACCCACTTCCGCTCACCTACCGTCGTAGGGAGACGACGGGCGGCAGGTTCTTTTGTGTTTTGCCTTTTTGTTGTTAGAAGATGAATTGTATAGATTTTTGGAAAGAACTCAAATATGATTTTTGGAATCCTTTCATTTGGAAGAATTTTTTATGTAATCCTCTTTTTACAAGGTATGAAAAGCAAAAATTACTATTTGGAACTTTTAGTGGCTCTTTCTTTTCTTGTTGTAGTGATGTTAACATTCTTTACTTTATGATGAATTTAGTTTATGCCATGCTACCTTGTCTCTTTCTCCGTCTGATCTCTGTTCCCGCCTCGAACTAGCGAGCTAACCGGGCCGGGTCGTGACAGTTCTAATGAGGTTATTACTATGCCGACGGCCAAAGAGTGACAGCTCTATTTACTGAGCCAGTGCTTATTACTTGTTAAGTGTGACTACATAAATGCATATTCTTGAGTCATTTTTCTTATTTTTGTATGGATTTTTTATTACTACATTGATTTACTGCTATTGTATTATTCTACTACTCATGCCACTAGATTGGTTATGTTACTGATATAGATATTGATACTATTTGATACTACTAATTCACTGTACTGATATTAAGCATGTGATGTATTGAGCACGTGTTATAAAATGCTTGAATAGCATGTGTACATTTCTATATAATTTTAATTTGATTTAAATAGTCTTTACTGATATTTTGATTTGACACTTTATCCAATTTTATGTACTAATTGATATTATGAATACAATGATTAATTTATAGATTTAATACTCATACTGATTTTATCTTTATTGACTTTCATACCGTAGTGTTTTTTATTATTTATAGATTATACTGCGACTTTATTTGAGATTATTATTTATGTACTTATTCAATTATCATATGAATGTAACTATTATGATTTGATTGTTGACATGCATATTTCTCCTTTATCATACTTTGAATTCAGTTGTAGATTTTGATAACTTGTTAGGCTTTTTAAGCTCATTATATGTGGTTAAATGATTTCAAGCCAGGATAGAGAAGTAGGAGTGTGAGGTTGATTAAGATTCTTCCAGTTTTGTTTCTTTTTATTTTAGCTATTCTTTTGTACTCATGATAGAATATATATATGATTATTGTGTAGATCCTGAATAATATATATGATTTTTAGAAATGAATATAGATGAGTACAATATATGTTCAATTATATTTTAAATTATAAAATCTATTTTTGGTGTGTATTACTGATAAATGATATTAGATAGCTATAATTGTTATTTATTAAAATTAGAAGAATAATTCTTCCAATTTAGATTCTTAGACATCACATATATGACCATGTACTATAGTGTAGATATGCATTTTGATAAAATGAAGAAAATCTTGTGGATGAGTTTATTTTCAGCATTTGGATGTTTTAGTTGCTCTGTAATCTATAGTTATTTAAAATAAATATTAAAAGAAAATCTAAACATTCTAAAACTAGATATTAGGATTAGACTATGACATCTTAACATGATAGGATTTGTCCTAGTTTGGTTTGGTTGTGACACCAGGGTTTTGCAAAACTATAACATTGAGCTCTCTAAATTTGGAGAGAAAAATTAGGTTTGGGCCGGCGATGTGATGTCAGGAAACATCGCCATGGTGTTGGGTGTTAGGCAAGCATCTTCTAGAGAATCTAGAAGATTCTTTATGGGCATTGTGGCACTGGTAAGTGAGTACCATGGGGATAGATCAAAGTTAGTGCTTTTTAAATAATAAAATATCTCAAACCATTTAGCCTTTCCATTTCACCACCCAACTTGCCGGAGAAGAAGAGGTGAGAAGGACGAGGATAGGAGGAAAGACAAAGAGAGGGAAAAGTTTTGAAAGCCAAAGCTTAGGAATTTATCCTCAGGCTAGTAAGGGAATTATAATCTCAAGTTAAGCTTCTAAATATCTGTCTCTAATTTTTATTCCTATTATATAAGTTATAGATTAAAATGTATTTTTCTCAATACTTATGAAGGTTTCACTATATAACCTTTTTTATTTTGTTATATGTTCTGTTCTAAATATTTTTACTATAACAAATCAAATTTTAATAATTTTAATTTTAGTAGTAATAGACCTAGTGAGGGGATTGTGACTTTGGACGATCAAGTCATTAATAAGAGTACACGTTTTAGATATCTTGGATCTATTGTTCAGAGTGATGGGGAAATAGATGGGGATATTATCAGTAGAATTCAAGTTGGATGGTTGAAGTGGAGGAATGCTCATATATTGTGAAAATCATTTTTATTGGGTGCCGAGTGCGGACGTAGTTCTGTATGTGCAAACAAGTAGTATCGCGCCACGTGGAGCCCATTTTGACCCCACCGTATTGAGGAGAGCGTGTGCTCTGTTTACCTGATAACCCGATAACACGAACCATTTGATCTACTTCAAAAAATGCGCGGTTAAAGCTAGGGTTATATTTGCTGGCGCGTGTTTTTTACCTCAGTTAAAAATTTTTTCTCGTAACACCTGAAACCTCAGAAAGCAGGAGCAGAGCATAAGTTATGTGGTTCGAGGCGTAAGGTCTGAAGATGGATAATGTACTGGAAGAGATTAACGACTGGTCGGAGATGGAAGGTTTTACGCAAGAGCCAGAGCTTAGAGCTAGAGATGGTTTGCAACAGAATACCCAACCAAACTTTGATATATTATCGGTAAATATGAAATGAAAGCCGTGACTTGTTGAGTGTTTTAAAAATTTTGTGTTGGTGAGAATATATGTACTGGGGGGTTGGTAGTACCGTTTAGTGCCGTTTTTTAACTGGTCGGTACCGCTAGGTATTAGTAGGTATCGGTCGGTACTGGTAGGTACCGGTAGGTACAAAAGTTATTTTAAAATTGTGTGTCTGTTTCCAATGTTAAACTCTTTTTGGTTGTTGTTCGTAGGTTGTTTGTAATAGTGAGAAAGAGGCTTTTGATATGTACTGTCGATACGCGCATGGTGTTGGTTTTAGTGTTCGCAAAGATCATCATTCTTTCTGGCCGAATTCGAGGAAGATACGGATGAAAGATTATGTATGTTCGAAAGCTGGTTTTAAGAAGGGCCTTGACCTGAATGTGAAATCGAAATACAGGAAAGCCAATACTAGGACTGGGTGTCCCGCGATGATTAGATTTTCAGTTGATCAAGATGGGGAATGGAAGGTTAATAAATGTGTTGAGAACCACAACCATGAGTTGGCAAGGCCTGAAGATCAACATTTATTGAGATCATGCAGGAAAATTACCGAAGAGAGAGCATTTGTTCTTAAATCTATGACTGATGCTGGGATTAGAACCATTGATGCATTCACATACTTAGCTGATGAAGTTGGTGGGAGGGAGCATGTTGGTTTTTTAAGAAGAGATGCATATAACTTTGTTCAGAGAAACAGAAGATGCAAGATTGAGACGGGGGATACCAATTCCCTAATAGAAATTTTTAAAAAACCGAGCAAAAACAGTGATAACATGTTTGTGTGGGAAGTCCAATATGATGAGGAGGATAGATTGATGAATTTTTTCTGGGCTGATGGTGTGGGAAGAATAGACTACGACTGCTTTGGAGATGTTATAATTTTTGATACCAGCTATAGACTGAACAAATACAATCTAGCTTGTGCACCTTTTGTTGGAGTTAACAACCATTGGCAGAATGTTCTTTTGGGGGTAGCATTTCTGTCTGAAGAAACAGTAGAATCATTTACATGGCTGTTTAGAACATTCTTGAGAGTAATGGGTGATAAACATCCCATTACAATTTTTACTGACCAGGATCAGGCAATGTCTCGGGCTATAGAAATTGCATTTCCGCAAACACGCCATAGGCTTTGCCAATGGCACATCATGAAGAAGCTTCCATCCAAGGTGCATTGTTACAACAGCAACAACAAGGTAGAGGGTTGATTTATAAATGTTTTAGCAGGTGTGATTCGGAGGAAGAGTTTGAAAGTACTTGGACTGAAATGCTGAATGAAGGGGACCTTCATAGCCATGTGTGGTTGAAAGAACTCCACAGAATAAGGAACAAGTGGTCCACAGCATACAACAAGACTTGTTTTAACCTTGGTATTCTTTCGACACAGCGCAGTGAATCCACTAACAATGTGTGCCACGGCATTTCTAAGCCTACTAGCACCATCACTGAGTGTTTTTTGGGTCTTGAAAAGGTGATGAAGACATGGCGTCGGAATGAGAAGGATGAAGACTTCAAATGTAGTCAGTCCGATGTTGTTCCTTTGGTGAAGAGCAGTCCAATTCTTAGGCAGGCCGCGCGTTTTTATTCGCGTAAATTGTATTCTTTCTTTGAGGAGGAGTTTTTTACAAGGTGTGGGTGGAATGTGCATAGCTGGAGCCTCAACTGACTCATCCACTTTTTTTGTCAAAACTGTTGAGAACATTGATCAGCCTCGCTACTGGACAGTTAATTTTGATGATGCAGAAGGTAGCATCGAATGCAGCTGTGGAAAATTCGGCATGATGGGGATACTATGTTCTCATTGCTTGAGAGTGGTAAGGCAGATTGATATAATTAATATACCTCCGAAATATCTACTCAAGAGATGGTCAGGTCGAGCAAGAAAGGACCTTTACTCTGATAGGCCGTTGTCATCTATGGTAGCTACCGGAATCCCCTCGGATGGCATAGGAAGTATGATTTTCAGAAATTATTTTACCAGATTTGCATATCAAATTAGCACTAGAGGGGAAGGGAGTACTGAAGCAGAACAGTACATGATTGATGCTATGTCTGAAATAGCTGAGAATGTGGATCTCATATTAAATGCCAGCAAGGACTCAAACTTAGTTACGAATTCAAGCATGCGAACTAAAATAAAGGACCCCATAAAGCGCAGACCCAAAGGAGTTTCAAATGCAAGGTTGAAGAGTCATTGGGAAAAAAGAAAGCCGAAGAAAAAGAAAGCTGAGGAAGGAACAACAGACACCTTCAGCTCATCAGCCTACACCAGTGGAACATAGTAGTCAAGTTTCTGTTGCAATTATACCAGATTGCTTCGCTTCAACTCATCAGCCTACACCAGCGGGACCTAGTAGCCAAGTTTCTTTTGCAAGTATGCCAGAATGCTTCGCTTCAACTAATCAGCCTACACCAGCAGAACCTAGTAGCCAAATTTCTTTTGCAACTATACCAGATCAGCCTACATATGTAGAAACTTTTAGTCATGTTCCCTTTTCGAACATACCAGAATGCTTCACCGATGAGTGGCTTCTTCGTCGACCAACCAGTCAGCCCAACCCTGAATATTTAAACATGATGAATGGATTTATTGATGCTGAAAGGCTGGGATAAATTTTCCGAATTTCTAATTTGTTTTTATTTGATTTTTGACATTATTGTAGAAAATTCGGCCTTTTTTTATCTGTCGGTACCGTTCGGGTATTGGTGGGTACCTTTAAGTATCGGTACTATTGCGTATTAGCGTTTTTTGGTTCTTGGTATCTCGGTACCTCTGGTACATCTCGGTACCTCTCGGTACCTCTCGGTACCTCTCGGTATTGGTAGGTACCTCTCGGTACCTCTCGGTAGGTACCTCTCGGTACCGGTAGGTACTGATCGATACCGATTACCGAGCAGTACAATATCCTGATGCTTCAACGTAACGTTGAAATTAAACTTCGGTGGTTTGATATTTACTATGTTTGTTGAAATTAAATTTGGCAGATGTACTGTTGAAGGAATTTAAGATGGGTGGTTGTGGTATTAACTGTGGTAGTTGAAATTTTAAGATATATAAGTTTAGGGAGTTCCATGGTTTTTTTGTATAGTTCCATCATGGTTTATAAACTTCGGTGGCCTGATGCCAAACTTCATCTTGGCTTGCCGATCAAGGAATTTGTCGAGTTAGGCACGATTCGAATGCATTACTGCGTGGATGTTGCTGCAGAAAAAGTGAACTTGAGCGGCAAGCAAAACGGAATGAAATATGTAGATGCTGTGTTCATAGATGGCATGATCGGTGTGATAGTTTGCTTAAAGTGGCATGGAGGGAGGAGATTGCAATTGAGGAAAACAGATCAGGTCGGTTCTTAAATGCTACGGGTTGGAAAGCTGTCCAAAAGAATTTTTTTTCAAATTATCATCACCTAGCAAGTGTTCATTTCCTGCAACAGCGATATCATGAGCTGACTTGTAAAGGAGAAGTAACAAAATCTGATTATGTGGTCAGGCGAGCTGCTGATGTTGATAATGTAATTCTTTATCACCCGTGGGATCCAGCTGAAGATAGGTTTTTAATTGATTTGTATCATCAATTAAAAAATGAACGTGTTTACGGTCGCAAAAGAAAGATGTTTTTGGATATCAAAGACTGGCAAGATTTACAGTTTGAGTTACTGACAGAGTTTGGATGTTGTCCTACACAAACGCAACTCCAACAACATGTACACTGTCTAGTTAAGGAACTTAAAGACGTAAAACAACTATAATGTACTGACATATTTACCAATTAAGAATGTTCTATCTATTTACATTTTTTTAACGAGCAAGACTATCGTTTCAACGTGGAACATAACAACATAAATGCAAGTTCAGCTCTAAACTTAGGCATTTCAGCTTGTAAGTTCATCAGTAAATCCCATTTAACATCGTTAGGTTGAATAACATTTTCCATATATTTGCAAACGAACATCCCACAGTCGAAACCGTTGATTTGTGTTGGAATTCCCTCAGCATCCAGAACTTTCCAATATCTGATATCAGTTTGAAAGCAGCCCTGAGTTTCGTCGTGTAAGTGATCAATCTGTAATCATAGCTAAGTCAAATTAACGTTAATTTCACAATATGAATGTCTACAACACATTTAAAATGTACAGCACCCGACTAACCACTTGTGGGAGCACAGCCCGATGCATGGGGTTAGGTAACGAATCAAAAAAATACCAAGTTGCCTTCTTCAAGCAAGCAACCAGAAGAGTCCAATGTTCACTATCATTTACTGGCAGTAGCAAAAAGTTAGAAGCGGTTACTGCATCTTTGTTAATGTGCGACACGTATTGCTTACTTTCCATATCATATTTCTTCGATGCCTGTATGTGTATTCGGTTTAGGATAACTTTAAACATATTCAGTTACAGCAACAAAAATAACACAATTACCCAATGCAGACTCGAAACATAAATAAATGGTTGATAAAGGCCAGGACGAAGTTTGTTTTTCTCAGCGAGCAAACTAGCGAAGGCGTCGATGTGGTTGTCGTCCAGATATTGGTCTGTTAATAGTTCATCGATTTGACTTCTAAAAATCTGGATGTTTCCTGCAGTATAAATTGAATCTGACCTGCAAAATAAAAGCCGGTGTGTCAAAATATGACAAAATATGAAGTGTACCTACCAGTACCGAACGGTACCTACCAGTACCGAACGGTACCTACCAGTACCGAACGGTACCTACCAGTACCCAACGGTACCTACCAGTACCCAACGGTACCTTCCAGTACCGAACGGTACCTACCAGTTCCTAAAACCCACCAGTACTATCCAGTACCAATCGATACCAGAAAGCCTTTACCCACCAGTATTATCCAGTACCAATGAGTACCAGAATGCCTTCACACATAGTTTGCAATGTTACATACTTACATATCAGTATATTTCTCTAGGCAAGCGTCGATAAATATCCTCATATCGTCGCTTATCATTTGTCGACCAGGATATTCTATTTTGGTAGGAGCTGGCCTTGGTGCAGGTGATCTTTGACTATCAACTTCAATCACAGCTTTTGTAAGTTCTAACTTAACTGGGGAGGGCCTAGCAGCAGCTTTTTTTAACACCTTCTTCTTATGTTCACCCTTGGTGTATGGTGTCTTAACCTCCTTAGCTCTACGGTCAGCCCGACGTCTCACACGTTTGGCTATGCCTGAGCTGCTTGTTTCAGGTTTGGCAACAAAATCCTTTATTGGCTGGGTGTCTTCAAACATATATTCAGCAATAACCTCTGCACACTCAGCCTTCTTCATTTCATTACTGATAGTCCTGGATGAAGATTGAACATGAACTGCTGCAGTTGAGGAGTTGAATGAAGGGAAGTTAGCAGATAAGAACATCTCCATTGCTTCCAATCTCTTATTCATCTCCCTCTGCTCAAAAACATAATGTTCAAGAGCCTCCATTCTTCTTTCATTCAGAGACATTGTTGTCTCCAAGGTTATTAACCTACTTCTTAAAAATCTATTTTGATCTAAAAGCTTCTGTACATAATCACCTATATATTCCTGTTGTCCTTCAGGTGGGGGGAGTATGTTGCTGCTGCTGCTGCTGCTGGGTATGTGACATAGGAGGTGTTTGAGTGCTTGGTCCAACAGGACTGATTGGGCTAGGGGGGCGGCCGAACTGGGCTTGGGGGCGGGGTGCTTTGCCTTAGAGGACTCTGGGGTGTAGGTGATGTTGGGGGTGTAGGAAGATGTTCATGAGGTGTGTGCAAGATGATATCTTTGTTAGGAACTTTGTCTGGTGAAGTCTGTGGGGTCTGTTTTGGAGTGTTTGCTAATAAAGCCCTCTCCTCAGTTGTTATAGCATCAAAAGAAGTTAATAAATGACCAACTTCAAGACCATCTAATAAACTAGATGCATCTGCGTCGTTATAAACTACATCGGATCCCCAGCGGAGAAACCTTGGTCTTGCCTTCGAGTTCAATGGTTCGTGGAGTGTATAATGTTCAAGAAACCAGATCTGAACTAATACATAAGAAAATCAACGTAAAATATATCTAACAATTTAATACAAAACAATTTAAATTTGAAGCACTCACAATTATAATATGAACAAATCCATTCAGGTAACCGAGTGGCTGTCCTTTCTTCATCTTTTTTGCAATGGCGTTAAAGTCAGCAACAAGGAATTCTCTGATTGAATCCGGCCAATTGTACGATAAAAATTTCTCAACATTTCGAGCCACACTGATGACAGAGGCTGGTGTTCGATAGTTGTGCAGAGGAAAAAAAATAAGTTTGACAGCAAAAAAAAAATGATGAATTTCTTCAAAAACATCGGGCATTTTTGTAGATTCATCCAAACTAATCACCTCCTTCCTAATATCATTGGCTGATTTACCTGTTATTCTAGCACTACCAATTTCAAAGTTGTTTCCTCTGTTTGGTAATCCTAAAATCATAGCAACTTCATCGGCAGTGAATTGTAAAATCTTATCCTTAATGACAAAGCATTGTTTCTTACTATCCCAGCAGGACAACAACTTGTAAACCAACGGCACATTCTGCACTAGACGGGGCATAAAAAGAAAATGATGCAGATTATATTGCTTCAAACTTTCAACGAAGTTCTCGCCAAATATTTCCACTAAATGATCACATACTTCTCTGAAGGTTGACGTTCTGCAACGGAAACTAATCTTCGGCACATATCCCTGCGTTATTGATTAGGCTAAATTAAATTCCAGTTTCGTACATCTACGAACCGGTCGTTACCTATGTATACAATTCGGTACCTAGAGGTACTGACTGGTATCGAGAGGTGCCGAGTAGTACCTTGAGGTACCGACTGGTACCGAGCTTAACCAGAAATTTCATAGCTTAATCGGGAAGGTACCGCTGGGTACACATTCGGATAACGCAGCGGTACCGACCGGTACCCAACAATACCCAGCGGTACATTTTGTCACACAATCTAACGGGCAAATGGCATTCACAACATCATTCAAACTAAACCCTAAAAGGTCAAAAATATCGAAAAATGCATAAAACTTAAGAAATCAAACCTTTCCCATTGCCGCGATGAAGCTCAGCAGGCCTAGAGTAGAAGATGAACTAGCTTCGTTCGAAAAATACAACCTGCAACTTCTCCTTGTGGAAGATGGACTGTAGTCTAGCAAATCGCTCGAAAAAGAAAGAAGGAAGCGACGTTTCAGATGTTCTCGAAGATATGGGCACCGCGCATTTTTTGAAGTAGATCAAATGGTTCGTGTTATCGGGTTATCAGGTAAACAGAGCACACGCTCTTCTCAATACGGTGGGGTCAAAATGGGCTCCACGCGGCGCGATACTACTTGTTTGCACATACAGAACTACGTCCGCACTCGGCACCCAATAAAAACTCGTATAAGTGGATTATAAGTGAAAATGTTGACTATGTCCCAAAAGTATTGTACTAGTTTAATATTTTTCCTACGGCTTTACTGTTTATTTACTCCTTTTTTATTATATTGAATATTGATAACTAAATGAATCAAGTTAGGAAGTCTACTAAGCTAATTATGGTTATTTCATTCTTTTAATATTTTAGGAAAAGGTAAAGGTCATGTTGAGTATATTGAGTATTGAAGCATGATTTTGAAGTCCTAGAGTTTGAGGTATTATTTATTATGTAATCCAATATTTAATCATTTATTGTATAGACTTCTTTGATCTTGTTTATTGTATTTTTGTTTTGAAAAAAAAAATTAAGATATTGCTTTTATAGATTAAAATGCTAGTAGCTTTGATTATTAATATTGATTGTTTGAGTTAGATAAATAAACGTTTTAGTAAATCAATCCTTCAATTAGATCTTAGGGCATTATAAGGGTGGGGTAATGGGTTACGTCAATGGACAAGGAGTGATGACTCTTTATTAATTTATTGAAAGCCTCCTGTTAAAGTAAATAATTCTTAAAATTAGATGAAAGATGATATTGATTGAGATATATTTGAAAACACCACATTAAACCTGGATGTCTTGCCTTATTGAACAATATTCATGCATTCATAGCATATAGATATAGACATGTAATTTATGCATGAAATGACATAAAAGTATTTGATAACTAAGAATAAAGAAGATGAATAACTAATTTATAAATTACATAATCATATCCATACATATATAGATTAACTAACACCGTAGTCATGATTTAATATATAAACTAATGCCGCAGACATATGGCATCACTACATATAGATGTGACATAGCATACGAGTATGACACATTCAAAATCATGACATATATAATTGATAGATTTATAATAGAAAATAATGAATTCATACCCTTATAAATATATTATTTTGTTATTGATCTATATTTACTGATGTTTTGTAGATTTTAATGATATACACTCTCTGGCCTTTCTAGATTATTAATTATATTGACTTATGATGTTCATTGATTAACTGCTACATTTGTATAGACATTTTTGCATCAATTATATTGTGATGGGTATATAGCATATTAATTTCTTTTCCTTTCATTGATTTTGTTCATTTGCATTTTATTTTATTCTTTTGTAACTAGAAGGGTTATAATAGATGTATGATATTATATTAAACTTCTTGTTATTATATATTTACTTTTGATCAATCTTGTATATTGCCATATGACATGATAAATGAATATAGATTCTTTCATTGTGTTAAATTGATATAAAAAAAGAGAAAGTAGGAAATTCTTCAAATGTATGTCATATGGAATCATACTATTACCGTTGAAAGCTCAATAGAGCCCCTATGGTCAACAATGAGGGATCAACAATTGAAAACTTTTTATCTAGAAAAGTTAAAGGATTTTTTTAAGAAGTTTATCATGAAATATGGTCATCTTTGTATATAACTTAGGTGTCCACTATATCAAAGGCAATGCCTCATACTCACTTTGTGGACATCCTAACAGCATGCTCAATGAGATGCAATTTATCAACTCATTCACAAAAGACTCTCATATACCAGATAAAGCCCACCTTAAATATCTGAGATAGTTTTTCTTCTTACCTTAACCTATTTTAAACTCTTACTTAGCCCTATGTGAGGTCGCTAGAAAGTCATTATAAGCCACATCTTCAATGTGCATTTATCTCCACTGGGTATGTCAAGGGAAATCACCTCATCATCCTCAAAGTAAGTTATATGTCCTCAAAGTTAGATGAAAGGTTCACTCTCCTAGGGCTTGTTGTGTTACCACTTGCAATAGTTGGTTTAATAAAACCTATTGCCTTAGTCCATAGAACGAAAGCCTCCTTCACCACCCCAAGCTCAATTTTCACCCTCTTCAAAAGGGGAGTGGTGATAGGTTCACTAGACCCTTACATGGTTTGGGCACAACCTTTGACCCCTCTACTTGAAGTGGCGTTGTCACCCTCCATTATTCCTTATTGCCTTCTCAAAGTTGAAAGGCCACTCTCTTTATTGGTTTATTGTTGGATAAGTCTAACTCATCAAGCTCCATTTTCATCACATCATAGGTCCTAATAGCTCTATTCAAATGATTAAAGTAGAGTCCAATCAAGAGTGGCATTACATCACCATCATTATGGGGAAATTGACAAAATAATCAAAGCTACAATGAAATATGAAATAACTTTATATCTTCTTGTCATTTCCATAATATTTTGGTAGCTTTCTTTAATGCTCGTCAATAATTAAGTTGTCCTTTTCATCGCCCTCCATCCAAAGATTCAAGTGAATTCGAGAACTAAAGTATTATCTTATACGTATTTTTAGAAATTTAGTAGGCAATCAGTGGGTCTCGACAGAAGAGCTCACACTTTGGGAACCCACATAAGAGCCTTTCCTAAGGCCACAAGATCAAGCTTTAAAAAGTACTCAATAAGGAGTCACTTCCTAAATAAATCATCAACATTCCTCATAGGATGCCCAACTCGCCACTTGCCCCCATGAATACTTTGTTTTCAATGTTGCTCACAGTCCACTACAGTGGGGTACGTACTATTTATTTAACTCAATGTAAACCAAAGGGGATGTGACTATTCAAAAGATTCTCAATTTGCCTTGGCATAGTCATCTGACCATAGAGTTCATGTACTTCATTATTCAATTGACTCACCTCTTCCACTCAACAAGGTGATGCATAAATCCAACTTAAGTTGCAAGTGATTTTAGGGTGCCAACCTTTCTCAATTCACTCTATTCAATGCTTGCCAACATACTCACCTACTCTTAATTGACAATAATAGTGAGCTTGCGTATAGGTAGAAAAGTCAGTATTAAGGAAGGAAATTCTCCCTATAGCCAACCATAATGCAACACATATCTAAGGAAGTTTGTAAAGTCATAGTGACATTCTGTCATGTACATTTCATTATTTCTTGTATCATTTTCTTAGTCATCATATTCCCATAAATAAAAGGTGAAGAGAAGCATTTCAGGTTTTTTTTTTATCATTCTCTCTATTCTAGCATAGGTTTTCAAGTCATACTCTCAAAGCTTGTCTGCTAGTACGATTGGATATCACCAATTGACAAATTTAAATTCAACATCATAATACCTTCAATTCTTCATTAACAGGTTGCAAGTAGATATCAATGACCCATATATAATATATATAATTTTATTTTTGCATGCACTTTCAAAGCCAAACATTATAAGGAATTTCAATTATTGGCCAAACATTACATTGTTCTTTTGTTTTGAATTTGAATAAAGGTTGAAATCCATCTACTAAAAGCCCAAGTTTCAAATTATGAGACTAGAAAGAAAAAATTGGAGCAACACAATGTCTTTTGTGTGACCCTTTTACAGTAACCACACAACATATATATAAATTATTAAATTCAATATTTTGTAATGATTTTTGCAGCTTAAATTTAAGGTTCAATTTCCTAAAGAATCTTAAAAATAATGATCATGAAATTAAAATTAATCAAAATAGTTTTTTTTAATATTAGCTATTTATCTATATATTTTTTATAATTTATTTAGATTTTTATATTAATTTAATTTTTTAATATTTAATTTATATATATAATTTAATAATTATTAATCTTCTGCTAAATTTTTAATTCATCTCAGAATTGATTATTAATATTATTATAAATTATATTTGAGTTTATGTTTCATAATTATATAAATAAATTTATTATATGCTTAAATATATTAATTAAGACTATTAATTTTATTTTTTATTAATTTTCAGGTAGTTATTTTGCCTGAATTTTTTAATGAGAGTTACTAACCTATTCATATCACTACACAAATATTAACAATTCTTTGGAATTCATTTAATTCATGTAAAAATTAATGTAATTATATAATAATTAATATTAATTAAAAAACTATGCTATAATTAATGAATTTGGGCTTAATACATTTTCCATTGAATTTTTAGATTTAGGTTTTGTTTCGGACACCTTTCTTACTGCTTTAATTGCTTTTAAGATCACATCCATAATTTTTATTAATTTGGTCATTACTTTTTCACTGCTTTCAATAATTTTTTATACTAAGGTTTCGTTTGGGACGGCTTTTTTACTGCTTCTTAAAGTAGCTCTTTAGTATAAAAATTTAGATTTTTATACTAAAGAGCTGATTTAAGAAGCAGTAAGAAAGCCGTCCCAAACGAAGCCTAAGAAGCTACCTTCTAAACAATTTTTAAAAAAGTTATTTTCTCCACCATAGCTTTACAACCACCTTTATAGAAAACTGCAGTCGTCTCAAACGAATCATTATTTTTAAACGTTTTATGACCTACAGTAATATGAAGTGATTATATTGTGCATACTATCTCCTTATTTATTTGTGATAGATGGCTTCTTAAGCTTCTTTTGAGATAGCTCTTGGCCATTATTTTTTCGTTACTTTGAAGAAATTTTTTTACAACGAAGTTGTTGTAGGAAGCAACAAGAATTTTGTTCCAAACGAATCGTTAGTCAAATCTACAAGATTTAAATGAAGGCGCTCCATTGCTCCGTGAAATGAACATTGACTTTCTCAATCGATCGAGGAAATAATGTCTAAACTAGTTAAATTCTAAACCCTAAACCCTAATTCTTTGACGAGAATGATCTTATCTCAGATTGAAGGACTATCAGAAGATAATGGGAAGGAATTTTTTTTTTTTTTTTTTACAAATAGCTTGACCTTCCTTCAATATTATTTGTACTGTTCTTACAACATACAACAATATTCTAAGATATGACGTAGAAGGGATGTTTTTTTCAATTTGGTTGTTAAAAAATGATATTTTAATCCAAACTATCCGCGCATGTTTTTCATGCTAAATCTACACTTTCTTTCAAGAATGGTTAAATAGCTCTCTGAATTTGGGATCCTTCATTTGACTTAGAATATCTATGAAAAAATATGTTAAATATGGCATTGTCGCATGTATCATTGTCTTTCATAATTAGTCGGGTTAAAGGAATGTGCTATTATTATTATTATTATTATTTGATACATCGTCAAAAATTTATCTTGATCGGGCACGAATCTCGATGCAGAATCGAGTTGGAAACTTCAAAAATTAAATCTGGGAGCTCCCGAACTCTGATTTCAGCAAACTTATAGTCAAACTGAGTGTCTCGGAAATACGAACCCAACGACACCAAATTCAACTCGATCCGAACCCAAATGAGTCTAAATCGAAGACTCGAAGTGCTGTTGGAAGGTTCGAATCACAATTTGAGTTACCAAACGGTCTCCGATTTTAACGAGCTTATACTCGAATCGAACGGCTCGACGAGACGAATCCAACGAACATAAGATTACCGAATTCTGAAATCACTAAGGCCTCCAAATGCCTGACGAACTGTCCATGATCAAGGGGTTCAATATCGGCCGTCCATCCAACCACTCCCCATTTACCCTTGATCTCTCACCTATTTACGGGGCATGCCAGTCCAGAAAATCTATAAATAGACCCCTCATTTCTCTTGAAAGGGAACCCAAGCAAGAAGAGAAGAGGATAAGTGAAGGAAGAAGCTCCTCATCGACCACCGCCAGAACCTCGTCGGACCACCGCCGGAGCCTCGCCGGACCACCGTCGGAGCCTCGTCAGACCACCGCTGGAGCCTAGCCGGACCACCGCCGGAGCCTCGTCGGACAACCACCTGAGGCCCTCACCTTCGCCAGAGGCCCTCACCTTCGCCAGAGGCCCTCACCTTCGCCAAAGGCCCTCACCAACACCTGAGGCCCTCACCTTCACCAAATGCCCTCACCTTTGCCAGAGGCCCTCACCAACACCTGAGGCCCTCACCTTCACCAAAGGCCCTCACCTTTGCCAGAGGCCCTCACCTTTGTCAGAGGCCCTCACTTTCGCCAAAGGCCCTCATTTTTGCCAAAGGCCCTCACCTTTGCTAGAGGCCCTCACCTTCATCGGACCACCGCCGAAGGCCCTCACCTCCATCGGGCCAGCATCTGACATCGTTGCTCCGCCGAACAGCTACTTGAGACCCTGTGCTCAACCAGGACACCACCTGAGGCCCGGACTTCTACTGGGCCACTACCTGATGCTTAGAGTTCTACCAGAGTATCGCCCTACTACAACGGTCTTTCAGATCTCGGTCTCCTGCCGACTACAGTCCTACCGACCTCCGTCGCCTACTTTGGTCCTTCCGACCTCCATCAACAGACAACGGTCTTTCAGACCCCGGTCTCCTGCCGACTACGGTCCTCCCGACCTCCGTTGCCTACTATGGCCACTCCGACCTCCATCACCAGACAACGGTCACTTAGACCCCGGTCTCCTGCCGACTATGGTCCTCCCGACCTCCGTCGCCAACTATGGTCCTTCCAACCTCCATCACCAGACAACGGTCTTTCCGACCTCCATCCTATCGACTATGGTCATGCTGACAAAACAAATACATCTATTGTAACTCCCACCATGAAATACACTCTATATGATGTACATTTGTGACATCAAGCCAAGGCCTTCTCCCTAAGAATGCCTCATTTGTAATCGACTACAAATACTAGTGGATTCATTCAAACTAGGCCAGGCCCCGTGGTTTTTCCCCCTTTTCAGGGGTTTTCCACGTAAAAACTCTGGTGTCTCTTATGAACGCTACACCCTCTCACTTATCTGATTGTGTGCTGGATCTTCGTACAATGCTAAGACGTTAAACTATATATTTCTCTATCGCTGCGAATACTCCAGGACACAACAGTTTGGCGCTGTCTGTGGAAACTAGTTCCCGATTAGGGGGGAAAATATTTGCTCCAACCTGAAATGGACATTCTTGTCAATTCCTGACAGCAGTCATAACTTCATCAATATCATAAGAATCAGATGCGGACTGGGGGGCAACCTTGACTCAAACTATGATCAAGAAGATCCCTCCAATGCTATCAATATCAAGATGATGTTTCAGAAAAATCCAAGCAAATGCAAGGATACTTCTATGTTTTATACAGTCCCTTGATGGACTTCTACTCCTTGGGCAATGTCTTAATCTTGACCTCAAAAAGACAGTAACGGTCAAAAGATAGACCCTTATTCACCTTTGATTCGGAATACACGCGGCATTGGCCCCATACCAATCAAGAAAAAATTAATCCCAAGGGGATTCGACTTGACCTCTTCCATACATGTTAACGTCATCGAGCAAAAGCTCTAACATACAACCTCGGATAGGTCCTACATCTTTGGTGGATTATCTCGACCTCTTCCACACAGGTTATTGTCTTCGAGCAAGGCTCTGACATACAACCTCGGATAGGTCTTACATCCTTGGTGGATTCTCTCGACCTCTTCCACACAGGTTAACGTCGTCGAGCAAAGGCTCAGACATACAACCCCGGATAGGTCTTACATCATTGGTGAATTCTCTCGACCTCTTTCATACAGGTTAATATCGTCGAGCAAAGGCTCCGACATACAACCTCGGATAGGTCGTAAATCCTTGGTGTATTCTCTCGACCTCTTCCACACAGGTTAACATCATCGAGTAAAGGCTCCGACATACAACCTCGTATAGGTCTTAAATCCTTGGTGGATTCTCTCGACCTCTTCCACACAGGTTAACATAGTCGAGCAAAGGCTCCGACATACAACCTTGGATAGGTCTTAAATCCTTGGTGGATTCTCTCGACCTCTTTCACACAGGTTAATATCATAGAGTAATGTTCTGACATACAATCTCGGATAGGTCTTACATTCTTGGTGGATTCTCTCGACCTCTTCCACACAGGTTAACGTCGTCGAGCAAACGCTCCGACATACAACCTCGGATAGGTCTTACATTTTTGGTGGATTCTCTCGATCTCTTCCACATTGGTTAACGTCATCGAGTAAAACTATGACATACAATCTCAGATATGTCTTACATCCTTGGTGGATTCTCTCGACCTCTTCCACATAGGTTAATGTCATCAAGCAAAGGATCTGACATACAACCTTGGATAGGTCTTACATCCTTGGTGGATTCTCTCGACCTCTTCCACATAGGATAACATCATCGAGCAAGGCTCTGACATACAACCTTGGATAAGTCTTACATCATTTGTGGATTCTCTCGACCTCTTCCACACAGTTTAACGTCGTCGAGCAAAGGCTCCAACATACAATCTCGGATAGGTCTTACATCATTGGTGGATTCTCTCGACCTATTCCATACTTAGCATCATCGAGCAAGGCTCTGATGTACAACCTCGGATAGGTCTTACATCCTTGGTGGATTCTCTCGACCTCTTCCAAACAAGTTAATTTCGTCGAGCAAAGGCTCCGACATACAACATCGGATAGGGCTTACATTTTTGGTGGATTCTCTTGATCTCTTCCACATAGGTTAATGTCATCAAGCAAAGCTCTGACATATAACCACGGATATGTCTTACATCTGTGGTGGATTCTCTCGACCTCTTCCACACAGGTTAATGTCATCGAGCAAATGCTCTGATATATAATCTTGGATAGGTCTTACATCCTTGGTGGATTCTCTCGACCTCTTCCATATAGGTTAACGTCATCGAGCAAGGCTCTAACATACAACCTTGGATAAGTCTTACATCATTGGTGGATTCTCTCACACAGGTTAACGTCATCGAGCAAAGGCTCTGACATACAACCTCGGATAGGTCTTACATCCTTGATGGATTCTCTCGATCTCTTCCACACAAGTTATTGTCATCGAGCAAGGCTCTGACATACAACCTTGGATAAGTCTTACATCCTTGGTGGATTCTCTCGACCTCTTTCAAATAGGTTAACGTCGTCGAGCAAAGGCTCCGACATACAACCTCGGATAGGTCTTACATCCTTGTTGGATTCTCTCGACCTCTTCCACAAAGGTTAACGTCATTGAGCAAAGGCTCTGACATACAACCTCGGATAGGTCTTACATCCTTGGTGGATTCTCTCATCCTCTTCCACACAGGTTAACGTCATCGAGCAAGGCTCTGACATACAACCTCGGATAGGTCTTACATCCTTGGTGGATTCTCTCGACCTCTTCCACACAGGTTAATATCATCGAGCAAAGGCTCTGACATACAACCTCGGATAGGTCTTACATCCATGGTGGATTCTTTCGACCTCTTCCATACAGATTAACATTATCGAGCAAGGCTTTGACATACAACCTCGGATAAGTCTTACATCCTTAGTGAATTCTATCGACCTCTTCCATACAGGTTAGCATCATCGAGCAAGGCTCTAACGTACAACCTCGGATAGGTCCTATCTCCTTGGTGAATTCTCTCGACCTCTTCCACATAAGTTGACGTTATCAGACAAAGGCTCTAACATACAACCTCGAATAGATCTTACATCATTTGTGGATCCAATATCGGTTAACATCATCGACCAAAGGCTCTGATAAACAACCTCGAATAGATTATACATCCTTGGTTAACATCACCAAAATGCCATCAATGGACTTCCATCAGACTTCTACACAAAGTTAAATTTCTACCTGATGTTAAATTTCCTCATGTCGCTGAACTTTTGCCTTGTAGGACTTTCAACAGACAAATACCCAACTTTGTACTTCTACCAGACGTCGGACTTCTCCCTATCGTCGGACTTCTACTCGTCAGCGGACTTCTACTCATCGTCGGATTTCTTCTCATCGACGAACTTTCGTCCGTCTTCTACCCGACACAGTACTTCTACCCGATGTCGGACTTCTCCTCGTCATCGGACTTCTGCTCGTCAGCAGACTTCTACTCGTCGTCGGACTTCTACTCGTCACAAACTTTCATCGGTCTTCTACCCGACAGTACTTCTACGCAACGTCGGACTTCTCCCTGTCTCCAGACTTCTGCTCGTC